>ML977138.1:749167-1171902 GCA_010015705.1 Aulographum hederae CBS 113979 | reverse complement strand
CGGGATTCGTGTCGAGGTGTCGTTCTGGGGTTGCGAATGGTCCTGCCTGCCTGGGTCCTTGGACCAAAAATTTCGTGCCGTAATCCAGTCCTGCGGACTTGCTGAGGGCTCCCGCAAACCATTGCGAAGGTCCCCATCAGGATAGGATGGTCGTACATAGTGTCACGGAGCAGGGCGAGCGCGCTAGAACCAATCGAGTTGTATTGACATGAGATGTACGACGAGGCTCTATCTACGCTGGAGGGCGTGGAGGTGTAGGCCTGGCGTGATGACGTAAGGTCATCACGTGCCTAGCCACGTGATTATGGTGTCAGGGGTTGGTCCCGTGACAGTTAGTTAGTATATGCTCGTGCTGTCTTACATTATTAGCTGATGCTAAAGTTGATGGAACGTCGATTTTTGACGCTGCTTTGATGGTGTAGAAGTGAGAGCTTGTCCTGGCGGCGGAAGGAAAGTCGGTGTTGATGTCGTCCTCGAAGCAGTTCTGGTGTTTGCAGCAATGATTGCAGAAGAAACTTCCCCTCGACGCTCTCAGGAACTTCGGAGGTATGGCTTGTGGACCAATGCCGCAGCTCCCAATTAACCTTATTCAAACAAAAGATTTTGGATTGTTTGCGAAACCGCCCCAGGCTGTGGCAACTCCAGAGCCATCTAAAAGATATGCTTGACCAGCACCGATGGGCCGAATCGTTGACCGGACCGCAGATATGTTAGCTGGACGGAATGCTGTAAGAGGTGAAGGCCGTCTACCACTTGATGGTGTGAATAGTTTAACATGACCAGATTCGGTCCTTGGAGAGGTCGAGTCCGCTGGCGCCGTCTGCGTAGCCGGGGGAGGTGAGAATTCCGTCGGTTCTTTTTTGCGTTGGAACGGAGGTGACCGCGAAGATGTGGAGGAGGAATATAATGGGTTTGACCAACGCCGTAGCCATTGTGAGAAAGACGGAGTCAGGCTGAACTGGAATTGTGACAGACGTGCTCGAAAGACACATAAATGGTGGAGCTATAGGTACGAACAGAAAGTAAAGGCTAAGGCAGAACTACGGACGAAAAAAGACATCAGAAAAGAAAAGGAGACTGGAAGGATATTGCAGCGCATCTCATCTTCATCGCCTGGATGTGACACCGGGAGGTACGTAACTCCTTTCGCCTCGTCCAGAGGAGGTCCAGATACCAAAGGTGAGGCACATTACACAGTGATAGTTTCAACCTAGGGTCTGACACTATCAGGAACCGTCCGAAAAAGTCCTATTTGGTAGAAACCTGATGCATATCTTCTGAATGGAAGGCGAGCATGGTCCATGGTATGTACAGCCACCCGGTTGCTCCAGGATTCGTAGATGCCCATGCTGATACACCCTGTCCCATCCGGCTATGGCACCCTTGGAGGCGATAGACGCAATGGCATCGAGACAGCGAGTGCTGCCTGAGCGCCTCTGGGTTGGGTAGTGTCCCGCAAATGTATGGTTTGAGCGGAGACTGTCGTTGCCGTGTTGGCGTTAAGTATGGCGTTGGACGATACGCGCAAAAAGGAAAATCCGCCCTCCGAGGCTTGCTCGAAAGGGAAACCCTCGACATCTACCGCACCTCTACTCTCAACTTTAAGATTTCGAGTAGAACATTGACTCTACGAGCATTAAATCATTGCTTTATAGACTTAGCTGCTCACACGAAGCACGCATGGATTTTTTCAAGATCGTTGAGACTGCAAGTGCATTCACGCGCGAGAGAGGATGAGGGGCGCCGGCGGTGCACAAAGTGGCCCCCCTGCAAACACTGTTGGTGTGGGTGTTGTCAGTTGGTGGGAGTTGGAAAGCCAGCCATTTCCGTATCCCTCGATGCATTCTCTATTCATTTTCTTAAAATTGAACAAGCCCATAATACCTACTGCAGAACATATCTGTCAAACTCCGCTATATAATATTTGTAAGGTAGGTTGCAGCTCGTGCTTTTCTACGAAAAAATACCTTCTCGACTTCCTTGCCTATTCCACATCCTCCTGGGCGAACACCCTCAAGGATATCTGATCGACCCTGGTGCTTGATTATGCCGCAGACACATACTATATAGTAATTCACACAACACGCCTGCGCCTCGAAAGCTGGGGATTCAACCAGGATCTCATTCTCTACCCAACTGTATCGTGTCTGGCTTCCTCCTGTCCAACTTTTCCATATTCCCTCTGATCTCAAAATTTGGACTTTCTCCAACTTCTTCCTGTTTCCGATAACGATACACCCGCGGGATTCTTCTTTTGTCGGTTCTGGAAAAGAGAACGGGCCGTTAGTTGGGAGCCTAGTTATTCCTCGAATAATCCATCGGCGCAAACGTGCACACCGAACGGGCGCACCAAGCGAACCACCAACTCTTGAAACTATCTTAGCATTCTGGAAATATAGTTGCAGAATTATGGTGCACATACTTACCCTCATCTGCTTCTGGGCACTCTGGAAGTCCACTGTAAGATCCACCAACTTTCTCCATCAAGTCCATAACAGCGATAATTGATACCGCCCAGCTCGCCACCAGCCAGCCGCTGCAGCAACCTCTTCTCCGCCATACATTCAGCGATGAAGCTTCCGTCGCATCAACAGAAACACCAGTCATTTCCCAGCTGATCAAGCACCTGCGATCATCTGAACATGGCCTGCGCCTGATGTCTGTCGGACCAAAACTCGTGGAAAAGGAGTATTGCGAGGCGAAATATTGTCTAGAAAGCGAGGATCTGGACCAAGATCGTATTAGTAGGACTTGGATTCGAGTCTGTAACAAGGTATGCATTCCAATGTTCTCCCACACGACGATGTTCTCGTTACGCTTTCCCTTAGACGTGATTGTACTCTATCAGCCGAAGCTAACAGCAAGCCCAGAACCCCGAAACGGATACTTTCTTCGCGAAAGAGATACTAGGAGCTGCTGAGGCCATTGTTGGCCGAATAAGCACGAGTTCAAGGAATGAGGATGCCTTGAAGACGAAGAAATGGAACATAGAGGAAGCGGAAGGGGGTCGATTGTATTTTGAAATTGAAGAAGAGCTGGTTTCACGGCGCGAAAATGGTGAAGTAAAGGAGAGTCAAGAATTCTGCACTGGCAATTGCCGCACTTTTAGAGGGCTGTGTAGCAGGGAAAATGACAGCAAAGGAGATGGGAATGGGAATGGGGATAGAGGAAAGTGTCAAATTTTGAAGGTCTGAATTGCTCATTTAACAAATAGCGATTTCCGATGAATAGATATCGGATAATCGAGTTTTCTGAACTGTATAGTATCCTGCTTGAGACGCTAAAAGCGGAGATCGACAAGGATTGTGAGATACTTTTGGATAGCTAAAGGCCAATAACGCAGCGCGAGAGACCGGGCCAGGAGCTTCCTCAGCTGAGCTGATGGAAAGGAGGACCACGGCTGCCATGAAAGTAAGGTCGAGGGACATGCCATCGACCCACTCCTCATCGAATGAATCCGATCTAGTGAGGTAGTAAGCTCTGATCCGTTAAACAATCCAGCGTCATTGCTGCTAAAGGAAGGAAGTACTCACCTTTGGAGGAGGACAACACCGCCACATATCTTCAATCACAGTGCTCCCCTAGGAATTCATCCTTTCCATCAACGCGGCTTAATTGCTCTCTCATCCGACACTTCTCGTTCACCGGCGCCTCAGTCACGTCAGCCGTCTCCGTCGCAGTTGGCCAATCCACCCACCCCTCCATCCTCTCCGCAACAGACTCCGCCCTTGGCACCAAAGGTGCAGCATCAATCAATCCCACGATTTTCAACCCATCCTCTCCTTCTCCGTCATTCCTGTTCGCATCCTCATCCCCGCCCTTGTCCCATTTCCCTCCCGTCCCATTCCAGTTTTTCGCAAAATACTCGCCCCACTCCGCGGGTACGACAATGGTCAAATTGACCAACACAACCTCCGCCAGGAGACTGACGTTGGCATCGCCAGTGAACCGCCACGTGCTCAATTTGAGCAGAAAAAAGATGCTCAGGAAAGCGGTGAGACAGCAGAGACTCAATAAGATGAAAAGTGAGAGTAGCAGAGTTACGGGAGGGCGGAGGAGAGTGGCGAGCGGGGTGAGGATGCGGTTGGTTAAACTTATGGGGATGGTGAAGGGGAGGAGGAGGAGGGTACAGAGGAGACGGAGGGGTGGCGAGATGCGCATTATTTTGTGTTGCTTTGAGACTACAGAAAAGAGAGATATGTAGATTCGGAGGGACTGTGGATTGTTGAGAAGATGAGTATGAGATGACTGCCTGCCTCAGACAGCTGTCAAGAGAGGAAGAGTGCATTTACTGTGCCGCAAACGTGGCTGTGCCACAGCGCCACTATGCTTAAGCGCCAATGGATGGTGACAAGAACACATATCACGAAACACTAAGAAACAGGATGGCCAGCCTAAGGTCATCCAAGACTTTACCAGTCCAGTCGGGACCTCCAGATAATGGGACTGATAATGATATTGGCTTCACTCTTGTCGTACTACAAGTGATTATGCAGACAAGAAACAATCGGCAAGAGCAGAAAAGAATAACTCCCAGTCCATCCAGCAGTGCGGGCCACCGACATGCAATTAAGTCGCCCCATGCTAGCCGAAAATGCTTGAGTCGCTGTTAGGATGATGCTCAAAGTAATAATACTGTGTAGAAGAACAGAACAGAAGCCAGGAGCTACAAGCACACTTGTACCGGCGACAAGAGAGGAGAGAAGTGAACAAACTATCCTGATTCGATTGAATCAGGACACGAGAAGTACCGAAGTCGGAACGCCTTCGCTGATGAAATGCTGAAAAGGAGTAAATAATGATACATGATATTAGGGAAGTGAAAGAACCAACGCGAACAAGTGTGCTAGAGGCACGCTTTTCGTAGATTCTCGAGATGAAAGCATGAGAGACGAGATCAAAGGAAAACGTCAGGTGCGCCTGCTCTAGTGACGAAGCAGTGACTTGCCCTCAAGTCGACGCCTAGAGCTCCCTTCCATAAATCCTTCGCGGAGGCTGCGCCTCGTATGGATCATGCGGGTCGTACATCCCCTGACCCCTTAAAGGCATCTCATCGTGTGTACGCTCGCGCGTTTGGCGATGCTCGTAGTTGGCGTGATCAAAGAACTGGACATACTCTTCCCGGGGACGCACGTGCATCGGCGGAGGTGCATCGCGCACCATCACCAATTGCGAACCACGCTCGGAGGGATAGCCAGGTTCTCCAACATAACGGACCCGCTCAGAGGGGTAGCCAGGTTCTCCGACATAATGGAGTCGCTCCTCGGGGGAGTAGCGAGCACCGCGGGTTGAGACGTATGTTCGAGTACTTGCTTCGTGAAATGGACGGAGGCGACGAGAAATCCCTCCAAACTGCTCTCGCTCACGTTCGCGGTAGTAATGAGAAGAATACGTGACTGGCGGCCGATCAGGTGACATAGACCTTCCGCGGTCATTTCGACGTTCGACATTGTAACGGTCGTACCGGCCACGGTTCGACCATTCCATGCGTCCGTTGAGGTTGTGCTCATGATCTGAAAAGGCATTTGTCCGACGACTTGAATGTGATACAGAGCCCGACTCCATTGCGGTGCTGAACAAAGGGTCCTGTGGTCCCGCATGGGCTTTGGAGTACTCGCGAGGTCCGATCAATCCGGACAGGGCAAACGGAACGTGTGCACTGAGTGCGCCGCTTCGAGACACCTCACTAACATGGTCGTGGTTCTCTCCATCCTCGCTCAACTCATCTTCGACGAACTGGTTTCTGAAAGCCTGCGGAATGGGTTGTTGGATATATCTTCCCGTCTCTTTACAGTAAATTTCCTCAAAACCAGGTTGGACAGGTTGAGGTGCAATCCTCCTGACTGTGGGGGGTGATGGAGAGCGCAGTCCTCGCCAGTTGTGATCGTCGACGGGCTCCTCCTTGATTTTACTGGTCAGTGCAAGACCGTGCAACGGTTCATGGAGTTCTCTGCTTACTTGCATATGGTGGCGACCATCTCCAAAGCGAGTGTGTTGGTCCCGGGAATAGCGTTGGGCAGGCAGCCCAACCTCCAGTTCCAGGGCAGGCCGACGTGGATCGTATTCTTCATGGCTGGCCGATGGGTGGGACACTTGAGATCGCCTCGTGGGACCGCGGGAAGACGACTCATCAAGCATCCGCCCACCTGCGGAGGGAAGGTCCGGACTAACGTTCCTGTAGGAGGTCCTCCTTCTAGAGTCCTTGTATTGGCGTCTTTGAGGGAGCTCCTCATCGGATGACCGGTTGCGCTTCCTCGGTTTCTTGGTCCTCCTCGGGAAAACTCCAGGGAGGGCTTCCCCAAAAAGCCGCATTTTATCCTCAGTCATTCCAGGGGCGTCCGCGAGGAGAGTAATCTCCTCCCTTGGCGGCAAACCAATCATTTTGAGCCAATGGGGACGTTCTGAAGAGCTGGCAGAGTGGGAATCATCGGAATGAAATTCTTGAAAATGAAATGTCAAAGACTTGAGATCGGAAAACTTTGCTTCTTCCGAAGCAAAAGACGTAGCATCTAAAGTGACGTTGCCCGCTCCTGGGGCTGGACAGAAACCGCATTTGAAATCATTGAGAGAAGTGAAAGGATTCATAGCGAATTCGTTTGTGAGAGCTTCAGTGAAGATTTCAACTCCTGGCTCGGAGTTGCCCTTGTCCATATACCGGGCGATGGCATCATGAATGGCGACAAAGGCCCTTACGCTCTGCGGAACGTTTGCAACACCACTGGTCTTGGTCCAGAGCTCACGGCATGACTCGGCAAGATCTTTCACTTGCTTCCGGTGGGTCTCAAAATCAGGCAATTCCTCGGAAACAATACTTTTTACAACGGCGTTGCGCGGCCCTGTTGGATTTTGATCAGCATTTTTGTCCGATACGTCAGCGGCAGGACGGCGACTGCGGTCTGTAGCCTTGGAATCACGAGGGGCATATGGTCCTTGTTCTGGACGCATGTTTGGGAGGATTGTCTCGAGGTCATTACCTATGACAGGGCCTGGCGAAGACCTACTCTGATCCTGAGTGGGCTGTAGATACCCGTTTCCGTTTCCTGCTGGATAATGGCCTTCTGGAAGAGCGTTCAAGTTAGAGTGACCATATGCCGGAGACATTTGCTGCGGACTAGCGAATGGTCCGTTGCGGCCCATCTGCGGGGTGACTGAGGGTCGCGAAAATCCACCATGGTGTGGTCCATGGTTCGCATGCGCTTGTGCTGGTGTATCTAAGCGAAAAGGCAAATTCGCAGGCCACTCTGCACTGGGCCAATGAACAATGATATTCCCGAGCGAAAAGCTGCTCGTATGTTTGGCACCGTAGTGTTGGACGAGTCCCTCGAAGCCATACAATTTCGAATTGTACTCGCAGCCATCGCCATCGCACAAGAAGATATCCTTCCTGAATCGCTCGGTGATCGGACGGATCTTGAAGTCGAACACGGTCTTCATATTCTCCAGTACCAATTTGCGGCGTGGAGGACCATCAATAGGATCAGGGATGATTGGGCGGCCACTCGCAAGGGTGTCTCGGTCGGTCTTGCCCAGCTCCGTATACCACCTCTGTCGAACCTCATTCAAGACTTGAACAGCAAATTGTGAGCAGTTCGTCTGATTGACAGCCCGACCGCTGGACCACTGCTTCTGAATAAAAGCATCGGCGTAGGTCATGAGCGCGGCGCGAATTGGGGCCTGAGCTTCTTCCCATTTGGGATCGACAGTGTCCTTTGATTCCTTCGAGTGGGACATTGCTTGGCGGTAAGTATTTTCCATCTGCGCTTGTATAAGCATGAGGTTCCTGTTGTGTTCAGATTCCAAGCCGACAGCCGCATGACGTTGCGCTTGAAGACGAGGCTCCAAGACACTCCAAGCTTGGTCTGTCATTGGAGTAGATATTTGAATGGCAGCCCTGAAAGCTTCCATGTGCCTAAGTACGGAAGGAGGTATAGGTGGATCCAAAGCCATGCACCGAGTCTCAATGTCGGCTTGACGTGCGAACTTTGCTGAACTGGCATCTGGTGCAGTTCGTTTGGATCGTACCGGCTTCATTGCGGGCAGCGCTGGGAAAGGCGGGGGGTGCGTCACCGCCAGGCGGGCGTGGGTTTTCCCGTTGAGAGCGGGTGTATTGATAGACGGCGCATTGCGTCCATTGCGAGCGGTTGAGTCGATCGGTGACGCGAAAGAAGTCGCCGTCTGCTTTGCAGGAGTCAAGAAGAGATTCACCAGGTGTCCGCTCTTTTCGAATTTTTCCCATCGGATATAATCGGCGCGCCGCTCTTTTCCAGCGTTCGCGAGCCCTTTGAGCCATTCTCCTTCCGCTGCTGCACCCAAAGACCGAGCGGTGTTCCAACTCGCACCGATCTGCTGGATTTGAGGATTGTAATAGTATCGACCAGGTGCGAATTTCAATGTGTCCGGCGGTTGGTGTACGGTCTCAATAGACGATGTTGGGAAGTAGTTCCCGTGGGTATCAAAATACGCATACCATAAGGCAGGGATGAGGGCCGCACCGCTGGAGGCGGCGAGGTCAATTTCCTGTAAGGGAAAGTTAGTATGAAGAAAATTCTTCACGCTTGGAACACTCACCCTCATGACATGTTGTTGTAGACAAAGGTAGCACGATCGAACGGCAAAAGGCCAGATGATGCGGACTCGGCGCTTTCCCGGGTCCCGCCTTTGACCATTGACTGGAGCTGGAGTCTGTGGCGTGGATTTGCCGCAAAAGTGACACAGACGACCGCCGACCAGCTTCCACATGGTCAGTTCAGACGTGTCCAGGAGTGGACGTGGCATACGAGGATGGAAGGTACCGCGTGAGCGAGCCCACAGCGACTCTGAAGTTATCAAGCAAAGGCGTCCAGGTACAGAGCGGTTGCCAGGATAGCCGGTAGCGGTGAGGAGAATGTGGAAAGCCCGAGTGACACTCAAACAGATGCCAAGAGTGCGCGGCGCGAGGTGTAAGAAAACATTCTGCCAGACCTCGGCGGGGATTCCCAGGCAGCTCGGCGGAGGTGGAGCGGAGTCTGCATTGACCGGATAGTATCGTGCGATCCTGTTTTGGACGGCTTCGACGCGCATCTCAAGGTTTTCATCGTCTGGTGTTGGTTGTGAGAGTGATGGTGGAGGTCCAGTCGCATCTGCTGGTGGATCTTGACGCGTCTCCTCGATAGCAGCGCCTTGTTGTGATGGTGCGATGGGAATTTCTGGTGTTGAGCGAGCCACCTGAGCGACAGCGTCCACCTCTGGTGACTTGTAGATATCAGAGGACGAGTCGCTGGCGACACTCGCAGCCTGATCACTTTGGTCCATATCCGATTCCATCCCCGAAAGCTCGCGACGCAACAGGCGGAGAGACGTGCAACATGCGATTATTGTGGCGAGACGAAGTGTGTTGTGCGGAAATATCGAGATGCAGGCAGCGCGCGAAGGTGATGGAAGTGCGGGAAGCGAGATGACGACGAGGTCAGGAGGTGGAGAAATGACGGTGGTGAAAGGGGGAAGAGGAGGGTGTAGGTATGTAGGTGGAGGATGGATGGATGTGGGGAACGGAGGAGCAGGTGGGTGGTGGTTAAGACGACTAGCGGTTGATCGTTCCGCCTCACTTTTTGTAGGGCTGATGCGGCTTGGCATCAGCCGGGCAGCGAGAGACGCGAATGCGGGCACCGAAGACGTTTACCTCGCTGATGAGTGCAGTGCCCTGCTCTCAGTGCCCTGGGTCACAGTCAAAGTACCTATAGGTACCTACCTAAACAAACCACCACTGGAGCAAGCAACCAACCGCCCATCCAGCCAAGCAGACGCAACTCGGGAATACTGGAGCACACGTACAGAAGCTTCAGATTACCATAGATGTCCAGAATTTACTTCTAAAGGGATATTAGGAGTAGAAAAGGAGGCAATAGACTTTATAGTTCGACTTGAAAACGAAATGCCCGACTAGTTAGACTGCGAATAGTGTTGTTGTGTTTACACGCAGCGCAGTATCCAGTAGCCATCGCAGTAACACGTTGCTGCCTAGGTAGCATCTGTTTTCCGTTTCGCTTGGGCACTGTGTTACTTTCAGCTGGAGGTTACTCTATATCTTGGCAATGAAGGCGCAGAGCTGCGCAGCGCGCACATACGTAACAGCCCAGGCGCAACAACCTGAAGAGCAACCCCAACTTCGCTCCCCCATAACCACCAAAATCACATCGAGCGCAATCCCTTCCAGAGATACTTGCTTGCATTACTTGGGAGGCTTCTGCCCATCACCGTTCTCTTCTCCATTGCTTCCTGACCCTCCAAGTCCCAACCCCCGCCCTCCGCATCCCATTCTCTGTCTCTGTCAGCCATGGCTACATTGAACCTCTCCGCCAACGGCCCCTCCATCACCAAGAGCTACCAGTCAGTCGTCAATGCGGCCTCGTCCGGCCAGAGTGCGAGCTCTCCTACCTTCGGGCAATGGGCGGTATTCTCTGTTCAGGCACCACTAGCAAGCGCCTTCCAGAACGACTCGGGCAAGGAGAGCGTCCTCAAGGTACAAACCACGGGAGGTGAGCAGTATACGCCCCGGCGAACTGGCCAGAGAAGATACTGAGCCTTGTAATAGATGGCGAGCTGGCCGACTTCATTGAGGAATTCTCGGATGGACGGATACAGTTTGGTTTTGTGAAAGTCAAGGACCCGAACACTACACTCCCTAAATGTGTCCTGGTTGCCTGGGTGAGCACTCACCGCGCGAATATATGAAGTCACTACTGACAATGCCATTAGTGCGGCGAAGGGGTTCCTGAGCGGACGAAGGGTTACTTTGGCAGCCACCTTACTGCGGTCGCAAAACTCCTCCATGTACAACCACTGCTCCTTTGGCATGGCACCTGCTAACATTAGACCCAGGGATATCATGTTCAAGTAACCGCACGGTCAGACAGCGATCTCACGCCAGAAGGAATTGTCCAGAAAGTGGCGGATGCATCGGGTTCAAAGTACTCCGGCGGCGGAGCGCCAACTTCAGGCGGACCACCTCCACCTGTGGCCTCGAAGCCAAAGCCCGTCTTTACACCAACTCGAGTCGGAGGAGGTAGCTCAGGCTTCAACCCATTAGGTCGTTCGCGAGGTCCGCAGCCCAGCAATGATGATGCCGACGGCTGGGGCTCCGACGCTCCTCCCGTCCGAGAAAGAGAGATTGGCCTTGACAAAGTTGAATCTGCCTATAAGCCTACCAAAGTCAACATGGCGGAACTTACCTCGCAAAAACAACAGCCTTCCCGTTTTGCGCCTGCTAGGAACGAAAATGGAAGTGGAACCCCCGACGTGGTGAAGGGGGCCTACCAACCGATTGGAAAGGTGGACATTGCTGCCATTCGGAAGCAAGCCCAGGAAAGTGGATCAGCAAAAGACGATCGACCCACAATTGTCAAGGGAGCCTACGAGCCTGTTGGCAAAGTCGACATTGCTGCTATCCGAGCAAGGGCTCAAGCACCAGGGGCTGCTCCATCTCCACCCCAGATGTCCCCCGCGGTAACGGGAGATGAGCAGCCGAAGTCTCTGGCTGACAGGTCTGCCGCGTTCAATCAGTCGGAGCGTCTTACTTCTCTTCCCAAGCCCAAAGTGGCCAATAAGTTCGGAGGCTCGAGTTCTTTCGCTGGCACGAAAGCTCCCGCTCCTGGCGGGTTCCAAGCCAAGCCGCTCGCAGCAGCAGCGCCGGTAGGAACGGCCAGCAAAACCTTCGCCGACGAAGGCGGAAAAACACCCGCTCAGATCTGGGCTGAGAAGAAGGCTCGCGAACGCGGCTCAAGCATTGGCAATACCGCCGCCCCTGCCCCTACTTCGCCTGTTTCCGCGCAGCGCAGTGGAGCTGGTGGAGGCTGGCAAAGCGGATATACTGGCAAGTCTTGGGCGCCTGTCCATACCACACGAACTGGTCAATCTGCTACCAGCGACCTCAGCGCGCAACGTACAGGTCAGCAAGATGAGGCCCAGCAGGACATCCCCTCCTCCCCAGCTGGCGGGGTTGGCTCTATCCGTGACCGATTTGCCGGTGCTGCTCCCATGGGTGCTCCAGCAGCGGACTCTGGGGCACCTCCCCCACCTCCAATGGATCTTGCATCCAAGCCCAACGCTGGTATCCGCGGCGCCCCCATCCCCGGTCTACCCACCCGTCCCACTGCCGAAGAAGAGGTTCCCGAAGAGGAAACACAGCATGTACCTCCACCGCCCGCAGTCCCGAGATCCCCTACGCCACCGTCGCCAGAGCCTCAAGGATCTCCTGTCCGCATTGCCATGCCCGTTGCTCGGGGCCCTGAACCAGCCGAGATCGAGCCGACACACGAAGAGGAAGCTCCCGCCATGCCGCAACGCTCCCTCGAAAAGGCCATCTCCGCGCACCGAGAGCCGGAGGAAGAAGAGCAGGACATGGGTCGCCACGCTGGAGAGGCCGCAGCAGAGCAAACTTTCGGCGCCGGCGCCTCCGGTGCAGCTCCCGGCGGCAAGCGCGCGGTGGTGCAGTACGACTACGAGAAGGCGGAAGAGAACGAGATCGAGCTTGTCGAGGGCCAGTACGTCACGGATATCGACATGGTGGATGACGACTGGTGGATGGGTCGTAATGAGAAGGGCGAGACCGGGCTGTTCCCGTCAAACTACGTGGAGCTCGTGGAAGACGAGGCGCCTCCTGCTATGGCGGCAAGACCGGCTGCTGCACCTGCTGCTGCACCTGCGCCCGCACCGCCAGCGGCGGCTCCTCCTGCGGCTTCGAGGGGCCCGACGGCCACGGCGCAGTATGATTATGAGGCTGCCGAGGAGAATGAGTTGAGCTTCCCAGATGGGGCTACTATTACTAATCTCGTAAGTTGCTTGATGTGAGGTGGCATGACAAGGCCATGAGCTGACAGTGCGGAATAGGAATACCCTGATGAGGATTGGTGGTATGGCCATTTTAATGGGAAGGAGGGCTTGTTCCCGGCCAATTATGTCACGCTGGATGAGTAGACCCAGTATGTCTGAAAGGCTCAACTACTCGAACTGCAGAACGGATGGAAGGGATGGGGGTGTGGCAGGGTTTCGACTGTGCATAGGTAGGTAGAAGGAGTGGGCGATAACGATGTTGCTTGCTATAGCAGAGACTATGTGGACTGCAGACTCGGGATCTGGCGTTCTTGGTGGAGGGGAGAATTGCTCTGTGACAAAAAGTATTGTGCTTAGCCAGTCCTCTTTGATTATATTGCAAGATTCATCTTCTCTATGGTAGAATTATATGGTATGACTTGGTGTTCTGGTGCCTACGTACAGTACTACGTTGAGTACTTATAGGTAAGCATTCGACACGGCTCCAATTGTTAGACGTAGACGGGAACGCTGCAGTCCACCAGTGACAAGCTACAGTACCATCACTTGACTGGTCACTGGATCGAGTCTCAATTGCTGTGCTTGGATTTTGGAACAACTCTAGTCGGTACTCGGTACACCATCGCTAGGTAGCCGAGCCGTACCAGCGAAACAGCTTCCCCTTCGTGATTTCAAGTTCGTATAAGATTTTCAACTCAGCTCCAGTCTCCAGACCTTCATTACCCTATGATTATGAAAAGATTCCTGTTCCAAGAGAAGGTGTCCCATGAACTTGTTGCTATGAGAATACCTATTGGATGGGCATGATTTTCGCTGTCATACCAGGCATTGCTTCCTTGCTATATTTCGCTACTTGTTGGATGGCGTAGAGACGGACTGAGGCTGGGGAGAGACATCCAACTCGGAAAAATATATTGGAAGCGCCGACAGGATTCTCGAATACACTAATTTCTTCCAAGTTTGTTCTTGTATCGTGGACAAGGCAAAAAGATGATTTGGTCTCCAGGTGTTTCACTGTTTCACATGCAACTCTCGAATCGAGTGGCGACTCTCGCAGGAATCCCATTCAGCGGTGGGCTTGGTGTGTGTTTCGCAGCTGTCAAGCGTACCGAAGTTGTTATTTCAAGGATTTAGACTCCCAACTTTAACGGAATCAAGTAACGTTAAAAGTCACCTGAAGTTTCTTGCAGGTGGCCTGAACGCAGGCGGTCACGCACCTGAGGTGTGGGGAAGCGAAGCAAACCTAAGGGCTTGCAGTTGGTGGTGGGGTTGCGGTCTTGGCGAAGCAAGTGGTATCGCACCGGTGCGCGAACTTCGAAGCAGCACCGCACCACACCGAAGCACCGAGGCGGTGGCCACTAGTACGTAGTAGGTAGAAGAGGTAGTAAGTCTTCTATTTTCAGCACTACAACGGACCTGTCCTTAGGAAAACTAGGCGGGGAAGCCCCTAAGAAGCGACTTAGCAGATCCTTGGCGGAGCTGCGAGCTATCAGACCGGTGCGCGGTGCAGCATCGGTGCCACCGGTGCAATATTTCGCTTTGGTGCACCGCAACCCTAATTGGTGGATGACGGGGGAGCTGGATCTTGTGACTCGTGAGATCGGCCAAGCTACGCCGAATATGGGGAATTTCTAACGGCCATCGCTACCGGCTGCCTCAGCTTTTGGTGGTGGTTGTTTTGTAGTAGCAGTAGCATGCAGTTGTGACAGGGTAGATGGCACGGTACCAAGAGTAGTAGTAGAAACAACACACTGGAGTGTTCTGGAAGTGTTTTCTGCAGCCAACTGCAACACAACAGATGGCATTTGAGTCTTTGAGCGACTCTCTTGAATTGGACTTGTTGAAAGGTGTCGTCTAGACTTGCTGCTGCGGCGGCGCACATCTCACTGAGTGTGGAGATTTGCCTCTTTGGGCGTGGCTGGCTGGCCATCTGTCTATAATAAGAGTGGCGCCATGCTTCCGCAGCGTGTGAGTGGACAAGGTAGGCGGTGGTGCACGAGCCCTGCATAACTACCCGAGCGCTGCAATTTGTGCCTGTTGCTCCAGCGCCTACGAAGAGCAGAGAAAGAGTAATAAGATGAAGAAGTTGAACAGTCAAGACACGACGCTGCCAAAGTGAACCTCTCGCTGCTCTTCACGTGCATGTCGCTCTGCGCTCCGTCATTGGTGCAGGCATAATTGTTTGACGGACCCTTCGCCTGGTCTTTCTGAGACGCTGCGTTTCCAACTTTCCTCATCCGCTCATCCTCTGCCAAGCTAAGCTTGCCCCTGACGCGCGACGACCACACCATCCTCTCCTCGCTCTCCGCCTGCACCGCCTCAGCATCCGTACCCCTTCTCCAGCTCTCGCCCGCCAGCGACCTACAGTAATCCTCCGAGACCAGTCTACACGGTCACTTCGACCTTCCGCAAATACTCCACGGCCTCCAGCGTCCACATCCACCACCGCGTCCAAACGTTGTTTTCCCCCGACTCAGCAACACCCCGGCAACGCTTAATCTATTCGCGCCCCGGAACCCTACAGCGAAACCCACAGCCTCTAATCCTCTATCATCTCAATCCGACGCCCATGTCAGCCTCCTCCTCGCCGCTTTCATCACACTACTCTCGACATCGCTGTTCCTCGCTCAGTTGAGCTTCATCGACCGCGTAATCGATCGATCGTCACAAACCGCATCTCGGACAGCACCTGCAACCACTCTACTTGAAAGACCAGCGCAGACAAGCACGCGAGTCAACACACTTGCGCTGCACCCAACGAACCCTATCTCTTCCTCCCAAGTCCCGCTGCCACCCCACAATGGCGGGCAACCGGCCGACCTACATCGACCTCCGGACGAACACAAGCAACTCAAACTACACAGAGTCGACGCGAATGGGGACACCATCTCCTGGCGACCTTCCTTCCCCGCGGACCGGCGAGGTCCCGCCTGCCCTCTCTCCCCTCGATGCCTTTGCGCTGCAGAGCAGGCTGCTGGCCAAGAAGTTCGACGAGGCTAATCGAAATGGCAAGCGCATGAGCAGGTTGACGCCGTTGACCATCAACAATGAGTTTGGACGACGGCCATTCATGCGCTCCACGTCCGCGGGAACGTTCCTGGCATCTGCAAGTGAAGAAGAATCTCCCGCGACGGCACGAGAGGAGGATGATACGACCTCGCCGAATAGCGCGAAGCCGGTGGAGCCAAGATTTCGGCCACGGTCTATGTATCCGATGTTCCACTCGGATGACGATGAGGACGAGGAGGACGACTACGAAGAGATGCCTCCGCTGCCTATCACTACTCTTGAGTCCGTCACCGAGTCCCCGAGGATCATAGAAGAGAATGTCAGGGTGCGGAGCGACTATTTTGGAAATATACCGCGAGCAGAATCTCCCGAATACATGACACCGATGGAGCACCCGCCGTCCAACCTGCCCAGCCCGGTAACACGACAAGATACTCTCCAGTCGATGAAGAGCGGCAAGAGTTCGCTCTCCATTGACTCGGTGGCTGCCCGGGCCTACGACAGGTCCACCTTGGCCCCTCCGCGGCAGAGGTCCTACCGAGACTCACCCGCCATGAGTTCGATCACGACCAGTTCCCAAGATGTCGACGTGTTTCTAATGACAGACTCGCTAGAATCTCTCCCGCAGAGGAAGCTCTCCACCAACAGCAGCATCTCGAGGTCATATTCCCCAGCATCTCCATACCACGCTCCCCTACCTCGATCACCATCCATCGCGTCGGAACACTCGTTTGTCAGCCTTCCCAGACCGTCTTTCAATTTCTCACGACCATTGAGTAGTTTGAGTATGAACAGACAGCCAATCGATCCTCCAAGGACGAACGAACTTCCTCTCCGTCAAGCTTCTGGAGCGAGCAGTAGCACGAGGCCATCTCTTGAGCTTCCATCCCGACAAGGTACAGATGAATACCCAATGACACCTCTGTCCATGGAGATGCCAAGGACGCCTGTCACTGTTGCGAGCGAAGGCTACAACACAGATGACTCCAATCCTGCACCGTCGTACATCTATGCTAAATACTCTCTTCCTCGCGGCAAAGGCAAAGACAGACGCTCGATGGCAGCTCAAGAATTCCTACTGAAGCAGTTCGAATGGGAACCCACATTCAACGGCACCGACGATGGCTTCGGCTCTCCAGCCTCCACCGGCTACCCACTGACCCGCACAAATACTCCTCCTTCTCCACCACGCACCGCCAACAGCCGCCCTCTAGCATCCCCCTTCAACGACGCAAACCTCCACGTCACCAGTCCCAACCGCAGTCGCTCGTTCGAAGTAACCGGATCTCCCAAACCACGCAAAGCCTTCCACAAGCCCTCGACCTCGACCCCCTCAACAACCACAAACTCCTCCTCTAACTCGAACCAAACGATCAAAGCACGCCTCGCTCAGACACAACGAGAAAACCCGCGACCCCTCCCCTCGGAGCTGACCCCAGAACAACACCTTGAGCGCGGTATTTCACTCCACGAAGCTGGCGACCTTGGCAAATCGACCTATCACCTTCGCCACGCGGCTCGCGCTGGCCTGCCCACCGCACAGCTCCTGTACGCCCTCGCCTGCCGTCATGGATGGGGCATGCGTCCCAACGCCGCCGAGGGCGTCGCTTGGCTGCAAAAGGCCGTTGATAGCGCACAGCTGGAAGTCGCTGACGACGAAGACCTGGTCGCACGATCCACTTCAAATCCTTCGGCCACGGCAGCGGAAGCGGCCGCGCAGCGCAAGTCTCACAAGGCGCAGTTTGCACTTAGCGTGTATGAGCTGGGAGTCAGTTACATGAATGGCTGGGGTGTCAAGGCGGACAAGGCGCTCGCGGTTCGGTGCTTCGAGGTTGCCGGGAACTGGGGTGATGTGGATGCGCTGGCTGAGGCTGGGTTTTGTTGGGCGCAGGGAGTGGGTGTGAAGAAGGATCTCAAGAAAGCTGCGGGCTTCTACAGGGAGGCGGAGAGGAAGGGAATGAGTATGGCGGGGAATAGCTGGTGAGTAACGCTACTGCTCACTTTTCGAGGGGTTCTTGTTCAAGATCATAACGGGACTGACATGGCCATAGGATCTACAAGGACAAGTATATGCCAACTCCCGCCAGTAAAGATGGTGGCGATGAGCGATCCTCGCGCTCCACGACAAAGAAGGATCAATCCGCGGAGAAGAAGAGGGACAAGAGTCGCACCCGCACCATCTTTGGCAGGAAGAAGAGCTTTGCTACTTCGCAACCTCCGGCGTTGTAATCCAGTCCATTTACTCGAAGGGTAACCTTTTACTGTTTATCATCTGTCTTATCTCGTTTTAATTCTCTTTTGACTGTTATATACCACCTTATTATCCTCTTCTTTCTCCCACGTGTGAATAGCTTTCCGTTCTTCTTTATCTTTCTAACCTGCGACTTATATTCTCCTGATGCTTCTTTTCCATGAACAGGTGTATGGATCTCACTTCAAACATTGGAGGGAGGAATTCATGCGCGGCAAAGGCCCGGCGACTGGTACTTTTCTCTCCATGTTGATTTCACTTTTCTACGGTATTCGAGAAAACAGGCATTTGTTCATGGAGTGGCTGGCTGCATCAAGGTTACTGGAATGTCTAGTCTGGCAAATAATCTGCCATTGATTTGCTTTTATGTGGAGGGGGAAAGCTCAAGGCTGGGGAGGAGGTCATTTGCTTTTCTGCGGGCTACGGCCAGGGGATTCTGAAATGACTACTACTACGGCTGTCTGGCTCTGCTATGTACTATACTCGATTCGAGTCTGAGCATATGTATATCTACTCTATTGACTGGAGCTTCGAATATCTTATGAATGAAGAAATATGTGCTGCTGTACGAGGACTTATTCGATGCTGCCCTGCCTGAAGTGATTGAGAGCTTGTAATCGAGATAGCTCGACTCCACATCCTACAGCTATGTGGATTGTGATATGATATCCTGAGAAAATTCCAGCTGTTTAGCTTGAAAAATAGGCGTCCATACTTCCATCATGCAACCTTGCGCTCGTCGTCGTCTAGGATACCACGTGTGGACCCTTATCGTGAACATCGACGTTCCTGGCATCTCGCAGATCATCTCATCCAATCCACCCCGCGATAGCTCTGCACTGTAAGCAGATCAGCCCACCTCCAAGTCCTCCTTCAGTACCTCTTCACCACCACTTTCAACGACTCGGTCATCCCGTTCCCAACCTGCGCTTTACAACTTCTTCCTGTCATTCTCCCTTCGACCGCAACCACAATGTCAAGCGACGACCAACACTTCCTCGACTACGTCAGTTTCCCCATATCCATACTCCACCGCACCCACCTCCTCAGTCGCTCACTAACCCACCCCACAGCTCTCCGCCCTCCCCAATACCCTCGTCTCCTTCACCTCCACCCTCGCCGACGCAACCGATCGCCACATCGACTCGGTCGCCACCTCGATCCGCTCAACCCTCTCCCACAGCACCTGGCTGCCATCCTCCGCGCGACCTTCGCCTCCTCCTCCCCCACCCGTCCACCTCGCGCATGTTCCCAAGGGCGTCATTGCGAGTACCCTCGGATGGGCGGACAGACATCGCGCGGTGACGGCGGGGTTGGTGGCGTTTTTCGTGGTGGGCGGATGGGCGGGGTGGAGGGAGTATGCTGGCAAAGGGAGGAGAGGGAAGAGGAGGGCGAGACGCGCGGCGAATGGGGCGAGGACGGAGGTGGTGGTTGTGGCGGGCAGGGTCGGGAGTGCGATGGTGAAGAGTGTGGCGTTGGATTTAGAGAGGAGGGGGTTTATCGTATATATTGTAGTGGATTCGGTGGAGGAGGAGGCCGTGGTTAAGGATGTGGTTAGTCGACCGGATGTTAGGGCGTTGTTTTTGGAGGTTGGAGATGTGAGTTGCATTTTACTCCTTTTCCTTCATCTTTGCCGGATTCTACTATCCATGGACACACCAGCGACGATTGATTTGCTAACCAACGTCTGTAGGCTGCTTCTATGCAAGCTTCCCTAACCCGCTTCCACAACATCCTCTCAAATCCCCATCACGCCTTCCCCGGCGCCAGCTCCCACACTCTCCGTCTAACCGCCCTCCTCGTCATTCCCTCGCCAACCTTCCCCTCCACCACGTCGACCTCCTCCCTCCCCACCCCCGTCATCTCCGATGCCCTCAATGCCAAGGTCCTCGCTCCCATTGCCACAATCCAGGCATTCACCCCTCTCCTCCTCGAAGCCCGCGCGCGCCTGCTCGTGTTGTCTCCTTCCATCATATCGAGCCTGCGGCCCGCGGGTCACGCCCTTGAAGCAACGGTTGGTGGAGCAACCCAAGGCTTTGTGGCGAGTTTGGCAAGGGAGCTGGGACCGAGGGGCGTACACGTATGTGAGTTCCGCCTCGGGACTTTCGATCAGGGCAGTTTGAGGGGGAGGGCTATGCCGGAGGATTACGAGTATGGGCAATCGAACCCGCAGAGGGCACTCGGGACATGGACTCTAGCAAATGGGAAGGCGTTGGTGGAGAAGAAGTTGAAAAGGGTAAAGGGGAAAGGGAGTGCGGCGCGTGAGCTGCATCATGCGGTTTTCGATGCGTTGACGGTGAGGCGGCCCGCCAGGGTGTGGCATGTTGGGAGAGGGAGTATGGTCTATGATGTGCTGGGCGGGTGGATGCCGGAGGGGCTGGTAGGGTGGATGATGGGGGCTGGGAAAGTGGGAGAGATGGGGGATGAAGAGACTGCAGGTGGTGGTGGGCTGGAGGATAGTTTGTACTGGGAGAAAGTCTAGTTGGAGGCAGGAAAGATGATGATATGGGTACGGAGTTTTGGCGTGGCGTTGGAGACTGGGCTGGAACGGAGGTGTATGCAAGCAAATCTACCTACTGTTTTTGAGGTGGGAACCTCATTCAAGGAATCTCCATACTCATTTCGGCTATGCAATACCACATAGAAGATGTAACTAGAACACAACTCCTCCAACCACCCGAGTCCTGAATTTCTACCATCTGCAAAATCGAAACAGACAAAGCGTTTCATCCACAACCTATACATCCCAACATTATGAACTGGTTACTTTGAAGCTAGTTAGGGAATTGAAATGGTGTCGGTTTGGAACTGGTGGGGAGACACGTGACCTTGCCCTAAGCGGTAATTCCTGTCTTCCACAGATCATGGGATAACACTAACGAGAGTGTGGCTCCAAGCAGCTTCGGGCAGAAGTTAAAGCAGATCTTCTGGAACCAAGCATGCCTAAGGGGTCTTCTTCGAAGTTCTGCACTTGTTTGGACTCGAAATGAGTGCTTCAGCGCTTGATCGGCGGAGTGGTGGGAATTACCGCTTTGGGTGAGCGCACGTGACAGCAGAGGGAGCTAGGAGATTTCGTCATCCGAGTCCCCGAGCCTCGAAATCCTCCAAGCCTTATCAATTGCTGAATCTTATGTAGGCCACCACACGACCTACTCGATCACTACCCATTGACGAACCTCCACCCTTCACTCGATCCCCGTACCTAAATCACACCGCAAATGCCTCGATAGTCTCCCACCCCTCCATCCACAACAATGGCACCCGACCGAGGCCCCACCACATCCTCCCCTCCCCCCTCCTCCTCCTCCCGCTCCCGCCGCCTCTCGACCGCCTCCAACTCCTCCGCCCTCAACATCCTCGACCATCTCGAATCCGCCCAACACGTCCGCGAACAGCGCGAGCAATCCGCCCGCGATGACGCCTACGCGCTCCTCGCCGAGCGCGCAAACGATCCCCGCAACTTCACCATCCGCGGCGTCGTCGTCGGTCTGCTGCTCGGCGTCGTCATATGCTTCTCCAACATGTACTTTGGGCTGCAGACGGGCTGGGTCAGCAGCTTGAGCATGCCGAGCGCGCTGATGGGGTTTGCGATTTTCAAGGGGATCGGGCAGAGCGGGTTTTTGAAGACGGTGTTGAGTGGGGGACGTGGGAGGTGGAGGGAGTTTACGCCGGTGGAGAATGTGCTGGTGCAGAGTGTGGCGGGGAGTGTGGGGACCATGCCGTTGGGGTGTGGGTTTGTGGGTGTGGTGCCTGCGTTGGAGTTTTTGCTCAAGAAGAGCGAGGGTGGTCCGCTGCACTTGGGGCTGGGGAAGCTCGTTGTGTTTGCGCTGGGCATCTGCTTTTTTGGGGTCGTGTTTGCGGTGCCGCTGAGGAGAGAGGTCATTATTAGGGAGAAGCTGAAATTCCCGAGTGGCACGGCGACGGCGCTGATGATTGGGGTGCTGCATGGGGAGAAGGCGGGAGAGACTGGGGAGGTGTTGAAACAGGATGGGCTAAGGAGAAGGAAGCCGGCGACGGTTATGGATGGGGACGGGGATACGCAGGGTTTGCTTGCAAGAAGTGACACGGCAGATGACGGGTCGAATCTTTCGTCGCCGTATCCGCCGGACGTGGACTTGGAAGAGATGGATGAACGAGGTGAGCGGGAGGAGGCATATCAGGAGAACGGGGATTGGAAAGCGAGGATCAAGCTGTTGGTCGTCGCTTTTGTCGGATCCGCACTCTATGTACGTATGCTCCGAGAACGGGCCTTTTCCGCGAGGCTAACGAGACGAATAGACTGTTGTTTCCTACTTCATCCCTCAGCTACACAGAATTCCAATTCTGGGGACTACTTTGGCGAGCAATTGGCTCTGGACGTTGAATCCCTCTCCTGCATACGTCGGTCAGGGGATTATAATGGGTCCTGCAACTACCCTCCATATGCTCCTGGGTGCCATCATTGGCTGGGGCATTCTGTCCCCTCTGGCGAAGCATAATGGATGGGCTCCTGGACCAGTCAGTGACTGGGCTACTGGAAGCAAAGGCTGGATTGTCTGGATCAGCTTGGCTATTATGCTGAGCGATTCTATCATCAGTCTTGGATGGCTCATCCTTCGGCCCCTGGTCCTCCTTGGCCGGAGGTACGCTCCCAAACTCCAGGAAATCTTTCGCGAGACCAGTCTCAAAGATATAATCACGGGCAACATCTCCAGTAACTCCAAATACCGCGCCATCGGCAGCGGCTCCGAAAGCGAAATGTCCGCAGTCCACAAAATCCCCTCCCGAACCCCGACCGAAGACATCCCAGAAGCCGACGCTCCCCCAGAACACCTCATCGGCACCAAAACCACCATCATCGGGCTCGTCCTTTCTCTCGCGGTCTGCATTGCCGCAGTTCACTACACTTTCGCCTCCCTCATTCCCATCCCGCTCACCCTACTCGCTCTCCTCCTCGCCCTTCTCCTTTCCATCATGGGCGTGCGTGCCCTCGGAGAAACAGACCTCAACCCCGTCTCCGGCATCTCCAAACTCACCCAACTCGTCTTCGCCTTCGTCGTGCCGTCCTCCAACCCGAACGCCGTCATTATCAACCTGATCGCCGGCGCCCTGTCCGAATCAGGGGCTCTCCAAGCCGGCGATCTGCTGCAAGATCTCAAGACAGGACATTTGCTCGGCGCGGCGCCCAATGCTCAGTTTTGGGGCCAGCTGATTGGGAGTGCCGTCGGCGCCGTGCTGTCCGCCGTCGTGTACAAGCTATATACTAACGTCTATGAGATCCCCGGTGGCATGTTCCAGGTCCCTACGGGCTTCGTCTGGATCTTCACCGCGCGGCTTGTCACGGGTCAGGGTCTTCCTCCAAAAGTCTCAGAGTGGGCTTTAGGCGCCGGCATTATCTTCGCGGTTCTTACCGCCCTTCGTGTTGTGGCGAACTCGCGGAGCCACTGGAAGAAGTTCACCCCCTTTATTCCTGGAGGCATTGCGGTGGCAGTGGGGATGTACAACACGCCCAGTTTTACGCTAGCAAGGACGGCGGGTGGACTGGTCAATCTCTATTGGGTGCATATGAGGAAGAGGAGGGAGACGCCGGTTATTGTGCTGGCGAGTGGGTTGATTCTTGGGGAGGGTCTGTTTTCGATACTCAATCTTGTGCTGGCGAGTGCCAAGGTGCCACACTTGTGAGAAAGGCTAGAAGAAGTGGCGGGAGTTGTCAGGTGGCGGCATGGGCTTCTATTCTTGTAGATATTCTTGGAACGATTAAGCTGGAGCTCTGAAGATGTTGAGCAGATTATATAAGATACCTAACCAAGCGGGTCTGCTTTGAGCTCGCTGGACACTGAGCGGTATTATTCGTCTTTTCACTTTTGCTCTTCTCTTTTCCTCGTTTTCGTACCATTCTTTCTCCCCAACTCTTCATTCTTCAAGTCTGGAAAAGGTAAGGTAATGATCGCGACCGCCTATACACAGCAACACAGGAGGTTTGGCGGAGTGGGGTCAGCTAGTATCCAAAAGAATCGGGTATATAAACACATCAATCCCCTCTTTCTCCTCACCTTCTCTTCTCTATCAACTCTCCACCTTGGCCCAAGAGCGTACTTCTCCGCCTCTCCGTCCTTCGAAGTTCTCCACATCTCACTCCCTCTCCGTCCGAGATGTGATCCACGGTCTCATCATCCAGAATCCCTTGCAACGGTTGTCATGAGTACTTGGTAGTTCGGATCATCGCTATCAGTTCCTGTTCAAGTCTATGTTCATGATCTCTACATGATGATTGACGTCACCGCGCTTTGGAGATGAGAAGGTTCGTCGTGGTTGAAGAGTGGTAAAAAAGAAAATCGAGAGACTGCTGTGGAGGGTAAAATGGAGGAGGAATACGGGAAGGGATTGGCTGCAAGGCAGATGCGTCAATCTTGTCCCAGAGAATGAAGGTAAACATGTGCAGAGAAAAAGATAGTAGAGGAACATGCGAAGGGTACATATAGGGACTGCTGACTAAATGTGAGTCCAGCCTAGTCGGGTGTGCGAACCGGAGGGCGACTGTATAGTCATGTGTAGGTCTTTACGGTAAGTACCTAGTTCTTCAATTTCAGTTGTAGGGGTCTCAAGGATACAAGATATGTAATAATTAAATCGACGTCCCCAGCATTTTCAATCTCCTGCCAGGCTCATGGTATAGATATAAATATCCCCGATATATATACCCCCAACCTCCCTTTGCCTTTTTTTCCTCTCTTTCTGTCTTCTTGCACAGCGATGATAAAGGAGATATACCATACCGCCCATGCTTGTGCTGGCTTCCTCTCTCGGAGCCAGAGTCGAGGTCGGTTATCCCTTCATTGTGGGAAAGATGTTTCAACATCTAGTGGCAATGGCGAGGAAGGTCATCATCCTTCATTTATGACGGACTCCTTCTCCATAGTTTGGGGACCGAGACTTTCTTCATCAAGATCTGGCGAGTTTCTTTGATGGTGGGTAGAAATTGGCGACGAATTGACGAACCTGTTGTGAGAGCAGAAGATTTCTAGCTGTCATCCGAATACCCAAACTGTCTCGTGATCGAGTCCCCAATTCTCGCACAATCTCCAACTATATAAACCCGCTCCTTCTCCCATCCACACTCCTCCTCATGGCCATGATTGTGCAATTTCCTTTGTCCATCAGACCGCAAGGAGTCTTCAGGTAGCAATAGCGGATCTTACCATCCCGAAATGTGGTCTTTCGTCCACTCTTCTTCATCAATTCCGCTCGTCACCTCTATCCAACGCAAATGCTTACCATTACCATACTCCTCGCGGATGAGATTCATCACAACCGCTCCATCACCGCGCTGCCCATTGTGACCGAACCGTATCTACGATCTGCAGCAAGTCAGAAAGCAGAACATCATCATCTGGCCATGATGTTGATGGAGGAGAAAAAGGGTTGAGAGAAACACGGCACGGAAGGGCCCGCGGACGGAGCAGAGAGATAACTCGGATGGAAAAGAAAGTAGCTAGGCGGCATTGTTTCGCGCTTGCACTGCTTCGCTGAGAAGACAAGAAGGTGTGCTTCTATATAGACTTGCCGGGCGGTAACTGTAAAGCAAATCGCCTGCTATCGGCCTACCTACCTCCAGCTCATGATACGGAGACGGATGAGAGATGTAAGATTCAGCTACATTTCTTTACCTGGAGGCGTTAGGACGGAATTTAACACCTAAACAACTCGACGCTACGGTGGACCGACCGAGTCCCGGAAACAGCTGGAGTCGGCGTGATACGCTATTACGCTGCTTCGAATCTCAGCAATGGCCACTACGTACGTACATATACAAAGACGATACTACAAGTGTTACTACAAAACGGACAGTCCATGCCCCAAACGCCTCGCTATGCTCAATATACCACCGGATCGGATCTACCGAGCATGTCCATTCGCGTTCCCCTCCTCCCTCGTCTCCCGATTCCCAACGAAGTCCGCAGCGCTAGTAGTACTCCTGGTCCTGTTCCCTTCATCCACGCCTCCCAAGCTGACATCCAAGCGGCCATCCGTATGACCTCTCGGTCTCGCCTCTTCGACGGCTTCGCTGATGGTCCTCCAGGCATCTTGAGATTGCTTCCGCTCCACTTCCGTGTCCGCGCCCATTGCCTCTTCGCCCTTCTGGCTCCCTTCTCCCTCTTGCGCCTCCCGCGCATTTTCTTTCTCAAGCCCCGCGTTCTGTCTCCTATTCCTGCTCCTCTCCCTCTTCCACCCGTCCAGCCCCTCCTTAACCCCCTTTCCTTCCCTCCTCGCCTGCAACGCCTTCTCCAACGCGCCAACATCCTCGAAAGCATCCCTCTCTCTCCAAACTCTCTTCTCTCTCCTCACTCTCAATCTGCCAAAACACCCCTGCTCCTTTCTCCAATTTTCCAACTCCAGCGCATCCGAAACAATCGACCATGCATGCAGCACCTCTTCCTCAACCTCCTTTCTCCTCTTCGCGCCATCTTTCCGTGCCTTCTCGCTGAGATCGAAATGGGCATCTGTGCCTTTGTTCGAAACCTCTTCCCCAGTAAATGTGGAGTTGGCAGATACCACAGTGCCGAGCTGCAACTCCCTGATATCCCTCGCACCCTGTAGAATTCTCGCGCGCCTAACGAACCCTTCAGGCTGCCTCGTGCGTCCCCACTCCTTATGCACGCCCTTAAGTGTATACGCCACTGGTCCGACAATCGCCGCAATATCCTTGAGCACGAATCCGCCGATTCCAAACCCAATCCCTTTCAGACACCCTATCATCCCATCCTTCTTCGCGCCTCTGATAGGCTGCATGACCAGTCCCGTTAAGCCATCGTAGATGCCGTAAACAAACTCATGCCCTCCGGCGTGGAGCCCCGATTTGAAGCCGGTGATACGGACAGGGCGGCGCACGGTTTCGTCGCCGTAAAGGCGCGGTGCGTTGTGGAAGCCTTGGGCGAGCGCGAGAGAGAGATCCATGGGAGCTTTGGCGATGGCAGAAGTGGTGTCGCGGATACCGTGGCCGGCTTCGTGGGCCAGTTCCTCGACGATGTTTTCCGAGGGATCGGCGGAGAGGTCGGTGAAGCCTGTTGAGGCGCGGGTGATGGCTTGGGGACGGTCGTTTAGCTGGTGAGTGGTGTTGAGGGGGCTGCTAGCTGTAGACTGAGAACTGGTTTCGCCCTCGCTTTTGGGGCTGGAGAGGTGGCCTTCGGGTCCTATGGCATGTTCATTCGCATTTCCGTTCGCATGGCCATTCATCAGCTCCTTGTTAGCCTCCTGAACCTTCCGCTTCCGTTCCTGAATCTTCTTTTTCTTTCTTTGATGCTCCTCCCGCTTCTTGACTGACTTGGCCATCTTATACGGGGCTCCGCCCACCCCTTTCACGACTCCAGCGACAGTCCTGAATGCCGCAGTTCCAATCCCTGTCAGCGGCTCGCCAGGTCCGTCAAAGTCATCCCAGTCATAATGCCGGATTAGTCTCAACTCGCCCCACTTGATCTTCTTCCTCTCAACGAGAATCTCTGCTGCGACCGCGCATAATCTCAAGCTTGTCCCTTTGAGTGTCCACACTGCAACACGGTCGTCCAAGATCGAACATCGCATATTACGCTCGCCTTGCAAAGGAAGGCTCCTGTGAAAGCTCCGCACCGCGTTCGCAGCTCCATCACCTTCTGCTTCGATGCTGTCCGCGATTTTCTGGACATTCGTTTTCGCCTCATCTGTCAGACATTGCTTGATACCCTCCGCCAACTTCTCTTCGGTCAGTTTCTTGTAAGGAATGCATTTGAACGCTCCAGCCTTTGATTTCGCCACCATTTCGCCCCAGAACGGTTGGTCGCCAAAGAATGGTACAATCATCGTTGGCCTCGCGCACTTGAGTCCAATTGCCGTGGTTCCGGCACCGCCATGGTGCACAACAGCGCTGACTTGCGGGAAAAGCCAATCGTGGGGCGTGTTTTCAAGCAAAAAGATATTCTCAGGCACATCTCCGCCGCCAATCCCACCCCAGCCCTTGCTGACCAAAGCGCGGACACCGGCTGCCTTGACTGCTGAGAAGATGAGCTTGGTAAATGCGTCAGGATCATCAACAACGATGCTCCCAAAGCCAATGTAGATGGGGGGTGGTCCAGCTTTGAGGAAGTCGACAAGATCTTGGGGCGGTTTGAAAGAGGATGCCAGCTCTAGGAAAACGAAGCCAGCGATATTGATCTCTGGACCCCAGTCTTTAGGTTTTGGAACAAGACCGGGCGACCAAAGGTACGTATACGGTACTTTCAGCCTGTACAATTGGCCAGGGGCCCACAACGTCGAAACCGGTTCCAAACCTAATGTCTTGACCCTGAACTTGTTCACCAAATCGCCCAGCCCTTGCCAAGTCATCATATCGACCAGCGGATAACTCATAAAGTTTGTATAGTCATTATCCACATTACTGCTCTTGATGTTGGCCAGGGGATGCGGAAATGCGGTCGTCGGAGAGTACGGAAACGTGAACATCATATGCAGCGGGATCCCCAACCGCTCTGCAATGTGCACGTGTGCAAAGCTGGGCGGATTCGCGATGATGGCATCGGCGATAAATGGATCCCTGCCACCCATCATCTTCATGTTTGCCTTGTCCGTCTCGTCATCCGTAGCGTTGATGCAGGCCCTCCACATGCCCTGAAACATCTCGAACATCTGTGCTCTCCGTCTGCCAATCTCGCCTTTCTTGACTGTGTCGAGTGAGGGGATGAGTCCGGGATTCTTGACCATGAATGCCATGAGCTCGGAAGGGTTCCCGCCAACGGAGAAGAACTCGAGACCACTGTCCTTTTCCACGAAGTCCCTGAAGGCAGGATGTGTGGCTATCCGTACTCTGTGGCCATATTCATTCTGCAAGATCTTCCCTAGCTTGATGAATGGTTGGATGTCTCCTCTTGAACCAATGACCATAACCACAATGTTGAGTCTCAATTTCCTCTTTGCATTTTCAAACAGATCGTCGGCAATGTTGTGCTTCTCCTTCCGCTGCTGCTCATCGCTCGCGACAACTGGTTGATCCTGGCGCTCTCCGCGTCGTGACGAAGGCAACAAGTGATGCCGGACGCTGGCTCCCAATGCTTTGGCCAAGTAACCACTGTTCGCAGCCTCATTGACAGATATCTTGAGCCGCCCATCACGTCTCGACACCCTGCCTTTCGTCCTGAAATGGTGGTTTCCGACATTGAACCTCGAAAAGGGATTGGACTCATTCCGCTTGTGACCTTTCCGTGCATTTTCCGCTGTGGCGCCGTGCTCTGCCTTTTCTTTCCGCGGAATCTGGACTTCCTCGTCTGAAGAATCGGTCTCACTGGAGTTGCTCGAGACATCATGCTCATCGAATTGGTCCGTCGCCGACCGCGACAGAACCCTAGACGTGCTCGACCTTCTCAAACCTCCAATAAAAGAAGGTACATTCTGTGCCTTCGGTCTCTCCGACACATGTTTCCGCGGCAAGAAAGGTCTATTTGTGGTGTCTGGCGCTGTACGAACTCTTGAAAAGGCATTATCCGAGGGAGGGTCGGCCTTGGAAATTGGTTCTTCCAAATGTTCGTCCTCATTGTCCCTAGTCTTCAAATCTGGTTGCGCAGACTGACTTCTGGCAGTGACGTCTTTCTCGGTCTGCTTTTCGCCTTCGGATCCATGTCGCTGATACGGAAACTCGGTGGTCGGAGGCACGACAGTTGGTACAAGAGACTCTCCTTCGTCATCCAGAAGAACCTCCGCCGGCGGCATGGCTGTACGAGATAAAATGCCAGCGTCTTGAATAGCCAACCGCAGCAATTGTAGTGGAAGAAGACAGAGAGGAGAAAAGAGAGGCACAAGACAAGAAGACCTGACGACCGTCGCCGCCAATTCCCGCTCCGCTCAGTGACGTCTCGAAAATCTCGGCGAATTTCACCCTACCATGTCACCCCGTACAAGGAATCCCAGCATCTCCGTCGCATGAGCAGGGAATGAGATAGAATACACAGGGCACAGAAAGACACTGGAGTAGACGCGTCCTTGTGGTGAATGGTGATCAAGGGTGCGCAAGGAGACGGTCGCGCGACATAGCGCTCTACTTTGCGGAAGAAATGAAGTCATCCTCCCCAAGTCGACCTTGTGAGGTTCAAGGTTGTTCCGGCCCCCGAGAAGGCCGAAAATGGACGGGGAAACGCCACAGAAGAGGCTCGGCGGACCTTCCGCTGCATGAAAAGCGGCCGCTAAGGCATCTTCGGGCCAATATTGGGATTGGCATCGCCGATCCGCGTATCATGCGGGAAGTGGAAGTGTTTCATCAGATGGTGGCGGTGCAAAAAAGTCACGTGACTAGTAATGCCTCATTCGTAGGAATACCTAATACCTACTGCTTGTGAGAGTGGGGGGCATTCATGCTACAAAACGTTCATACTTGGTTGCACGATTGCTTTTTTTCTCCGCGAAAAATGCTCCTCCTTGACTGGTTACCTCAACGCCCGACAATGCTTTCTTTAGGTACATTCCATGGAATGGTACGTTATACCAATACCAAAGGACCCTCACCCTCCCCAATCGACATATTTACAGCTGAAAGTACCCTTCCCGTCCCTTTCCTTTCACCCTCTCCGACTTTGCCCACCTTTCGATTCCCTAAAACTCAAACTCCCCCCTAAACTGCTCAACATCCATCCCCGGCCCGACCATATCTCCCAAATCCCTTCTCCCCATCTGGCTGAACACCCTCCTGAGCGTATCAAAAAGATTCGTGCTCTGATTCTGTGTAATCAAGCGATCAAGCTCACCCTCACTAACTCCAGCTCCTCCAGCGCCGCCTCCATTAACAAGCTCCCTGGCCTTCTCCCTCCCCTCCCGTTCCGTAACCTTGTGCATCGCCAGCGCGCCCAGGAGATGCTGCGCTGCTTCGGCGTTGCATCCGATGTTGATACACGAAACACCGAGATTATACCTTGCCCTGACAAAGTTGGGCCGGATCGCCAGAGCGCGCTCGTAGGCGTCAATAGCTTCTTCGCTACGTCCACTGTTCGCCAGGGTGGCGCCGAGGCGGTTCCACAGCAAGTGAAGCTGATCCTTGCGGTTCGTAAGCCCAGCCTCTTCGCTCGCAAGAGCGGCGCCGAAGCAATCGACGGCTTTGTCGTACTCCTCGGCGCCGTAAAAGAGCACGCCGAGACCGACCTGGACGTCCGGATCCATGTGGTCGCCGTCGGGTGAGAGCTGCGCGGCCTTGATGAACAGCTCCGTGACCTTCTCGTGGAGTTGGGCGCGGTCTGTGAAACCAATGTCCGAGTTGGCGGAGAGGCCTTCCGGAGGAATGAGCGAGGGATATTTGGTTGCGAGCCAGCGTTCAAGAGTGCGATAGGCGGTGCTGTCGTATCCTTCGTTTGTGTAGCTTACAGCGAGCCCCATGAGGGCGTCGAGGTTGCCTGGGTCCAGCTTGAGAGCTTGCTCAAGGGCCCGGATGGCGGGGGATTCTTTTTCATTTTGAGCTTGTGCGGCACCGAGCTTGACCCAGGCGTCGACATGGCCAGTGTCTTTTTGAACGGCTGCTTCGAAGGCGAGGGCAGCCAGCGAGAGGTTTCCTCCATCGTTCATGATGCGTACGCCTTCGTCATAGGCGTTCGGGACGTCGCGGAATAGGTTCTCCTCTTCGAAGAGATAGTCTCCAAGCTGTGGGTCGCGGAGGTTGGAGTGAGAGTTTAGCCCGTCAAAGCCTTCCCACTGATCCATGTCGGGAGGGAGCATGCTATCAGCAAAGCCTTCGTCCTCAGCGAGTTGCCTGGCGTAAGCGGTCTCAGCCTGGATTCCCCGCCAGATACTCTCAAAGTCACCGAACTCGTCTGTCTCGGAAAGCACTGACCTGTCCATTTCGTTCAACTCCCTCTCGATGTCCCTATTTGCCTGCGCATCGAGATCATCATGTTGAAGTGATGTGTCGTTCTCCATTTGAGCGAACTGCGCTTCCCAGTCCTTGTCATCTAGTTCCACCATGCGAGCCTTTCCCTTGTCCTGGCTTTGAGAAGGCTGTTGATAGCTCATGGGGCTGTAGGGTCGGTTCATCATGCTCCCCATTCCCATCCCCATCCCCATACCACCGCTATAGCCCATGCCCATCGGCCGCTGGTATCCCATGCCCATCTGACTGGGTGTACTCGATACTGGGCTTGTCTCTCTCGCGATGCCGTTCTGTTGCATTTGCTGATACTTCATAAACTCGGCGGGGCTAAAACCATTCGGTCGCTGTCCTGCGAATGCTGCCTCAGGAGCTCCTTGCATACCAGGGTCAAACTCTTTCGCCCATCCAGGAGATCCAGAACGTTGTTGAGACGCCATCTCCAGTTCTCGGCGCATCTGCTCCATAGCGAAAGGCTGCGGCGTCGCAGCTTGGGGAAGCTGGTTCGGCTGTTGCATGAACTCATCCATCATCTGCGTACAGTACTAGTTAGCCATGATCCAGACCCTTCGAGGTGTACACCATAGATCCTCGTATTTGCTTGCCCTTCCCTTGCTCTTTCAGATCCATTCAACAGCATCCACTCACCTCATTGCCCTGAGGCATGCCTTGACTCCTCATGCCCTCCTGCATTCCTCCAGGCCCTCTGCCCACGAGCCTATCCCTCTGCAAGCTTTTGTCATCCTGGACATGTTTTTGAAATTGCGCCAGTGGATTCGCTCCCGTGGAGCACTCGGCGCCTCCCATAAACGACATCGCTGCGGAGGTGTCTGCACTCGTCCGGACCGGACGACTGGCAATGGTGTAGTGAGAGTCGACGGCGAAGCGTACACAGATGTTGGGTGAGTATTCACAGCGAAGTGAACGAACAGGCTCTACAGTCGGTTGTCGACTGTCGGGTGAAGTGGATTAGAAATGTGGTACACAAAAGTCCGGGGACGAGGGTCCTGGCGACAGATGCGGTGCCCGGCAAGGCGAAGGCAGTGTGGGGCGACCTTTTGTCTTCTCCGCCGCGGGAAGCCCGTGACCACCGAGGTAACTCCACAATTCACACCCGCCTGAGCGCTCAGATCCTGTAGAACTTGAATCTGCCACCCGAGCACAACATTTGGCAGACACGCTGCATGAACCAACATATTGCCTTGCACTCTATATCTTGAACAAAGTGTCCGTGAAACTTTTCCAGCATAGTATTATTGAGCAAGAGTGTAGAAAGATTTTTAGCTTCTGGTATTACTCCAAGATAAGCCCCCATTCAGCTTTCCTCTAGACATGAAAGAGAAAATAATTTTACACAGCCGCTAAGCCTCTGCTATACATTCGAGATGCCATCGTCTTTTCCGGATCTCCTCGTGCTCCAGCTCGAATCACGTAGAAAAATGACACGGTTGAAGAAAAAGAAGATCAGCGGCCCAAATGCAGACTCCACCCATGCCAGACCATGAACTATACACTGATGGACTCCGCCTGGTCACCCAGCGGATGTCGCTCCCTTCCGCTATTAAAGGCAGCCTGCCTATAGTCGCCCAGCCAGCACACCTCTCTATTTGCTGGAAGAACTGAAGTCAACCTTCAGCTTTCGTCCATAGAATTCCTTGTCTTTCAGGCTTGCCATCGCCTTCTCTGCTGCGGCGACATCGGTAAAGTCGGCATGAGCAAACCCTCGAGGTGAGCCAGTTCGCCTGTCAATGGCCACCCGGACGTCGAGGACATTCCGAACTTCGCGGAAGAGGTCGTTCAAGTCCTTGTCCGACATATCGTACGAGATGTTGCCGATGAAGAGAGTCCTAGTCGGACCTGCTGGAGCCTTAGTGCGAGGACGGACCTCTTGGACGGTCATGCGACGTCCTTGGAAGACGTCCTGGTCGCGCGCTGCAATGGCCTTTTGGGCATCTTCAGCATGCAAGAAATTGACATATCCATATCTTTTGAATGACTGTTAGCGTTCGGAGAGCTTGATTCTGATTGCAAACAGACATACCCTTTGCTGAGTGTACGCCCATCCTTGATGCTGCGGATAATCTTGACACTCTCAATCTCGCCGTAAGGTTCAAAGTGAATGCGGAGATCGTCTTCGTTCACTTCAAAGAACAGGTTGCCGCAGTAGACGGCGCCGGGGCTGCGCTCGCCCCCCTTATATCCGGGAGCAGACTGGGCTATGGGGGAGGGGAGATGTCGTCAGTGAAAAGATTTTGACGAGACTCAACGACGCTTTTCTAGTAAGTCCGGCGAAATTGTGGAAGATGGCAGACTTACATCCGGGAGCAGCATCAATTGGAGCCTCGGGAGTGTCATTCGCGACGGCGCCAACAGCTTGCTCTTCAGGAGTTTGAGGGATATCTTCAGTGGATGTTGCAGCGGCCTTGTCCTCAGCTTCGCCCTCGGAAGGCGTCTCGGTGACAGTCTCATCTGTTGCGGTCGCCTCAGATGGAGCAGCCTTCTCATCGCTCATGAAGCGCTTCTGGAAAGAAGGAGCGATCCATTGTTGCTTGGGACGGAGGGCAGAAGAAGTGGACGTGATGAATGTGCGTGGCTTCGCGACGATGGAGATGGTGGGAGCAGTGAACGCCCTGAGGGCGGAACGACGCAGGAGAAACCTAGGCATTGCATGTCAGCGAGTTCAAGATCAGCTTGATCGTGGCGGTGACTTACATGATGGCAATGGGTTGCGTATTTGCAGTTGCTGGTGAACGGAGGGAGGGAGAATGAGATGGTGGTAGTGATTGAGATGGAGGTGATGGAGGTGAAGGAGATGGGCGCGCTCCCTGCAAAGATACTCGAAACTTTTTTGGCAGCTAGAACGTTCCGAGGATTTGCCGCTTTTGCGGCCGTGTAGCCAATCACAGCACAGCCTGTTCGATTCAAATCTCTCGAGGTCGCAACGGGAACTCCTTTCGTTCTGCTGTGCTGCCTGCAAACCAGGTGCAACTCGAATGGCTTTCCGATGGCAAAGCCGATAGCAATACTAGAACTACAGCATGATTCTACTCCGGAAACTCTTAAATCGGATCCACAGGTCAGGCTCTGATTTCAGAAGGCTGCTTTACGATTCGTGTTGAGCACGCGACATCGTCAATCTCCATTAGGTATCGTAACTTATGCGGCTACCAATTCACCAGTTCATCAACAGCGCTACAATTCATCGAACATTCTCAGCCTGCTATCCTCTTCTTCTGCCCTTTGCGTCGGCATCACATTCTTCCAGCTCGTCCCGTCCTCCTTCGGCATTTGTTGCTGGACGCTCTTCAATATCTCCTCTACCTTTGGGGGAACTGTCCCTGCAACTTTCTCTGACATGTTCAACCTTGCGATTGACTGGTGACCATTGTTGGGGTGATGCAACTCTCCGCTGCCAGTCGGTGCTGTCTTCCTCCAGGCGTGGACTGCGAGGAAGAGGACACATAGCCCGACAATCGTGCCCAAGATGCCCCAGGCTATTCGAGCCCGTCGGCTGTTTGCCGCTTGCCATGCCACTTCCCTCCTTTCCAGATCCGCGACCCTCTCTCTGGCTTTCTCTAACCTCTCCCTCAGCTTGGTGGCCTTATCCCTACTCTCCCCTACCCTCCGTTCCATGTCCTTAATTCTTGTCTCCTGCCCCTCAAAGCCACCAAACGTATCGATTTGCGCCCCGATCTCGCGGCCAAGCTCTGCTGCTTCATGCTTAAAGTCCTCGTGCAAAGTCTTCGTCATGGTAGACAGGTCTTGTAGTCCGCCTATTGTGGAGCGCAAAAAGGCTACCTTGTCCAGGACAGAGTAGTACAGGTCGTCGAGGCGGCGGGTGGTCGTTAAAGAGAGATTGGAGAGACTCGAGAGTGTTTTGCTGAGCTCACTAGGCAATTATATTAGCTTGTTCTTTGTACTGGGGGTTGCGACAGTATTGCAGGATGACACAATCCCCATGCATAAGATAGGAAACTTACTCGTCCCGAGCTTTCTGACGCGTTCGCTCTTTGGCAACATCTTCTGGCTTGACCGGCTTTGTTATTTGGTGCAAAGGGATTTTTTGCTCGCTCGTACCATCTCCGCCAATGAGGCTTTCTCGTCGGCTCCCAACTGTGGAGGATGGGATGGTGTCTGGGGTCTGTCCATGATGCTGCTGCCGGTGTTTATCTCGCTCGGCGAGCGGAGAAGGGGTATGGTGATGTGTCGCAGTATGTATGGCCTCTTTTACGTGCGGTCGATGCAGATGACTGCGGTCATGGTTGCGATTGTTATGAAGACTGTGACGGCCGAGGAGGTTAGTCTTGGAGCCAGGAGCGCTGCCGCTATGCACAGGGGTGGATGACCCCGAGGTGTGCGCACGGAACCTGTGACCATGCTGGCGATCAGAGGTCTCAGACGGAGACATCTTAACCTCTGGGCTGGGCTAGGCACCTTGTGGTTGTTGCGAAAGGCTGCTTGCGAATTGGAGGTGGAGTTGGACAACTGGAAGAAGGTCGCGCCAAAGGCGCCACTTCGGTATGACGTCGGAGCTTGGGTGGTTCCGACGCGCAAAGGGGAGCGCGAAACAGCAACACCGAATATCGAATTTCAGGTTCACGGTCTTGCAATTTCGAAAGATACCTAGGTAGTAGGTAGTTGGGACACGGCGGGCGGTATTCCTACTGGTCGAACTACTGTGATACAGCAACGCGCAGTATGATACTCCGGAAGGCTGACAGTGCTGGTTCCCTCCAGCTCCCACCCAGCAGTAACTCGAACTTGTGCCACAGACCTCCTTGTCCTCATGCCCATGCACACCTGGGACTGGCGTCACGGCTTGGCATGAAAGACGAGCCTCCAGCTTACCGACCGCACGCACCTCACCTCAGTATTCCCGTGCTCTTAGTAGGACCGTGGGCCGAGGGGCTCCATTTGGAACTACACCTTCGAAAGACGCTAGAGATGAGCGTTGTGAGAGAAAATCACTCGAACAGCATCGCTTCGGATAATCTCTTCGAGACCAAATCGTTTCGCAAGTCTCGCCTGAAATACAGCTCATGACTTCAACAGCTTGTTCCTCTTTTCTCTCCGCTTTAGCCTTTCGACACGCTTCTGGTGCATTTTCTCGGCCATCTTCTCGTATCTCTCTTTTTCTGCCTTGGCTTCTCTTTTGTCCTTGATGCCTTGGATCCGACGCTAGGAACCTGTCAGCTTGCCTTGTGGGTAGAATATGGACGGGCAGTGACTACCTGTCGCTCGGCTTCCTTCTCCTCTTTCATTTCCTTCTCCTTAGCTTTGACTGCCTCGAGGGTTTTCCTTTGTTCAGTCCGCTTTTCATAGGAGGTAAGACCAGCGCCAGGCCTGAAAGCAGATTTCTGTTCGTGCCATTGCTTCCCTGGAGGGGCAGGTTAGTGGACTGGTGTGGATCACATGTGAAGTGGGGCGGCGCATACCATTGACACGTCTGCCTTTCACCTTGTTAGAGGGCGCAATCGCTCTGGGCCTTGCAGTAGTCGACATGTTGCTGCTAATGTGTCGAGTGTGCGGACGTTGCAGTGGGATTCGAAAAAAATCGGTGGTGACTCGTGCTCGTGAATGTTGCAGCGCCGAGGCCGGGGTCGACCCGGATCTAACCGTTGGTAAGATTAGATATCGGGACGATCTTATCTGATCCCTGTTCTTCATTATGTCTTCGTCCCACCTTCTAAGGATTGGCCTGTGACTAGCCAGGCCTTGCACAAACTTTTCTTTCACCCCAACACCGAAGCCCATGCTTTTTGCCGTATTTCTCTGCCTGCTTAACGAAATCACTCTTCTAACAATCGGACGGTAGCGTGCCTGCATATTCATCCCCCACTTCGATTCGTCTGCGCTGACTCCGCCTCTCGCGCCCTTTACCAACAAGCGTCCCCCACAGTCGAGATGCTTCCTCGATAACATCTTTGATACCCAATTTCTCCCTTGCCATCCCCGACGAACTGGTTTTCTGCCTAATGGAGTTGACGAAGGCCCCACTAAATGTTGAAGGTGATGCTGAATCGCCTTCTCATGCCGCCGCCCTCGGCGCCCTCTCCGACCAAGGCAAAGAGGCATTGAAAGACATTGCCTTTGGCTCTGCCGCGGGAATTGCTGGAAAGTTCATCGAGTATCCTTTTGATACCGTGAAAGTCCGTTTACAGTCCCAGCCGGACCATCTCCCTCTGAGATATAGCGGGCCGCTGGATTGTTTCAAACAGTCGTTGAGGAAGGATGGTTTCTCAGGGCTATATCGGGGTATCACAGCCCCGCTAATCGGAGCTGCTGTGGAAACAAGCAGTCTCTTTTTCAGTGTGGGTGCTCTTCGGGCAACTTGCGACTTGCAATCTAACAGAATCGCAGTATCGTCTCGCCCAAGACCTCCTCCAGTCCACCATCCTCCCACCGACCAAACCCCTCCCGATGAGCGCCTTACTGGTCTGCGGAGGAGCTTCAGGGGCCTTCACATCACTCCTTCTCACCCCAATTGAACTCATCAAATGCAAAATGCAAGTCCCCATCGAGACCTCATCCCCAATCCATCGCCGGCCTGGTATCCTTTCCCACATAACTTCTGTATATCGCCATCACGGCCTCGCTGGCTTCTGGCATGGACAACTTGGTACGCTGATTCGCGAGACAGGGGGCTCGGCAGCATGGTTTGGTAGCTACGAGGGTATGAGTGTTCTCTTCCGCCAATTGCGGGACCAGCGATCCTCCATCCCTCCGACATCGGCATCTGCATCTGCAGGACCCACTACTTCTGCCTCGCCGACTACTAGCAAAGACGCCCCTTTGCCAATATATCAGCAAATGGCATCAGGTGCCATAGCAGGCATGAGTTACAATTTCCTCTTCTACCCCGCCGACACGATAAAGTCTCGGATGCAGACAGAAGAGGTTGGCAAGGGAAATGCGCGAGCTCGTGCGACCTTTTGGGGTGTTGGGAAAGCTGTCTGGCGGCAGCATGGCATTAGAGGCATGTATAGGGGATGCGGTATTACGGTCTTCCGGGCAGCACCGAGCTCTGCGTTCATTTTTACGATTTATGAAGCTTTACGGAATGCGTTTGCATAAGGACTTGTTGAGCGAAGGAGCGTTTGCATGGAAATAGACTTGATATTGGGAATCTGGAGTAAACAGAAATCTTTGAAACATGGGTTAGACCGGTGTTACTACATAGTCAAGACATCACCTGGCTGATTTTTGGCCATGGGGAGAGAGAATGAACAAACGTGAGTGCTCATATTTGAGTCAGAGATATCTTGTAGAGAGACTGAGGTCTATATATGTAAATACAACAAGCCTGCCGTGAGACTTTAGGTACCATTGCTTCCGCCTTCACTGCAGTCAATACACCCCAGCTCATGCGAGCCATCTCTCCACCTCACAACCTCAACAATGAGATTGCCGCATTGGGACAAGGGCTTTTGCAGCTCAGGTGGGTCAGTGCTGAGTCACCCACGTCCACGCGACTTCCTACCCCAGACGCGACAAGCTTTCTTTCCCTGAACAACATCACTCCGGAGCCCGGACACGGACAATATGGCCGACTCGTCTCTTTCTCAACCTCAACCCAACTCACGGCCACCCGCTCACCCACCTTGACAAGCACCATCATGTCTCCTTCGACTTCTATCCAGCTCTACGCTGAGCTCCTCATCAACATCCGCACCGTGACCTTCTTCGCCACACTGTCGAGCGAGCACACGCCCCTCACCAAAGCAGAGCTGTCAGCCGATGGCGAAACCATCACGCTCTCGCACGAAGGTGAAACCGCCCGTATACGTCTGCCGACGCGGATCAAAGGCGGCGGATCAGCGACGCTGTCGCTGCCTGAGAGCCCCGCGAAAGATTTGTCGTTGAGGTTGCAATTGGAGGAGACGCGGGAGGGTTTCTTGAGGTTTCCTGGAGGGGTGGGGGAGATGGGTGGTGGTGAGAACGTGGTCCCGTGGGATGCGAGCACTTTCGCGACGGGGAAGCAGGTGAGGTGTAAGAGCTGCGGGGCGCGGTTTTTGGGGGGCCAAGTGAGGGTGTGGAAGGATCTACCTGGGGAAGGCTGGGCGGAGATGATGGAGTTTTGGCACTGTCACAAGCCGCATGAACATGGCGAGGAGGGCCATGAGCATGATGATGTGCAGGGAAAGGGGTATGCGGCGGGGCAGAGGTGGGTTGTTGTTAAGGGGACGGGGTTTGTGGATTTGGCCTATATGGTTTGTGCGGAGGACGACTTTGAGGGGATTGAGGTAAGAGATCATTTCTGTTTCACCTTATTATCATCCTCCAATTGTTCTTTTCCTCACTTCTGCCGAGTGGCCTCTCCCTCGTGGCGGGATCGAAAGAAAGAGACCAGTCCCGACCCAGTCGACTCCATGGCGAATTCTCTGATACAACGATCCTAGATTAACCCCAGCTGGTTTCAAGGCTGCACCTTGCAGAAACGCTTTCCTTCGGGAAGTGCTGGGTCTCTTGGTGTGGCTCAGTGTCTTGTCATTTCACAGCCTCTTCCCGAGATTTGGACTTGACTGGATTAACGCAAGATACATGCTTTTACTGACTCGATTTTCCAGAAAGCTGCAGCAACCGAAACTTCTATGATACCGCAAAAGCTCGCTTGTAAAACATGTGGTGCCATGGTTGGTGTTGTTGATGAGAAAGCCGAAGGCTGGAGAGTCTTCAAGTGGAGTATGGCTCTTTCCACCGCGGACGGACAACAGGAGTCATACAGCGCAGAAAAATGGATTTCTGCCCAAATACTAACTGCCATCGAGAACGATGCCATTCGGAAATTTGTAGTGTCTTCTGCTGACCGCGAGCGGTGCGACGACGATAGAGCTCTCATGGTGAGAATTGGCATTCACTTCCTGATTGCATATATACTAAGGATTCAATCAGCTTTGGATATTTACACCAGACCTCAGCATCTCCAGTTCGGTGGGCTCTGATGAAAGACAGGATCCTACGCGCGTGATGAAGGTGTTCCATCGCACAATTCACGACTCGGGAGATGTCATTGACACGGACACGTCTGTCGAACGTCTCTATTTCCCAGAGGAGGTTCTCCAACTTTTGCTTCGGTCTCTCGAGAAGAATGCTGAGCTGCTTCCGGAAACTGCGCGGAGGTTCAAGGAGTGGGATGTCGGATTATTGCAGAGGTTCGATCCCAAGGCTGTCTAATACCCCGAGCAATGGGCGCTCAAAACTGATCGGCGAACTCGATCAATTACTCAGCTCATTCACTTTCAACATACACATTTGGCTCATCAAGGTAAAATTATGGCGTATCGGGCCGAAAACAACTCCATGCAAGGCGAATTGGAGCTATGCAGGTCGTCCAGATCAACCAAGGTTGACCATTAAGTACTTCATCAATGATATCTTGAAAGCTCATCACTATAATCAAAACCCAATACTTTCAACTCGCTTCAAATTCCTGGTTTTGATCCTAACATGTTTTTCTCCACGTGCTACCGCGAACGCGCTTCCCCAGCTTTACGCGGCACTCGTTTTCCTTTCCCCAGATTTCGGTTCCGAACTCTTTTCCCCACGTTTGCGACTCGGCACGAAATGCAAATGTTATACTTATCCGACTGCGAAACGTCTACTTATAAGGATGAATGGACTTTTCGCATTTTCGCGCTTGTCGTGTCGAAACAAAAAGAAAAGTCGAAATCGAACCAAAGACCGACTCGAACTACACACAATAGCATCTCACTCACATAGCAACAATCATTCAAACGACATCATTCAGCATCATGGCTTCAAATGGTAAAAACGGGACAAATGGGCTCAAGCCCACCGGGAAGACCATGAAAGCGCAACAGTATGTGGCTGCCCGACCCAGTCTCACCATCCTAACATAGAAAACTCCTCGAATTCAATCATGAACTCTCCCACCCAACTGACCATAACGTCTTCCCCAGATACCACGCCTCAGACAACTCAATGCACCTAAACGAAGTCCCAATCCCAACTCCCAAGCCGCATGAGATCCTCGTCAAAATAGCCTGCGCGTCGCTCTGCCACTCGGACGTGATGCTCTTCGAGCCGAACGACCAGGGGCTGCTTCTAGCGGAAGGCGGCGGAGGCGTGACCATGGGGCATGAGGCGACGGGGTATGTGGTCGAGGTTGGGGATGGGGTCAAAGGGTTGGGAGTGAAGGATGATTTCAAGGCGGGAGATGCGGTGGGCTTCATTTGTCCGATGGAATGTTGTTTTGATTGTTATCCTTGCCGGGAGGTGTAAGTGGATTTCTCGTTGATATTCCAGTCTGTCACCTCTTCTCAAGTCCATTTTCGTCTCGACTTGCCAGCTTTTCTTCCCGCCCACCAATTCCCCTTCTTTTGATTCTGTTCACGTCTACACTTTCCTCTATCTGTCTATTATTTTCCATGGACTCCACGTTTTCAGAACAATAAAAAACCAAAGCCCAACAAGCTGACAAAAACTCTTCGACACCCAGTCACAACAACTACTGTGTAACCGGCAAGACCAAAATGCAAGGCTTCGGTCTCGATGGCTACTTCCAAGAATACGCCATCGTGGACGCGAGGAACACCATGGTTCTGCCAAAAGCTATGGACGTCCATGCCGCGGCGCCGCTATTCTGCGCCGGAGTCACAAGCTACCATTCGATCGAGGATTGCAAGCTCAAGCCCGGGCAGTGGGTAGCCGTTATTGGATGCGGTGGGTTGGGACATTTGGTGAGTCTACTCTTTTCCAGAATATGAAGAACGAATGCTAATCAAATTCAGGGGATCCAATATGCAAAGTAAGTGTGCAACTGGCACAAATACGATAATTCGTGCATCAACACCCCCCTTTTTGCCTCAGCCCAAGGTGTTTCTCAAAATCGAAGAGAAAAGGGGAACATGAAAGAGTGCAAACTACTGACGCTCTTCTCCAGAGCAATGGGCCTCAAAGTAATCGCCCTAGACATCGCCCCAGGCCCCCTAGCCGAAGCCAAAAACATCGGCGCCGACCACGTCTTCAACTCGCTCAAAGACACCAACTACATCGCCGACATCCTCTCCATAACCAGCGGCGGCGTCGACGCAGCCGTGAATTTCACCGCGTCCAAAAAGTCGTACGACGCGGCGCCCGCCATCATCCGCCCGGGCAGCGGCATCCTGATGGTCGTGGGCATCCCGCGGGAGCCGATCGCGCTCAACGCGCTGGATGTTGCGTTGGGCAGGTATAGGGTCATGGGCAGCAATAATGGGACGTGTTACAATATGAGGAGTTGTATTGAGTTTAGTGCTGAGAAGGGGATCGTGCCGCATGTTGAGTATTACAAGTTGGAGGAGTTGCCGGAGATGGTGCGGTTAATGGTGAGTTTCATGCTTTTTCTCCCCACGGCTTTTGACGTCGACTCGGATTATGCTGACCAAGTTTGTAGCGCGAGGGGAAGGCTATTGGAGGCAGGATGGCTGTGAAGTTTTAGGTTAGTGGGTTGATTGTTGTTCTGCATGGCTGGAAAAAGAGTGTGAATTGAGCAAATACCTACCTCGTAGTACAAGAGTATGTTTGGGCCTGGCCAGTTTAGACGTAGGGGTCTTCGACATCGAGCTATTCTTCGAGAATCGTCCAAAATCACCCATCCGATGTGATAGCCTATGCATGGAGTAGCGTCAATTTCTAGCAGGAAGTTTCCCATGTTCAGAAGAGTATCTCAAAAGTGTGATACTGTCTGTTTTTATTATTCAGTGCCCTTGGCTAATATTCTTTCTGGAACCTGGCCAGGCAATAACGTATGTACTGCGAATTCAAGTCTGGCGAGCCAGCCTTGCCCCGTTTTGAATTGACCCTCTCGGCGTTCAAATACAAACAATTACACCCTCTCGACGCACCCGAAAACCCACAGCCCCTTTTGCCTACTGCTTCTTCTTCACCTCCACCACACCACCCGGCCCCATCTTCCAGCCCTCCCTCTCCAGCACACTCTGCACACCCCTTTTAATCCCCTCCTCCAGATCCACGATCGGATCGTAGCCCAACCGTTTCTTCGCCTTTCCGACGTTATGATACCGATTGATCGTCGAGAATTTGGCCTTCTGCCATGTCAGGCTCGGCGCGCCCTTCCGCAGTCCCCAATACACCCACTCCATCGCGTTGCCTATGAACATGGCAAAGTCCGCATGCAGCACCCATACCTTCTTCGGATCCAGCATCGCGTCCGATGCCCCAGCAGCCTTCCATACGGCACGCGCAAAGTCCCAAAAGTAGACGGGCGTGTCGTTGGTGATGAAGTACGCCTCCCCATCCACTCTCTCCATATCCAGTGGGATCGAGGGGAGGATAGCGTGCGTCGACAGCAGGGCGCCGGCGGCGAGGAGGTGCGCATAGGCGATGTTCCCGACGTAGGTGAAGTCGAAGAGGTTGTCGTTTGATCCTAGCTGGGCTTTGTACTGTCCACGTTTGAGGGCGCCCAGGATGCCGGGAATGACCTGGACATCTCCTTCGCCGAAGATGCCGGCGGGGCGGATGGCGCAGGTGAGAAATTGAGGGTGCTCTTTTGAGCGGTTGGCGCGGAGGACTGTTTGTTCTGCTATGCCCTGTGGAATTTTACATTGTCAGCTAAGGCATGAAAGAGAAGAGAGGTGATTCAGGTGTAGATAGACCTCATAGTGGCCTAGTAAACGAGCAGAAATTGTATATCTTACCTTGGTATGAGCATAAAATTCCGGTTGATCTTTCCCTGTTATAACAGGCCACCTCTCATCCACATTCTTCAAATCGCCGCCCTCCATCACCACACTCGCCGAACTGGTATACACGAAAGCCTTCGTCCCCACCTCCGCCGCGCACTTCAACAAATTCTCCGTTCCCTCGATATTGACCTTCTGCAGCACAGCCCTGGGCGCATCGAGATGTGGACTGGCCGTATGTATGACAACATCGGGCTTTAGCTCTTCAAACAAATCCCGCAGCGAGTTCAGGTCGGTAATATCGGCGTCGAAGTATTTGGTGGATTCGGAGGAGAAGTTGTTGTGTAAGGTACGGAGGTCGAGGACTGAGATTTGGGTCTTGGGGTGGTATTGTTGGATGTGTTGGACGAGATGGTGGCCCAGGAAGCCGCAGCCGCCGGTTATTACGACGTGGCCTAAGGATTTAATACGCTCTGCGGATTGCATCGTGGCTGATTTTGCAGGGAGAGGGAGATGGTCGTGTTTGCGGAGACTTGAGGTTGGAATTGAGGGCACTGATGCGGAGCGGAGCTGGAGCTTGGACCCTGAAAAACCCATGTCATTTCGGGCAGGGTTCCCGTTCAGTACGCGCTCACGTGATCCCGTCTCATCTGCTGTAGGTACTAAGGTATGACACCAGATTCCGAGTACAAATTCCTTGCCGTGTAATATCCGTTGGATATTACAGATTAATTATCAGAATGTACTCACGATGTCACCTCAACGGTCTCCAATGGTCTCGATTAAAAAGAATTCAAGCAGCCATTTACTATGAGCAAGCTAGCGCTACCCCAAGACAGACATCTGCAATTGACAGCCTGAAGACGCCACGCTGAAATACCCATCCCTCGACTCATTTTCCCGAGATCCCCATCTTGATATGTATCCCATTCAGAAATCGAAATCACAGACTCCTGTCAAATGTCGCGTCACCCACCAACACAACCTTTCTTTCGGCACACCCTCATTATCTGCACCACTCCTTTACGAATATGCAGAAGTACCATAGAAGGGTATCAGAAAGCCTATCTCGGATCCCCATAACTCCAGACCGAAGATGATGCAGCCATTCAATCATTATTCACAAACCCCAACACTCTGCTCGCAGGCGCTCTGCGATTGGAGGTACAAGTTGGGATTTGGAGTTGTTGGGAGTTCAGCAAAATCTAATCACGAAGAATAGTTAGCCTTCCTCATCAGCTGGATCAAGATGTCGACGTACTCGGAGCTGTCCTGAACCGAGCGACGCAGCTTCCGGCTGTACTGCTTCTTTTCATCCGAGGTGCCCCAAAGCAGCTGGGCCGCCTCGGGGTTGACCAGGGTGCGAGGGTCGTATTTCGGGTCTTCGTCTTGCAGCGAGCGTACGATGGCATCAACGTAAGAGCCGAGGTCGTCGATCCTCTTGACGTCGAGGTAGAAGAGCGTGCCATCCTTGGAAACGCGGTGATGGAAAATGGGCGTCTCCACCTTCACGCGGGGGAGCTCCTGAGGAAATCGTGGGCTGATGAACATCTTGATACGGAACATGCCACCGTCGAGGTTTGTCATCATCTTGCCGAAGAGGAGTAGGTTCCATACAAAAGGATTCTTGTCGCACAGCTCCAACTCTAGCTGTACGTCGCAGTTCCTCTTGTAGCCTTCTTGTGTCTGCTCGAATTGCCGCTGAAGATTGGTCGCGATAGTGAGTTCTTTCTTGACCGCCTCCATGCCCTCTGCAGCCCAGGCTTGAACCTCCTCTTCTAATTTCTGATGAACAATGTTCATTCGCCTCCTGAGCTCCGTGTACTGGAATGTTCCATCCATGGTATTGCTGGGTCCTTCGAATGGCATCTTCTCAAAAGATTTGCCATCTTTGTGCTTCTTCGACTCCTCGTCGATGGCCTTGATATAGGAGTCATAGTACCACAAGAAACGTCGCTTGCAACGGTCCTTAAAAGGCTCGAACGGAGCATACTCATCGAGTGCCTCAGATGATTCCGCCTCCGTAGTCTTGTATGGCGTAACAGCTTTGGGTCCAGTTCCTTTGATGTTGAGATAACCTTCAAGACGGTCTAAGACCGAGATCCGAAGTGTTTCATGTCGGATCTTATAGGGGTTAGCATCTAGTCATCGGCGAGGTCGTGGATACGTACCTTCGCAACGTAGTTGGCCTGGTTGGTCTTGTCGTATTCTGTGTTTGCATCTTCGAAGCCTGGTTCATTCTCGTAAGGATTGCCGGACATCAAGCTTTGGATTGATATGAGGATAGATTCCAACCCTTGAGCGGAGGACCATTCTTCGCCTCGCTCGCCTCGCCAGGTGCTGCAGCCGGTAAGTATGGCCCTGATATTATTTCCGAGATTGGCTTACCCCAGGATTGACCTGAAGCTACGTTAGTGATTCGATAATGATAATTTTCAATATCGAGTACTCACAGGCACACTTTGCCTTGGGCGTATATGTTGGGATTGAAACGAGTTCTGCCGCCATTGGTCGTCACAGCATTGACCGTAGGGGCTTTCGTGGGGTATTCTGATATAGAATGAGTATGTGATCTCTTCCGCTTGTACCAACGCAGCAAACACACCTTTCCCGAATCTCACGGCAAACTGGATCTCGAATTAGCAAAAAGAAACAGAAACAACTCTCTCAAGGCGTACACACTTCGAAAAAGCCAAACTCATACGGCGTGTCCGAAGGTCCGATGATCAAAGCCCGCACATGGCGGACATCGACATCTTTGATAGCTACGGCGAGGGCTTTCCAAGACAATCAGTACATGTGCGGCGAGAACATGTTCGAGATAGGCCTTACAGAGATCATCGCCACGCTGTATCTCGTTCAATTCCTACGGCACAGCGTCAGCATTTCCACACTGCATAGTCGTCAGGCGGACGTTTTGGCAAGACTTACACGTGTTATGCGGAGAATGGATTGGTTCGACATGGTTGCCCTTCTGCTGGGCAGAATACTGAAATCGTTGGACGGCCGTTAGGTGGTGAGAGATATGGAAGATGGAGAAAGTATGGACAAGAAAGACGAGTTATATGAATCAGTGTTGAACTGAAAATCGGTGGTGGGAAGTGCAAACGTTGTGGTGAGGCTCCAGAGGGCGATGAGTTGTGACAGGGCCCTGGTAGCCTGGGCGGTATAACCCGCGATTCCATATTGGGCGGGCGGTCAAGTGTTACGCTCATGAATCGTGACCTCTCCCACCATGACCGCCTATCACCGTCACATCTTGCAATCGCTGTCTTGAACCTCTCTTTCAGCTCGCCCGACGCCCACACTCGCTCCGTGCTAGTACCATGTCGACTGACCGCAACCCTCCGACTTGAGCCTCCCGTTGGACGCCCTCAGCAGAAGCAGCCATGTCAGTAGCTGCTTGTACAGCCCCGCGCTGTCGCCCAAATTTCACATGCTAACCATGTCTTAGGGTCGTGTTCGCGCTGCTCATTATCAGCAAGGCGGGCGGCCTCATCTACAACCGCGAGTTCAATGCCGGTCTGGCGAAGCTGAGTAGCAATGACCTATTGATCCTCGCTGGGACCTTTCACGGGTGCGTTGTTCCATTCTCCTTTCCCTTGCTGCAAGCTGTGCCTCCCCACGAACCAGCGCTTCCTGTCCACGCCAATTGACTGTAGGACGTGGACGGTCATGGTGGTTTATCTTGATGTACTGACACTCCAACCTCCAGCGTCCACGCCATCACCCGCTCGCTAGCCCCAGTAGCAACGCATCCTGCCAACCGCCTCTCCAGTGCTCCGCCCTCATCAATCGCAGCACCCTTCCCGCTACGACCCACGGGCCTCGAAGTGCTCGAGAGCTCACATTTTCGCCTGACGTGTTTCCAAACGGTGACCGGGACCAAATTCCTCCTGTTCACAGAGCCGTCGCAGCCAAACGTGGATGTGGTGATCAAAAGGATATACGAATTGTATGCGGACTTCGTGATGAAGAACCCCTTTTATACAATAGAGATGCCGGTACGGTGTCAGAAGTTCGATGGGGCGTTGGATGGGTATATCAAGGGGAATGTGCGGTGATAAGGAGGGATACAGAGAGTACGATACGTGCATAGTCAAGGCGCAAGCAAGGTTGAAATTGATCGATACTGGATTTACTCATGTGGTGGTGGGATCAAAGCCGTATACCCGTTCAATCTACACATTACTTTCGTTTGCGGCCCTGATGCAGCGCTTCAACGTCTCATGCCATACGACTCTGTAAGGAGTCTCCGCTAACAAGAATTGCAACAGCTTACCGAACTTGCTCTTAGGGGAATAGGTTTTACTTCTTGGGTCCGCTGACCCTCCTCAATTCCACACTCTCCCGTAGCGTCCTGATGACTGCTGCTGGGTCTTTGGCTCCAAACACTGCACTGCCGGCCACGATAACGTTGGCCCCTGCGTCGGCGGCTTCGTCGATGGTTCCCTCTCCCAGTCCGCCGTCGACTTCGATGGGCAAATTGGGGTACTTTTCTCGCAGCGCGGTGACCTTGGGAAGCATATCCGGCATGAAAGACTGGCCGCCAAAGCCGGGCTCTACAGTCATTATCAGAACCATCTGAGAATGGAATTAGCACTGGCCATGTCCAATAGATTGTACGACTGCAGTTTAAAATTGTTGGACCATTTGAAGTCTTTCTTGTGGTATCCAAAATTTCCAAGACACCAAAAACGTTCGGACATCCTGGTTCGTGACTGGAAAAAAGAAAGTAAAAAGCAACATACATCAGGTCTTTCATCCGGAATAGGGTTTTCCAGGATAGGCCACAGGACGTCGACGGGAGTCTTGGGCTTGATGGCAATTCCGGCGCTCATGCCGAGGGAATGGATATAGCCGATAAGTTCTTTTGGGGAGGTCGGGCGGTTCGTCTCGGTGGATGGCGTATCGGCAGCTTGTGAGTTGATGGCGGCTTCATAGTGGAAGGTGTACAGGTCACAGCCAGCTTTCTTGAACTCGAGGACCCATTTGTGTGGCTGGTGGGAGTTAGCACTGGTGTTGATGTCTATACACTGGTCCCTAGGAAGTCTCTCATGTTTCCGTATCCTTTGAAAAACAGAATATATGAGAAAGGTAGGGAATCAGCATAGCCGTCAAGCCGACTGTCATGCTTGCCCGAGACATTGAATAGTTCGAACAGAAGCTTGACTTGTGAAGTCAAGCCAATGGTAAACCCAGGAAAAGAATGTCGCCTACCTCAGCAATCATCATGTGGCAGTCAAAGGTGCCCTTCCCCATGGAGCTCATTGGCTTCTCGACGCGCTTTCGCACAGCCGCCGTGATGGCGGGTCCCCAAGTGATATTAGGAACGAAATGGCCGTCCATGATATCGATGTGTAGCCAGTCTTGGAGATCTTGTCAGCAAACTGCCTAGAGCCGGCGCAACTGGAAGCGGCGAGTATTACCAGCGCCATGATTGATGGTGTCTACGCAGGACTGGCCGAGGGCGCCGAAGTCTGCGGACAGGATGCTCGGCGCTATTATAGCGGGAGGTGACATTTTGGGGTGGGAGGTTCTAGAGACAGAGGTGCTGGTTCTGGCTCAAAAAGCAAAAGCAAAAGGTCTGCTGTAACACGGTCTGCATTCGAAAGCCGTTGCGAGTTGGCGCTGGGCTGGAGAGTGACGTTATTTGAACAGGATGCTCGGTGGTTAGGTAAGCTACATATCAATGCCCCAGGTCGACGACGGGGGAGTTTAATTCACCCGAGGCGCCTTTGCCGGTGACATTGTTCTCCACGTCTTCCTACTCCTTCGCGATCAGAAGCGTGAGAAGCGTGAGAAGCGGGAGAAAAGAAGAATCTGATGCTCATCAGAGTTGGCATTTTCGTCATTGCGGAGCTTGCCCAGCCATAGCAGAGCGCCAGAGTTTGACGCCGCTTTCCAATCGGAGCATCACCACTTTCAGCCCTGCCCTACCCTCTTCTGCCTCCCTCTCCGCACTGCCGCAGCTGTCCGCTGGGTTTTACAGACTAACGTTACAATACGGTACGAGTCTAGCAGCACTGCAACACTATCAGGAATCCAGGACCACCGCCCGCAAGGCCTTCCAGGCACCTCGTGCACCACCCGCGCATGTAACAACGTCCCTCTTCATTTCGCGCCTGTCGAGCCATTATCGAGTGCACCACTGTCCACTGTCCACAACCGTCCAGTGATCCCACAGCATGAAAGACATGGGCGCGATGGTCCGATGGTCCATGGTCCATGGAGCATGCCGTGAATTTCCTGTCTCTCCGGGCGGTCCCTTTCTCCCTCCACCTCGCATCCCGAGTCCCGACGTCAAGGTTTGTTTTCGCACGGCAATATCGCGACTATTGGCATGACAGGGAGGCCCGCCGCAAGACCGTCTTTCAATGTCGTTCATCTTCTGAAGTTCTGTGCCTTTTCTAGACGTTTTCTCCAATTTGTTCTGTTCTTTGTACCTCTTGTTCTCGTTGTGTTATTGGCCAGAGGCCTCGCACGTATAAGCGCCCGGCGTTCCAACCTCGCTATTTCAAGTGCCTCCCAGCGCTTGCACGCAGACTCGGGACGCCAGTCACCCATGCTGTCTCACTGTCGGTGGCGCGTACACGGCGTAATGAGGAAAGGCGTGGTTGTGGACCAGCTGCATCGCGACCAGACGTCGATTTGGACCTATCACCGCCCATATGTTCAACTGCACCACGTTCCCACGCCTTGCTCGGGCCTCCGAGCCTCAACTTCCTTTGCTTGTCCACGCGCCCAACCTGATCAGAGGCTAGGATTATTTCGGGAAGCAATTCCCAATGCGCCACATGGAGGTTATATCCAACTTGCCGCCCCCCCAACTATGGCTTTTCGGGTCCTTTCGTCTTTCCTACCTGTGTGTGTCTGTCTGTCTTGTGTGTTTCCCGCAAAGTCTTCGTTGATCGAAGCATCTCAATCGTTTCTCTGCCGTTGACCGGCTCCTAACTTACTAATAATTATCTCCTTTTTTCCAGTATTTTATATCATCATTATACAGTCTTTAATCATGGCTTCGGACACAGCTGCGGCACCCAGGCACAACCTCCTCGCACCAGAGTCTCCGCAGGCTCGGAGAATGACTCTGAACACAATCATCGAAGACGAGCCACAGATCACGCAAACGTACCTGACCGCGTGGCCGCGACGCACCAACTCGGCCAGTTCTGAAGATGACTTTCCCACTCCAAGGGCTGTGGATGGAGGTGGCACAAGAGCAACAGAAATAGAGCACCGGCCGGATTTCGACGACCTGTACGACGTAACTGATGACGAAGGAGTCGAGGTGCCGTTGGCTTGCTCCAAATCCGTCAGGGATTCTGGAGGAACATCAAGGGCTTCCAGCAAAAAGAGCAATCGATATCCCTCCCTCATCATTCCCTCGCCGACTGCATGGCCGACAATTCAGAAATACCAGGCTAGTTTGGAACCTCAAATGACCCTCACGTCGCCAATCTTGTCTCCGAACCCGAGAATGATGGCACTCTTGAACTCTCGGAAGCTCGCCGACTCGTCAGGAAGCGCAGCGCCGTCACTGGATGGAAGTTTGACTTCCGAAGAGCTATCGAATATCAGCTGTCCGTCGACACCAGACATCATTCAAAATGCCAACGACACCGGGAGCGAATCAGGAGACAGTGAGGGTGGCTGGGGTGCTCCAGCACTACTCCATCCACAGGCTTTGCAGACGCTTCATCACCTGACGCCCCTCGAGGAAGATCCGAGCAATTTATTTGATACTTCAGAAATGCAAGAGGTGGTCGAGGGTTTCAACTCTGGAAATAGTGGCGGTGTCTTCCTCTCTCCTGTCGATGCGGAAGGTTTCGAGCCATTGTCAGCTCTTTCAGTTCCGTCCCCCGGTGGATTTTTCGCATCTTTGAATGCCACTTCTCGTCATACCTGGGCCGCTTCTCCTGTCGATCGAGCACCGTCAACCAGCGTAGCTCTGGAATTTTATGGCATTCCCTGGAGGAAGCCACCAGAGCAAAGCACACCAAGAGGCAGCATTCGTGCCGCGCTCTCAAACCGGTCTCGCTCGCGGTCTCCAGATACGAAAACCCCAGATCCGTCGCCACTGTCGTACGAAGGTCACATGGCACAACATGACAGCCCTTCCTATCCGTCGGTTTCCTCCGATTCCGGGTATTCTTCAATGCATCAGACCGCTTCGGGCCATTATACGTGGTCCAAAGGAAATGGTACGATATATGAAGAATCAGACTCCTCTCCTGTTGTCCAAGGCAGCGTACAACGTCCAATTTCGTCGCAGTCCAATGGCTTTTACAGGCGCAATCTTCCGGATAAGGAGGCACGATCACAGGGCCCGGAAGCTTCTGGTTGGATCCCCGACACTCGGACAGCCACAGGGTTCTCCCAGGAGCACATCTTCACTCCCGACAGGAATAGGCCGCCAGACATATTGATCAAGTCCCTTTCCTATGATGGCCAGTCGGACGGTCCACTCACGGCCCGCCGAATGTCACCAGAGGGACATGAGTTCCCCGGCCTCCAGTCGCCGCAGGTCCTCGAGCTGTCCTACGAGTACAACGAAAACTACGAAAAAGAGCTGGAAAGCACTGCCGTTGTCAACATCGACAACACGTGCCTTTGGCTAGATGCACAAGAGTCGTACCTGGCGTCTCTTCGAAGCCCCGACTTTGGAGAAAGCAGCGAAAAGTCGTCCTCCTCCTCCCCTCCTCCTTCCATCATCAAGTCCTCCCGCGGCCACCACAGCCGCGAGAGTTCTCTGGAAAGCAACAACAACAAACAGCTTTCGCGCTCCAAGTCGGTGCGCTTCGCCGACGAACCGTCTGCAGGTTCGGAAAAGCATCAAAAACCCCATACGCCAAAGGACCGCACCTTCGTGCAAGGCTTCGCCCACATCCGCAACAGCACCTTCGCTTCCGACGTCTTTGTCCACCGCCGCGAACGCATCGAGTCCCTCACCCTCGACCGCAAATGCCTCACCACAGCACACCGCAACGCGCTCCTCGGCCGCTACGAGCTCACCGATCCCTCTCGGCCCGTACCCGCTCGCCCGGTCTCGGAATTCTACACTGACGAGGAGAGCAACGCGCAGAAGGAGCTGCTCGGCCGCGTGCAGCGCGAGCGCCAGGCGCTACTGCAAATCAAGCCCGTGTCGTGGAATATTGAGGCGACGAAGATGCTCAATGGCGGCACGCTTCTTACCAGTCCGGCGGGCAGAACCGTGTTTCGTGAGACTGAGGCTCGCATTCTGGATCTGGGGGGTCAAGCGTCGTGTGATTGGGCGTGGGAGGTTGCGCTGCAGCATCCCAGTGCCACTGTCTATACCGTCCTGACTGCGGACCAGCAACAATCGCAGTCGTCGCAACCTCCTCCCGCCAAAGGAGCTGCCGGAGCTGGAGCAGCTGAGGATGGAACTGCCAAACCCACGCCGAAGATCCAAGGGCCATCCAACCACCGCACCACCACCGTGCCGAATCTCTGGACTCTCCCCTTCCCTTCGAATCACTTCACAATCATCAGCGCACGCTCGCTCTACATGCACCTCAAGACTGACAAGCCGACTTCGACACCCAAGCACGAGCAGGTCGACGAATACGACCTCTGTCTCCGCGAATGCTTACGCTGCTTGAAGCCCGGCGGCTACCTTGAGTTCTCGCTCCTCGATGCCGATATCTTGAAGGCGGACCAGCTGGCGCTGGCAATGAGTGTTGAGTTTGGGTTTATGCTCAAGACGAGGGGTTATGATCCCGCTCCAACGAAGGCGTTCTTGCCGAGATTGAGACGGGCTGGATTTGGGAGGGTGAGGAGGGCGTGGCTTGTTTTGCCGATGGTGAGGGTGGGTGGAGGGAATGTGAATGGAGGAGGTAGGGAGGAAGAGGGAAGTACCACCGCTGACGCCAGTTGCATCACGGGACTCATCGGCGCGTGGGCGTGGGAGAAGTGGATGTTGAAGATGCAGATGGAGATGGGGAGGGAGGAGGAGAGGTTGCTGGAGGGGGTGTCGCAGGCTTTGGATGAGGGAGCGAGAAGTGGTGCTGCTTGGAGGTATTTGAGTGGGTGGGCTATGAAGCCGATCTAGATCGGTGATGGCTTGTCCCTTCTCCCTTCTCTATATCGACAGCGGCGGCGGAAATAACTCTTCTCAAGCTCTCTTCTTTCTTTCTTCTTTCTTTTGTGGATGTGTTGTATTCTCTCCTTACCATTTCCCCTTGACCTTGACTGCTTTTTATTTTTGTCTTCTCCTTTTTAAGTGATGCGGTCGATGTGATCTGTGCGCGTGCTGTATGTGGGAAACATATCGGGATGTAGGAAGTGGGTAATGAGCAGTATTTCTTCTCTCCAACCTATTGTGATAGCCATAAACCGAATTGGAAAGGATGCCCCAAACCATGCCTTCAACAATGCGATCAGTGATTATGCAAGTTCTAAAGCTCAATAAGACATGCTGTAGCCTGTAGCTCTCACGTGATTCCTGCGGCGCATTGAATTCGTCGAGATATGTAAGAGCGGATGCGCAATAACATGAATAGATTAGCGAATTCATGGCATACCTGCTCCCTCGCGAATCCCGCTTTTCGCTTCCGGATGCATCATTTCTCGAGATCGTCAACAGATCCGCTCAAGTCACGTGATTTCGACAATTGAGTTGGTTGACAGAAATCGAATATGGGAACTCGACCGAAAACGTTTCCCGGGAGAGGCAGAAGCAATGATGCGCCCACGGTATTGGGAGAAAAACAAAAATAAACAAGGCTTCAAATGGTTGGGCACGGAATTTGGACGTTCACAAAAGAACGAGACCAGTAGAAACAGCAAACCATCAGTTCAACGCCACGACAAAGAGCACTGCCAACACGCAAGGAAATTGCAATTTCTGGCGCCCTGAATGCGAGCAGAGTACGGACAGTGTTGAGACCTTAATCGAGGAGAGTGAGTGTTGCACACGTAGGTGCGAAACTTTCATCCTTGGATCGAGGCCTGCGGGGCTTGTGAAGGCCCTTGAAGCGCGCCTGCAAGCGTTGTTACTTTACATAACGTCAGTATTTCCGGTATTCAATACAGAAAAGAGATTGATAACGGATCTCCGAGCGGGCTGCGAGAGCATGAACCTAGGTATAGTGCAAGATCATGTGACCGATTAGCGACAGACATGAAATGGATCTTTTCGACGTCAAAATTAGAATGGATCATGAGACTCGTTGGTCCGCATGGGACTCGGTTCTGCGTTGGCTTCCAGCACGACGACGTTGTTGGACGCGAGCATTCCGGCAAACCGTGACGTCCAACTAAGCTCGGTACGCCTGGTACAGGGGTGTCAAGCAGTAAAAGCGGCCTTCGCAATCATCAGAAAGTGTCTGAGCATATTTTGAATGCTTCCAAAACCGCCGATGGGACTTTGAAGGTCTTTAGCGGTCTCACACGACGAGGCTCGACAGAAAGTGGTCGACTCGTTGGGTGGAGGTTGACATTGGTGTGCTGACATAACGCCGGATATACGTTGCGGCGATTTTAGCGTGCTGACCCCTGCACCTCATCTCCATCCAGGCGACGAAGGGGAGCATTCCGAAAAGCAACGCAATTCCTCCACTCGACAGACATGTCGTGCCGGAACAGCTCTGGGACTCGGACCAGACGGCCGTACAACTCACTCTCGACAGCTCACAATTTCAATCATCTTGGTGACAGGGAACGAGCATTTATGGTGTGAAGATGGACGTGTTTCACGGGTGGGAAGGCTGTGGATCTTAACCTGTCTGCTTGTGACGTTCCCGTTTAGCGACCACAAACTTTGCCAACCAGATGGTTTCATTCGGGGACGAGAGTATTTGCGCCGGGTCTGCGATCATCGGGAGGTCGAGTCCTTTGTTGGTCGGCATCGATGGTGCATCTCTCCAGCTTGCCGCCAGTTGGTCCAACTCGACGAAAGCATCCTCGAGGCTAGACGGGCTCTGTCAGTGCTTGGTAGAGCTGATGCCGAGCTGGGTACGGGAATGCTAGGTGGGCGCAGAGAACTCTGCCAAAGTGGAGTGGGCCAGTTGAGGATGCCCTCTGCGTTGGCGATCAAGAGGCACTCGGGCTCGGTATAATAATCATGGGGGAATTCAGTAAGTCACCTCGTAGCCAGGAAACAATGCAACAACGGTGACAGACGGATCTGATCAAGCCTTGGTCCAACCAATGCAGGCCGAGGAAGCGGTGTTGTGGGCGTCGTGTGAGCACCGCTGAGCACCGCTGAGCACTGGTGAGCAAAGGGAAATGTGAGTCTTGGACGGAGAATGCTTAGCGCGATATTCGGCACCAGAGCGGCAGGCTTTGCCAAGCTTGGCTCGCCCGTCCCCGTCTGCACGTTTTGAACAGTGCGCCAGACGCCCTCGCCCTCTTCCATCTTCACTACTTCGTCCACATCCACCACTGCTTCCACCCCGTCATACTCTGTCTGGCCCACAACACAACCACAACCCTCCAACACCCCCATCGCCAACAGCCTCTCCTCCTACCATCGCCCTTCTCCTTCGTTGTCCAGAGCACGAGTAGGGAATTTGCCCTGCTTTTGTCCGCCGCGCTGCACATTCTCGAATCCACGCAGGCATCGACTGAGTGAGCTGATGCCCGCCCGCCTATGGTCCACGCCAGGTCCAAGAACACGTTGACGACTCCCCCCCCGCGGCGAGCTGGGCTTCTGACAGCCTGCACCTGCTCTCCGCATTGAGCAGATTCAGCTTAGCTGCGGGTCGCGTTCTATTTCCTTATGGACGATGGGAATGCACCAGACGTGAAGGCCGGCGAGTCGACTGATGTTGCGGAAGCGACCAACACCATGAGCTCGCCGCCGCCCATGCAGTCCCAAGAAACTGCAGCGCAACCAACATCCGCCGCCACTACCACCAATTCTACTACCTCTGCCACTCGCGACCGAACTCCAAACACCCGCAAGTCGACTCCGGCGCGCGCCGACACTGAAGCTTCGTCGCGCAGGCAGTCCAACGCCGCACCCGTCGACTCGCTTGCACCAACCACACATCCTCTCGCAAAGAGCACCTCTGTATCTTCGCGCGCCTCCCAGAACGATGACAGTCCTGCCCCAGATACGCAAGCCCCGACCTACGGCACGCGGTCTCGCAACCGCAACGCTGGCGCTCGGCCCAACTACGCCGAAGACATAGAGATGGATTTCGAGTACACCGTTGCTCCGCCTACGAATGGCGCAGCGGAGAAAAAGTCTACCTCTGCGACTCCCACGACAGGAGCAAGCCGTGTATCGTCTCCTGGTCGCGAGTCAAAGAAAGCCACCGCTGCTGCAGGTGCCTCTGCGAATGTCTCGTCCAAAGACGCACCAATTCCTGGAACCTCGACCTTCTCTGCGAACCCCAATACCAACTTGAACGCGAATGGTCAACCGTCCAAAAAGCGGAAAGCGTCGGGCCCAGGGTCAGGCAATTCACATCAGGCCAATGGGGCAGGAAATGCCACTACACATTCTAGAAAAGCGGCGAACAACACCAATGGTGCCACTTCCTCCGCACGAGCGAGCAATGTACACTCGTTTGATTCTTCTCGCTACAAGCTGAAGCACGGCCAAATGGTGGCAGATGATGGAACTGTGTTCTCTGTGAACGGCAAGTCCAATACCTCTTGATTGCCTTCAAGGCGGCCGTAGGTCGCCACAGCTTATACTTATACTTTGCAGATCACGTATACCTCATTTGCGAGCCCCCAGGCGAGCCCTATTACCTCGGTCGCATCATGGAGTTCCGACACAGGGACAACGACAGTGCATCATCACCGGTCGAAGGGATGCGCATAAACTGGGTATATCGGCCTCGAGATATTCAACGATTCAACAACGACACGCGTCTGGTCTACGCTACGATGCATTCCGATATCTGTCCAATCACTTCGCTGAGGGGCAAGTGTACAGTCAAGCACAAGGACGAGATTGGCGATCTGGACGAATATCGAAAAGGTGTCCACAGCTTTTGGTTCACCCAAGTCTTCGACAGGTTCATCCACCGATGGTACGAAGCAATTCCGACAAGCCAAATCATTAATGTCCCGGAGAATGTCAAGAAGGCGCTTGACGAACGATGGAAATACGTCGTGGTTGAGGCAAGTCGCGTTAAAGAGTTGACAAGCGCCGTCAAGAGCTGCAAGCGCTGCTCCTCGTATTGTGCCTCGTAAGTTCTCCTGAAATATCTCATGGCGAGAGCAGTCTGATTAGGTTTTTTAGAAATAACTCTGTGGAGTGTGCTGTTTGCCACAATACCTACCACATGAATTGCGTACGACCGCCATTGCTGAAGAAACCATCACGTGGTTTCGCCTGGGCATGTGCACCCTGCAGCAGAGCGCAAGAGAAGAGACTTGAGGCTCGACGAACCCCTCTGGTTGGGGATGCGGCGGATGCAGATGAAGACGAGCTGCTGGATGAAGAGGAGGAAGACGCCAGCGCTGCCGTTGACACCACCGCGCCGAGCCCGGAGAGCTCGCAAGCACAGCAAGATATGGGCGAAGGGTTGCAGGCAGAGATCGCGCTAGCTAAGATGTGGCCGATGCGATACCTTGGTATCCACTGCCGCGTCGAAGATGCATTGCAGTACGATGATCGAGCCATCTATCCACGTGCTAGCTCGAGATTGGGACCCAGACATCAAGCGAACGTTCTTCCTTGGTATGGCCAGCCGGTTGAGCTAGTGAAGCCCCTGGAAGTCAAGAAACGCATGGCAAAGAACACTGCGAACAAGAAAGAGACGAAAACAGCAAAAGACCATGCAAGCGCGTTGGAGGAAGAGAGGAAAAAGCGAGCCAATCGGCCAAAGTGGGTGCAAGATGAACCCCCAGGCTATGTGGCGCGAGGCAATGATCATGAGCTTGGTAATAAAGATCCGAAAACGACATCTATCGCGGTCTGGAAAATGCCTCCAATGGGCGTACATTCAGAACGCGGACTGGACGACAATCCTACGCCACCCGAGGACAAAGTCGACGCTTACATGGAACGCACCAAGGACATTGCCGAAAAAATCGGCCTGGAGTCATACAACACCGATTTCATTGATAAAGCTTTGGCACTCTACCGAGAAGCAAACTACGATGCAGCTGTCGCGCTGAAACAATTGTCAAAGCTTGACAAGGGTGAGGCCATCGACAGTACAAGACCAACAAAGTCCGGGCAGCGACGTCGATTGCTTGATCCAATGAAGGCGTTCAGTGAGGACCAGCAGATGAAATTCGAGGAGGGTGTTGCCAAGTACGGATCCGAGCTCCGTTCCGTTCGCATACACATGGGAGGGAATGTCGACCCAGGTGATGTCGTGCGATACTATTACATGTGGAAGAAGACGCCTGCTGGCAAGGAGATCTGGGGTTCATTCGGTGGCCGCAAAGGCAGTGCGAAAAAGAAGGCTGATCCAGAAGTCGCATCGAGACTTGTGGATGACGTCGCTGACGACCAGGACGACTCTGCATTTGATGCTTCAAAGGCAGCGCAACGGAAACGCGGTTTCCAGTGTAAATTCTGCTCGGTGAAGAAGTCTGCAGTTTGGCGCCGAGCACCTGGAGTGGCTCCTGGTACCACAGTGCCTCCTGATGGTCGGAGTAACAAGGAGAAGACGGCAGCCTTGGTCCTGGCTCTGTGCCAACGATGCGCATATCTCTGGCGCAGTTATGCCATCAAATGGGAAGATTACGAAGAGATTGGTCGGAAGGTGGCCCAAGGAGGCGGTCGCGCATGGAAACGACGTATCGACGAAGAGGTGATGAAGGAGTGGAAGCTTGCGAACGAGAGCGGCTCCATGAGCACCCCAGAAGTCGTTGAAGCGCCGGCCGTCACCTCTCAAGCGCCCGAACCACCAAAGAAAAAAATCAAGCTGACGGTGAGCGAGAAAGCCGCAGAGGTCGCGCCCATTGTAGAGCCGAAGAAGAAACCAGCACCGCCTCCACCGCCGCCCCGGATACCAACCCCTCCACCTGTCGCATCAGAGCCAAAGCTTATGGAACACCCTTGTGCGGTGTGTCTGACGATGGACCCGAACAACGGCCAGATTCTGGTTTGCAAGGATTGCAGACTTCACGTTCATCCCAGCTGTTATGGCGTCCACCCGCAGCGAAATGCTAAGTGGACATGTGATATGTGCACAAACGACCGCAAGGAGACGGTTTCATATGTAAGTCATATCTGGAATCAGTCATTGAATTCCCCTCACCCAACCTTCTGTAGGAATACAAGTGCCAGCTGTGTCCCCGAGAGGAATCGGCGTATGAGCATCTGGAGCCTCCCAAGGTGTCCCACAAGAAAAAGACGGACCGTGATCGCGAGAAAGAGCGCCTCGATAAGGAACGGTTTGCACTACGTCTTGAGGAATACCGGCAGCAGCAATTGGAGAAAGGCCGACCGTTGGTACCTCGTGAAGCGTTGAAACGGACAGCTGGAAACAACTGGGCGCACGTCGTCTGCGCTATATGGACCCCCGAAATCAAGTTTGGGGACGCCAAAAGGCTCGACGTGGTTGAAGGCATTCCCCTCATACCAAAGTCACGATACGAGCAGATCTGTACGATCTGCAACAACACTCAAGGCAAAGGGGCGTGTATAAGCTGCTACAAATGCAGTGCGCCCTTTCATGTCGCGTGTGCTCAGGAACGTGGCTACACGTTCGGGTTCGACGTTACCCCCGTCAAAGGTACCTCACGAAAGGACGGCAACTACGCGCATCTTGGACCAGAATCCGGTGCTTTGCATGCCGCTGTTTTTTGCAGCGAACATACATCGCTCCAGACGATTGTCCATCTGCCGCAGGATATCGAGGACAAAGCCACAGGCAAGACTGCCTTGCAGGTCTTTGTGGAGACGGCCAAGCAGGCGAACCTGACGCTTACCGGAACGACGCGAAAGGCCAACCTCCTTGACGAGTCTACCAAGGCTGTCGGGGCTCCCGCCCCGAGTAGTCAACCTGTCAATCGTCGCATCTCCGCTGCCACTGCGAGTGGGCAGTCCAAGGCAGGAAGGACATCGTCTGCTGGTGTTGGCGCTGTGGCGGAGCCGTCTGTTGATCGGCCAGCGCAAGAAAAACGCTGCGACAAGTGTGGCATCGACACTTCTCCGAAATGGTACACTTTGCGAGAAGTTGACGATGTACCTCGAACGAGCAGTGACCCGATGGATGTTCGGCAAAATGGACACCCCCCACGTGCAAGTGTCAGGACTATCACTTCGTGCGCGGGTTGTCGTTGGAAAGCCCTCAATCGTACTGATGAACCATCGTCCAAATCATCTCGAGACGGCTCGCTAACTGCAGATTCTCCTGCAGCTTCGGCTCCGGTCGCCATCGCTGCTCCCGCTCCAAATGGCATCGAACATCCAGTTGTGCCACAGGAGATGCATCAATCTGCTCAGCCTGCTCCTCTACCGTGGGCTCCAGCAGCTCCCCCGACTCAACAAAGTGCCTGGCCAAACCAAGTTCCGCATCAACCGTTGAATCACCCTTCTCCGCCCCCGATGCAGCTCCCTCAGCAGCATCCGCAGCAGCACCCTCCGCAACTCCCTCAGCAGCATCCACAGCAGCACCCTCAGCAGCACCCTCAGCAACACACTCAGCAACACCCGCAGCAACACCCTCAGCAACACCCTCAGCAGCACCCTCAGCATCACCATCACAACAGTCCTCCCGGCTACCTCCCGCCCGGCCTTCCACAGCCGCCAACAGGCAACTTCGGTGCTGTTCCACCCTACCCTCACCACGCACAAGCACCATTCGCGCACTCACCTTACGGTGCCCCACCGCCAATCAACGCACCGCACAGCGGCATGTCCAACGGCCTCCCGTCGCCACACCTCGCGATGCACTCGCCGACGCACATGCACTTCCCGAACCAACCACGCTCGACAGACAGTCCGTCGTTTGTCCCTCAGCACCTCCCGCCACCGCCGTATCCTCCGCAGAGCAGCCCCGGCCATCGACCCGCTACGCCTCGTGACCCCTCGCTTCCTACGGCGAGCGGTGCTAGTGCTTCGCCTTCATTAAAGAATTTGCTGCATTAGAAGGTGCATGGGCGCGATGTGCAGGTTTTTGAGTGCTCTATGCATACGACCTACCTCGAGTCCCCCTGGCATAGCCTTTCTTTTCTTGTCGTCTTGAGATCAGTGCATACTCAGCATGCGCTCACCATAATTGCGAGCATTCAATCGGCGTGACGGGCTCGAAACAGTATTTCTTATTCTCTCTTTTTGTCATGGACGCGAGCACGTAGGATAGGATATCATGGACGCCATGCACGGTACAGGACGACGGGGCGGATAGGTATGATACCAAGCGCTTTAAGGTTCCTTCTTCATGTAACTTACAGCAGCAAGCAGAGGACGCCGGAGGCTGCACGTGGGGATCATGTATTTCTAGCGATATTCTGAATGAAATGGTTCATGGACGTCGTATCTTGATTCCAACTGTCTGCGGCTCTGCGGCTACCCTTTGCACGTGACACTTGCAGATGAAGATGCCTCAGGCAGAACCCGACGGCACGGGCCGAATCTGTCCTGCCTGAGGCTTGGCAGTACCTGCACTAGTCAGCTGCTAATCTGGAGATGGCGTCGATCAAGCCACAGGGCCTCGGCAGGTCTAACGCTGATCGGCAATCGCGGATAACGGGAGAACGGGATAACGAACCTCACTCCTCAGTCCTCACTGGAATCCCACATCGAATCTGTAGAGCACTGTGAAGCGGGAATAAATTGATGAACTCTGGCTTGAACACTCCCCAACAACGACTGCGGCACTGACGTAGATAGCGCTTGTTGGTGGAGAGAGGCTGCTGCACTCTTGAAACGGCGTCTGTCGAGGTTGTGCTGCAAGCACGCCACGGTTGTTGGGTCAGGCTCTCGGGGTCAGGCTCTCGGGGTCAGGGCAGGGCAGCATGAGGTGGAGGGTTCGCATTCGCTTCCTTGCCGCAAAACCGCGCAGGAACCATTGATGCTTTCTGCCTTCCACTTGCCTCGCCTCACCTCACCTACATCGCTGCTTCGTTGCTTCTGTCGATTCATCAGACAGAATCTCTTCGTACTATAAATCATTCTACAGACTCGAGGTTCTGCTGAGCGTTCGAGCTGCTGGTTGTTTGTCTTTCGTTTCCCGGATCGAAAGACTACCGCGGCGGGGTCGTAGATACCTCTCGTTGGAAGACTCGAGTCGAGCATCTTCGCTGCTGAGGACGGCAGAATGGGAGTCATAATGGAGGAATCTGGTGAGTTGATTGATCTCTCGGCCTCACCTCACTTTGTTCAAGAGAGGAAGAGGGACGAGAGGGAGATGGATAGTATTCATAGAGTACCAACTGACACACAACCAGACGTCCGGGCAAGACAGTACCTTGTCTACGACAACGGGCCACCATATTACGACTCCTGGTGGTTTTCCGAGGTATGCTTCATGCTCCCTGCTCCCCAATCGATGCCATAGCCCTCCCGAATTCCCGACCTTGATCCAATTCTGCGACTGTGCCGCGTACCCAGGACCAGAACCAGAAGAAGCGATTCCCTCCATCTGCCACCTAAATCAAACGACAACAACACTTCTCGCTGGGATGATCAAGGCTAACACAACAAACAACAGACCGGCTTCATCGTCAAGTGGGTTGTCGTGTCGGTGATATTCTTCGTATTCTTCGTGTGGATTATTGGTGGATAGTAAGACCTCCCCAGTCTTTAAATCAAAACGACGGAGAGAAGATGCTAACGAAAGGAAAAAGCTACCATGCACGCCGTCGTATAAGGCAGGGTCTGAAGCCTATGGGTTACCATCGCGTGAGTTCCCCACTACGCCTCCTGCCCCTTTTCTCCCCACGAACCCTCACTCCTCCCCGACCACGAGCACTACCAGTCTTCCCAAACTAACCTCCAATCCCTCAGTGGCTCGTCCCCGCCCACCAACGCTACTCCACCGTCCCCGTCAACTCCTACGCCTACTACACCTCGCGTCCCGACGGCTACGGCGGCGGCGGCCCAGCCTTCGGAACCTACAACGAGCCACCGCCCGTCTACGGAGGCGAGATGCCGCCGACGTACCAACCGCCACCGCCGGGTGGAAGCAAGACTATGCCTGCGGAAGAGTATGCTGCGCCGGTGACGAGGAGGCCGGGAGAGGAGGGCGTGCAGCCGCCGAGGGAGGCGCATACGCAGTAAGGGTGTGATATGGGACCAAGAAAAGATAGGGATCGGAGAAACGAGTATGCGAAGATGGATGGCGGACATGACCAAGTTGTATGCTAGGGTGCGAAGAGTGTGGGATGGAGTAACAAGGCGGGCTGTCTGTCACTTCCAGAAGTTCCACCACCCATACAGAAAAGAAAACCGCGAAGCATTGGCTGGGCCATAAAAGATTGTGGTTGTGGTGGACGAGGCGTTTTTTTAAACGGCTACGCTACCATGACGGGGGATTCTTGTAGAAATGATCATCTTTAGAGTAGTACTCCCTATCCAATCCTATGACATCGCCCTCGTTGTCGCACTCTCTCTTTTATGCCTTGGCTTCCATCCATCTTGTTGGGGCCGCTTCTGCCGCCGGCGGAGGCGGAGACAATGTCTTCCTCCATGCACAAATACCCTTTGAAACTATCACTGAAATGTATCTTCGAAGTGCTCGTACATCCTCGTTTGCAATCCTACATTGACCCTTCTTTCATCCTATATCCATAGCATCAGGATCATCATCGGCGTCATTGTCATCATCAAGAACATCTTCCTCCATACCAACATCATCCTCATCCTGCCGTGGTCTCGTCTCTTCTCTTCCTCTCTGTGCCTGTGTGTGTATCTCATTCTTCCCCTCCACCTCTCTCTCCACAACCTCGCCCACCCCACCGCCCAACCCCGCCCGCACCCTCGCCCTAGCCTCCAAAATCGCCTTCCTCACACTATCCCTCTCCTCCGGTACACTCAGCGAGCTCGGCACCTGATACAGCACCATCTCCCTATGCGCGGCATTGCTCGGCTCGTTCCCGGACAACAGGTACGGAGGGAGGCGCGTGATGTGCTTTTCAATGTCCGGCAGGAAGATGGGTCGCAGCGGTGTAGATTCGGGCTCCGAGTCGCAGGAGAGCTCGGCGTCGAGGTCGTGGATGTAGATGCGGTGCGGGGTTTCTTCTATTTGCATGTGTTCGGTGGTGGTGGGGGAGGGGTGGGGAGGGGGGTAGAGGGTTTTGGGGGAGATTAATTCGTCGTCGGTGGGTGGGGCGGTGAGGGTGTCGTTGATGCTGGTCTGGGAGGCGCGTTGTTGGGCGGTGGAGGCGACGGGGATGTAGAGGCGGTTTGGGGAGTCTGAAAGTTGTGAGGATTAGCCAGGAGCGCAAGGCGGGGGAGAGGAGAGTAGGCGGGGAGGGAGACAGAGGTGAAATTGGGGAGAAGACATACCTATATTAAGTAAATTGAACCTTTTCGCGAGCCTCTGCTCGCTACTGAGGTCGTCGTAGGGTTTGCGCTTCAGACGGTGCCCCTGTGGTGTTGCTTCTTCGTTTTGGGTCTGCGGAGCGGGAGCGCACGACGAGGACGAGGACGAGATGGTTGCTGTGGTTTCCATCCTCCCACTAATCCTTCCACCATCACCATCATCAGGACATGCAAGCGACGGAGCAGCCAGCGAGGACTGCGAGATCCTTCGACTCTTGAGCAACTGCTGCAACTGCGACGGAGGTTGTTGTGCGCTTCTTCGGGTCGTCGGGGCGTGCTGCGTGCGTGGATGCGGATGCGGTGTTTCGAAGTTGGTCGACAGCTGGGCCATCTGCGGCGACGTCTGAGTCAAGCGAGGATTGGGAAGAAGCATCTTTCCAGCGGTGACTCTTCCTCCACTATAATTTTGCGACTCCCACCACGAGGCTTGACCAAGGACTCTCTCTCGATTTCAACGGCTGCTGAAAAGAATCAATCGAGCTTTAATATTCTCCCCAAGCGACAATCGTTGCCGACGTTGCGGTTGCCGTCGAGCTGCTCCAGAAGCTTCCAGCATACCCATCGACGTCTCCACCAGCAACATCATCGCACAATGGCTTCGCTCGTGGACGAGAAGCACGAGTGGAGTGCGAAGAAGGTGCGGGATACCTTTTTGGAGTATTTCAAGAAGAATGGCCATACATTCGGTGAGCTCCATAACCATATCTAACAGTAACTTTGCCATCTCTAACCTCAAAAATCATTACAGTCCCTTCATCATCGGTGGTTCCGCTTGCGGATCCTACGCTTCTGTTCACCAATGCGGGTATGAATCAGTACAAGTCTATCTTCTTGGGGACTGTGGACCCTCAATCCGACTTTGCTACGCTGAAGCGTGCCGTCAACACGCAGAAGGTTTGAAAGCACGTGATATCAAAATGGTCGGTCACTGACTCTTTTCAAGTGTATTCGCGCAGGAGGAAAGCATAATGTAAGAAAAGCATTGTATCATTGGGATTATCTACATACTCACATCTTGCCAGGATCTCGACGATGTAGGGAAAGACAGCTATCACCATGTAAGCAACATCAATTGCTCTTCATTGCCCCAGTACTAATTGTTCAGACCTTCTTCGAAATGCTGGGCAACTGGAGTTTCGGCGATTACTTTAAAAAAGAGGCCATAGAAATGTCTTGGGAACTCATGACGAAAGTCTACGGGCTGGATCCGAACAGACTGTACGTCACGTACTTTGAAGGATACGCACCAGGAAAGCTAGAGCCAGACAACGAAGCCAAGGAATTATGGAGATCCGTGGGAGTACCCGACGACCACATACTCCCTGGAAACATGAAGGACAACTTCTGGGAGATGGGTGATCAAGGCCCCTGTGGTCCCTGTAGTGAAGTCCACTACGATCGGATAGGCGGCCGGAATGCTGCTCACCTCGTCAACCAAGATGACCCAAATGTGCTTGAAATCTGGAACAACGTTTTCATCCAGTACAATCGCGAACCAGGTGGGGAACTCAAAGGTCTACCCGCGAAGCACGTTGATACTGGCATGGGCTTCGAACGTCTGGTCTCGGTTCTTCAAGACAAGATGTCGAATTATGACACGGATGTTTTCACGCCCCTGTTCAAGACCATCCAGGAAGTCACCAGCAAGCGAGAGTACACAGGCAAATTTGGCGAGGAAGACGCCGATGGCATTGACACTGCTTACCGAGTCGTTGCTGATCACGTCCGATTACTCACTTTTGCCATCTCTGATGGAGGCGTCCCCAACAATGTTGGTCGAGGTTACGTCGTACGACGAGTTCTCAGGAGAGGAGCTCGTTATGCACGGAAGTACTTCGAGGCCGATATTGGTGATTTCTTCGCCAAGATTGTTCCTGCGCTTGTACAGCAGATGGGTGACATGTTCCCAGAGATCAAAAAGAAGGAGCAGGACGTCATAGAGATTCTCAATGAAGAAGAGGTATCGTTTGCGCGGAGTTTGGACCGTGGCGAGGTCATGTTCGAGAAGTATGCCAAAGCATGCGATAGCAAGGCTTCCAAGAGTCTGCCTGGAGATGACGTCTGGCGGTTGTATGATACCTACGGCTTTCCAGTCGATTTGACCAAGATCATGGCCGAAGAGCGTGGATTGAGCATTGATGATGCCGAGGTGGACAAGGCGCAGGCAAAGGCAAAAGAAGCCAGCAAGGGAGAGAAGAAGGCCGTTGGCGATCTTGTCAAGCTTGATGTCCACGCGACGAGCGAGCTCGAAAAAGAGCTGAAAATCGCAAAGACGAACGATGACCCCAAGTTCTCCAAAGAAAACATCCAGGCTGAGATCAAGGCCATCCACTGGTCAAAGAAGTTTGTCCAGAGCACGAAAGATATCACAGAGGGCGAGCAGTTCGGTCTGGTTCTGGACAGGACAAATTTCTATGCTGAACAGGGTGGTCAGGAAAACGACACAGGGAGGATTCTCGTTGATGGAGAGGCTGAGGTCGATGTGCAGAATGTGCAATCATATGGTGGATATGTTCTGCACACGGGTTACATGAAGTACGGAGCGTTCTCAGTCGGCGACAAGGTCCTCTGCGAGTACGACGAGCTGCGACGGAACCCGATCCGAAATAACCACACTGGCACTCACGTCCTCAATTACGCGCTGCGCGAGGTTCTCGGCAATGAGGTCAACCAGAAGGGCTCTCTGGTTGCCCCTGAAAAGCTCAGATTCGACTTCTCTCACAAGGCTGGTGTCACTGGTCCAGAACTCGAGAAGATTGAGAATCTCTCGTCACAATACATCCGCGACAACCAGACTGTGTATGCGCTTGACGTGCCTCTGGCAAAAGCCCGAGAAATCAAAGGCGTCCGCGCAGTCTTCGGCGAAACCTATCCCGATCCAGTTCGCGTCGTCTCTGTTGGCGCACCAGTAGAGGACCTGCTCAAAGACCCCAAGGACGACCGATGGCTCAAAGTCAGCGTCGAATTCTGCGGCGGCACCCACGTCGACAAGACCGGCGACATCAAGGAGCTCATCATCGTCGAAGAAAGCGGTATCGCAAAGGGCATCCGCCGCATCATCGCCGTGACGGGCCAAGCCGCCTACGACGTCCAACGCGAAGCGGAACTCTTCTCCTCCAAGCTGTCCTCGCTCGAGAAGATGCCCTTCACCCCAGAGAAGGAGAAGTCGGCCAAGCAGACCCAGGCTGAGCTCAACAACCTCTCCATCTCCACCATCACGAAAGCGAGCTTCACGAAACGATATGAGAAAATCGCAAAGGATATCCTCAAGGAGCAGAAGGAGGCGCAGAAGCTGGAGAATCAGAAGATTCTGGATCTCATCAAGGAGTCATTCTCGAAGAGCGAGGGCAAGACGAGTTTGGTGGCGAAAGTACCGTTTCCAACCAGCTCGAAGGCTGTGAGTGAGGCTATCAAGCACGTCAGCAGTAAGGACAAGGAGAAGTCGGTTTACCTGCTTTCGGAGGAGCATGCGGGGGATAAGGTTACGCATGGTTGCTATGTCGCTGAGGTAAGTCACAAGTCTTCGCCCCGTCCCCAAGACATGTCGTCATTGTCGCAATCTTCTTCTTCCCTTGATGATACTGACAGTTCCATCCCCAGGCGCTGAGCAAGCAGGGCGCATCAGCGAGCGAATGGGCCACGGCGGTCGCGGGCGCCGTTGGCGGCAAGGCGGGCGGGAAGGGCGCCACGTCGATCGGCAACGGCACGAACGTTGAGAAGATTGATGAGGGGGTTGAGTTGGCGAGGAAGTATCTGGAGAAATTTGAGCTGTGATTGTGAAACAGCTGGACCTGGGACGAGCCGTAAATTACTCTTTTTAAATATTTGGGGTGGATGTTTTAGTAGATGGAAAAATGAGAGGCTTTGCTGGATGCTCTGATGGGTAGAGTTCCAATTGACGATATCAGAGGAAATGGTGCTTTGATAGATTGATCCTCCATTCCATCCGCTGACGTCGATTGCCATGATGCTGCCTGCCTGTCATAACTGGGTTTCACCTCTTATTCCCGGATTTCCTGCAGGGCGTCAACTCTGCAGCTCAAGCCCGACGATCTGATCGACCTCGCAGCCTCGCCTATTTCTTGCACCGAGCCGAGTATCTACTATCTTCATGCCCTATGCCCACCACCATGTGGCTTTTCGATCTCCATCATGCAGGTGCCTTTGATCACATCGGGCGCTTGCGACCGTTGAACATGTACAAGATATCATTTCACGTCACCAAGCCGACAAAGTTCGTTAAACTCGTTTCACGTGTCAACGGAGTTGTGATGAACCACCGTTCACGCCCAGAAAATTCTCATCACAGTCACAGTCACAGTCACGATCATGGTCCGCACGTTCAACCTTGGTAGGCGCGTGCGTTGAGCCATGAGACGTCTCTGTAAATCGTCGGGTTTATACGGAGTACGAGGTGAGCGTTTGCGTAGATGGCTGGGGGAGCGTTTATTAATATACGTCGAGTCTCTCGCTTTCCCTAGGCCCCGGTATATGAAGGACCGGGTTGGTGCATTCCTGGATAGGTCTCTTCTTCTCTTCTCTTCTGACATTTCTTATTTTTTCTCGTCTTTTGAGTCTGAACTCCCCACTGTACATTGCAATTCCTATACCCTCTTCTTTTCAATGTATTCCGCAGGCTCAAGGACGTATACACGGATATTTTGGAGGATACCGGACGTCTAGCCTTTTGAACGACAATTAAAGAACAACAAAGAGAACCATCCCATATACGACTCAGGGAAGAAGGAAAGGAGCCTACCCTGCCCCTTGCGATTTCCTAATACCATATTCCCTCTCCCAAGCAGGACACCCTCATCATCAGCTTCAAGGTACTTACCTACATTCCACTCTCCACCTCCCATCCCTTTCCCCCTCCTCTCCGCCAACCCCACCCAAAAACAACAAGTTGACCCATCGTCAGATGTGTCAAGACGTCGTCGCCGTCTTCAAATGCGCGCCCAAACACGAAAAGCGCGGCGAAGACACGCGTAGACTCAAACACATTGTGCGCTGCAAACGCGCATTGCAGAGCAGGACCGGCGCAGCGTGCGAGCCGGAGCTCAGAGAGAGGGTGCATGTGCTACAGGAGGATGATGTGCTGGAGCCGTGCGGGGAGTGTCGAGGAGAGACGCCGCCGGAGAGTCCTTGATTTGGGAAAACTGATTACTGCTACCACCGAAGTCCCCCAATATGGATGAAGGTATAGGAGTCACGAGTGGCATTGCCTCGACCCGAATTGCCAGGGCTCAGGAATGAACAATGGACAATTCCAATTGATGGGAAGAGATCAACAAGAGAAAGGAAGCGCAGTGCAAAAGAGAAGGTTCAGGAACATAGAGGGGAAGAGAAACATCAACGATCTACAGCAAGATCGAGACAGATGCGCATGTCATGCTGCGGTGCAGCGGCGTATCTTTGACACAAACGGCGGTGGATCGGGGGCTTGAAGAGGCTTGCAGAGGATGCTGGAGTGCAGCGGCCTGTGCTCGGGCTCGGATGAGGTTGATTTGGGATAGGTCCGATTGGGTTTAGCGGGCGGATCTAGCCGACTTGCATGACTCGTGCGAACCGTCTGAAGTACGGCGGCCGGTAACCCTATTTTGGCAGCATCAGACTTGGAGCTTCGAGAGCTTCTTGAGAATCAGTTGTCCGTCGTCAACCTCGTCTTTGCACATGTGCAGTGCTCAATTGCCTTCGTGATGCAGCCTAGGGTGCTGTTAGGGACCTGGCGATCCTCCCTCCGCGTGGTGGGCCGGAGACGGACCTATGCGACTGCGGCGAAAGCTGCGTTGCCCGAACTCTACGATGTTGTCTGTGTAGGAGGAGGACCGGCGGGACTGAGCATTCTGACAGGCCTACGTATGTCTGGTGCAACTTGCTTGGAACTGTGACTGACCTCTTTTGTAGGAGCTTCACCCATCACCTCGAGGCTGAAGGTTGCCCTCATCGAAGGCCAGGACCTCGCTCGTCAACCACCTCCCAGTTCATCCCTCACCGACTTCTCAAACCGGTGTAGCTCCTTGACCCCAGCGTCTGTCAAATATCTCGAAGGTAGATGAATACTCCGAGAGTATTTGAAGCTGTGCTTATACTCCAGCAGAAATAGGAGCATGGCACCACATAAAAACAGAGCGGGTCCAACCATACCAAGAGATGCAAGTTTGGGACGGAGTGACAGACTCCCGCATAGAATTCGACTGGGCGAAAGCATCGTCGTCAATCATACCACAACAGCAAAGGACGCATACATCCGGTGATATCGCATACATGACGGAGAACACAAACATCACCACAGCCCTCATGGCTCGCTTGAAAGAGCTGGGGGGCGTAGACACATACTCGCCCGTCCGCGTAAGCTCTATAGAGCTCGGACAAGACACTCCAACCCTCGACCTAAGCTCCTGGCCAGTCCTCTCCCTGAGCGACGGCCGCTCCCTCGCTGCCCGCCTCCTCATCGGCGCCGACGGCGCAAACAGCCCCGTCCGTACCTTCGCCAATATCGCCAGCCACGGCTGGGACTACAACCGCTTCGGCGTTGTCGCCACCCTCCAGCTCGAAGGTCCTGGCTGGGGCGGATCCGAACACAAAATCGCGTACCAGCGCTTCCTGCCAACAGGGCCCATCGCCCTCCTTCCTCTGCCGGGAAACATGGCGTCACTAGTCTGGTCCACAACCCCTGACCGCGCAGCGCGTCTAAAGTCGCTGGCCCCAAACGACTTCGTTGCGATGGTCAACGCCGCGTTCCGCCTCCTGACCACCGATATAACGTACCTGCACTCCATGCCCTCCGGCCACGTCGACGAGGTAAGCTGGAGGGAACAGCACACCACAGTTTCGGAAGACAAAATCCCCATGCGCGTCGCCAACGTGCAGGAAGGAAGCATCGCCGCCTTCCCCTTAAAAATGCGACATGCAGACACCTACATAGGCGAGCGCATCGCCCTCGTCGGCGACGCGGCCCACACCATCCACCCACTAGCGGGCCAGGGGCTCAACCAAGGTCAAGCCGACGCAGCAGCCTTGGTACGGACGATCGAGACTGCCGTCGAGGGAGGCATGGATATCGGAAATACGCTTGCGCTCGAGGCGTATAATAGCGAACAGTACGCCAAGAACAACGCCCTGTTGGGCGTCGTGGATAAGTTGCACAAATTGTATAGTTTTGAGACTGGGCCTGTGGTGCCGCTGCGGTCGCTGGGGTTGAAGGCTGTGGATGGGATGGGCTGGGTCAAGGACTTTTTGATGAGGAGGGCCGCGGGGGTGTGATGGAGCCACTGAAATGGGGAGCGAAGTCAACCTCTTCGTCAAGAATCGAGCGGTGTGTGTATGATACTAGTTTATGGGCAGGTCAACCCTGAGGTACTTTAGGAGACTATTTTTCATGCAAAAATCACCTGTGAGACGTACGTACGTAGCGTATGTGACTTCTACAATATACAGCTGTGGCTTTGCTCTGCGAGAATGAAGGACTGTAAGGATGGAGTTTCTGAGGATGTCACGTGCTCATTCGAATTTCGTGGATTTTGCACGTGTTGCTTTCTCTATGTCGAATGACTACTTTGCTCGCCCTGCCTCTCGCCTTCTGATCGCTTCCAATAAGCCGCCTCGCTCCACTATACCATCCTTAGAGACTTTAGCACGCCCTGTTAACGACCAACCAACCCCGTCTCTCAAAGCCTCGCAGTCGGCCCTGTCTGCATGTCTGTCCTACTCGACTCGACTATGGCGCCCATGACTGACCGCCCTCGAACCCATCCGAAGCTCTCGATTGCAGGTACTTTTGAAACGCCTTTTGTGCCACATGACGACGACGATGATGATGATATGATATATGCTGGACTGACACTCTAACGAGATGGGGAACGGACAAGAACGAGCTCGAATACCTGTCTCTCTGATTATTTTTTTTGAGATGGGTATTAACGCCGGAAAAAACAGGTCAAGCAGCTGATGGAGATCGAATTAGAGAGAAAATAGAAATAATTAAAGGCAGAACAGAAAGCCCGAGACCCTGAACACCGTCGCTAAATGCTATCTGTGCTGCCCCGTCGCTTGACAGATTTATTGGACCCATTGTTGTGCTGCTGTGTGAAGAGTGAAAGAAATAAAGAAAGGATACGGCTACTGTTACAAAAACGCCAGTCACTAGGGGAGCGGGCTGCAGGGAGTATGCTGCGTTGTAGGTCACACACCACACCACCGCCTATCCCATCCCGACATGCACTCGTTCTCAACCAGCGGGAGGATTATTCTTCTTCCCAAAGTTCAATTTGAGCTTGACCTTCCCGCCTGCAGGCGGCGAGCCCGCGCCCGGGGATTGCGACGACGTAGGCGTTCCCGCAGGGACTGGCACCGACGCCTTGTTCGCCGAAGTGCCGTTAAGTGCGACAGTTTGCGGCGCCCACAATTGCGGAGGTGGAGTTGGTGAGACATGATGATTGGTTGCAGGCGGAGGAGGTGGCGCCATACTCGTCGCTACAGCTGATGGCGGAGAAGCTCCACCAAGAATGTTGTCTGCAGCCGCTGCGCTGTTAGCAGAAGGAATAGCGTGGAACTTGGCTAGACGACTTTTATCTTTGATTTTGAGCTTGACTACTTTGGAGTCGCGCTTGTGAGCGTTGGTGTGGGCGCGCGAGGTTCCGTTCGAGGTCGAGGGGACAATGGCATCGGGCGGCCAAGCAAGCATCGCGGGAGTGGGTGCGCGGATGCCGGAACTTGTGGCATGGGCATCGGGTGTGGAGCTTTGTCGCCGCTGCTTGAACGGCCGTTCTGGTGATCCGACTGTGCTTTGCTGGCGCTGACGCTTGAGAGATGGAGAAGGACCCTTTGCGGCTTTTCCGGGTGGGTGCAGTTTCAGTAGTGGCTCGATTTTCGGCATCGGAGTGGTGCGGACGCGGCCATTCGGACGGAGTGCTATCTTTCCCTGGCCGAGGTTTGTCGCGGTATAGTATCGTGGATACTTCAGCGAGACGACGAGCTTGTCGAAAGTGTCATAGAGAACCTGGCACAAGTCGAGAATGTCAACGAATTCTCGAAGGCCAATCTCTCGCGATGACATGGCTTTGCGGAGGTAGTCCTGCAGGACTTCGTTGGACGAGAGATCGTTCTTCAAAGCGTCCAGGGCTCCTTCAAGTGTCTTCTTCCGAGCTATTGCGAGTTGCCGCTCCTCGAGAGATACGTCCCGTTCCACGATCAACGCGCCGTCGAGGAGTTCTTGAGCCGGATCCGTCTCTGGAGCTGCCCTGAAATCGCCAAACGCAACGTGGGCAAGGCCTCGCCAAATAATATTCCAGAGTTTGCCGCGCAGATATGGAGATTTGTCTGAGAAGTAGCTGTGTAGGATGAACCTCATGATGTTGGCCTTTTCGAACACCCCAAGCTCAACGAGACTCTCGAATGCCTGCAGACGGACATTGTCGGCATTGGTAGGACGACTGTACTGAACGAAGGTACTCAAACTTCGCGGGATGACCTTGTTCTGCATCAGCAGAAGCAGACAACTTATCGCTGTGGTTGAGTAGATGTTGCGGTACGATGACAGCCACTCGTCTTTCCGCCGCCAACGTTCGATTTCATTGAGAGCGTCCTCCTGGAATTGCATCTCCTCTTGGTAGTTGTCCTCTGGAAGATAGCCTGCAGTGTAGTTTTGGCGGTCAACGACCAAGGTACGGGCCAGGCACCGCATCAAAGTGGTGACATAACCGCAGTCGGAGAATTCGTTGTTGCTGTTGTCGTTGTACTTCAGCTTATCCAGCAAAAACCTCTTGACCCGCATCAAAACCTTGCCATTCTTCGTGCGGACATCACACATGGCCAAAGGGATGGCACACTGAACGACATACGCTCGCCGGTCGGAGAAGTCATTCGACTTGGTCATGGTAGAGCTCTGAATGCAGTAGTAATGCTCAAAGACCTTTTCCAAGTGCTTCAGGCCGATATAGTCGAATTCGATCCGAGCGCATCGGGCAAGGGCGCCGGCAGCCATGGTGCGGATGCCGTGGTAGTATCGCGAGTCATAGAGTGTCCGCACCAGGATGGTTGAGAGAAGCTCTCCGTTGAGCTCATTTGTTCGCATGAGGTATTGTAGAGACTGAAATGGTCGTTAGCATTAGCAAGTCATCTAATCAACGCAAAGTGCTTACCTCGACTTGAGCAACAACATCGTTCTCTTGTTGCAGCTGCGAGACCCACATATACTTCGGCTGGCTGACGGTCATCCTGCAGATCCACTCAAAGTCCTTGTCAACTCTAAGCCACTCGAAATTCTCCGAATTCATGGCAGCTTCCTCTTCTTCGGACCAGTCTTTGAGGCCCCACTCCTGAATTTCTCGGTCGGATTGAAGAACATCTCCGAGGCAGTACAGCAGCTGATCCTCTGGTACGTCACCCGATGTATCAACTATACCTGCAGCAGCGGCGGCTCGCTCCTTCTGCCGACGCACACGCTTGAGGCGTTTGTATTTCGTGTTGAATGAGAGTTCAAATCTTGCTCGAGATTCTCGTATATCAATGATGTGCTCGTACGGAGTGCCATCAGCTTCGTGTATTCGCACGGTCATGGGCCCCTGAAAAAAGTTAGGAGTGTGTCGATTGGATAAATACGGGGTACTTTCAGTGAAGATATGTTGGGGTTTGCTCTGTTGGATGTTGGCGTTACTCTCCCTAGTTCGCCGGAGGAAGGAAGTGGTGTCAATAGAAGTATCAAAGTCCCTCAAGTCCTTCCCTGGTGGCCGCTGCACCTGATCGATCCTCAACTCTACGTTCATCTTCTTCTTGTTGAATGTCTGTGTCACGTGAAAGATTGGATATCCAGAACCATAGACCCATTGGAAGAAAAACTGGTCGAGCTTCGAGTGGCCAATCTTTTCGCAAGTTCTCAGGAAGACCTGAGTCGAAATGGCTGCGTTCTGCAGGTCTCCCGTCTTCGCGTTCTGGAACATTTTGGAGAGGATTCGGGGTACTCCGTTTCGACCCATGGCTTTGATGATTCTCTGATGGAGGATGAAAAGCACGAGAGGAGCTTTCAACTTGATGAGTTCCAACTCGGCCGGATCGAGGTCGATGATATCGCCCAATGAATGAAGACTGGGCCTTCCAATGTCCAGCTCGAGGACACGGTCGGCTGCCATCTTTCGGCGAAATCTATACTCGTTCTTGCCCATCAGGCTCTGAGAGAAGTGATCCGCCATGAATCCAGCCCCCCCGATGAGGATCCAGTGGTCTTTAGGCTCAAGTGGGATGATGTAGATGCCTGACCACTGCGCAGCCAGAGCCCTTGCCAGCTCAATGGTAACATAGTCCATGGTGTCAAGGACTTCCTCCGGATAAAGGAGCCTGGAAGCACAGAGCGAGACTGAGGCGGCATTGGCGACGTCGACATCCATGTCGTCAACAAAGACCATGGAGTAACTTGAGAACGGGTAGGAGGTGTAGGTGAGCACGTAAAAGTCCATGGCCGCTGCTTGAGCCATGCAAGTGCTTCGAACCTCCTCAGACCGCCTCGGGAGACAATATCCATCCACGCGTACAGCGCTTTGTCCCAAGCGCTCGTCTTGATCGATCTCGCGGAACTCGGACAAATCGACGTGCTCGAACGGGCCAATCGCGAACCCGATCTGGTGGGCGGAAATGGGAGTCGAGCAAGAGAACGAGACTGTCCTCTTTGTTGGGTCCAGAGGATCGACAATGTCGTCGGTCATATCTCCTGAGCAAACAACGGTGAAGTCCAATGCCTTCTCTTCATCGCCCAGTGCTAGATTGAGAATCTGTTCATCCTCATCCGTGTCCATTGAATCTTCCCCATCTTTGTCCGCAGTATCTTCCAGTTGCGCATGCGCTCCATTGGCTTCGATCTTTGCGGGTTTCCGGACGGCATCGCCCAATGTCCTTGGGCATCGGATCGAGATGTCCCACGTGCAACGCGCATCAAGTTGGTCCACACATGGGAAAATGCAGCAAGTAGTCCCTGGGAACCCGCTGTTCCGAGTGTAGGCATGGGGATATCGCCCATCATCCTCGCGCAGACCCACAAAATGGAGACCATCTCGGACGTTGTCGATGCGAAATTCAATTTCAATCTTCACGGGGGTGTAGGCAACACCGAGGCCTCCCATGTAACCTGTTGATCCTGCCAGCACCGCGGGACCCGCCAGAGTGTTCGTGGTGTTCCCATCATCTTTCGCTCCATTTCCAGCGAGCTGCAATGCTGCAGCGGAAGCTGGATCCAACGCACTGATACGAACTGATTTTGGGATCGGTATGGAGAGTTCGCGTTCGGTGGTATCTGACGTGACGGTGGTGCCTAGAGCTCCCTCGATCCTCTCGCGGCATTGGTGATGTTGAAAGACTGTCTCATATTCCGAGCGCAAGCCGAGGTGGGTATAAGGATCTTTGTGCTTAGGAATAGGAACCGGTTTTCCTTGAATCTTGATCGCCGTGACGACGCACTGGCGGCAGTTCAGCCGAATGATGCGAAGGTCTGTACCCGCTGGCTGGACCACGATCTCAGTTTTGCCTTTGACGGTGCGCGAGAGAAACTCGACATCGAGCTCGACCGCTTGCGAAGAGACTGTGAAGTCGGCGGCGGTGGGTTGAGCGACTTCGGGTTCAAGTTGTCCAGTCATTGTGTCTCGTATCCAAGGCTATCCAGCGACAGATCGCAAGTGAGCAGCTACGCGCATCGCCTGAGCGCCGCGTGCAGCTTCCTGTCGCGATCCTCCTGGAGCTTTTTCGGGCGTCGAGAGTGAGTGGGAAGGCGGCGAGGACGACGTGGTTGCGGAGGGCGAAGTGGAAACGCGCGTGATGTGGATGTTGCGCGCAAGGTGGGAGTTGGAGGATGAGTTGAGGTTCGAGTGGAGGAGCTTCATGGGTGCGACGCGGTCAGTATGTGAGCTCCGAAAGGTACAACATGACTCTGTTCGCCAGCGACGCCGCGACAGGAGAGCCAAATGACGCCGGTGACATGAAGTCCTTCGCGACCTCGCCAAGACATATCGCCATAGGGCTGAAGTACTGCCACATGTGAAGCAGCCACACCACACCGGCCACAGCAAGTGCAAGTGTAAATGCAACCACATCACAGCAACCAACATCATGTTCAGCCGACACATATTTTGCCACAAGGTTGGTTCAGAAAAGCCTTGAAACGGCATTTGGGCAAACATTCCTGCACAAATAGTCAAGAAAAGTAGCATGTAGCTACTAAGGTTGGCGTGCAGTTCTCCCTTAATGAAAAGCAGCGTCAAGATTTCCATAATAGCGGTCCAGCAAATGCGACAAATATACAGTGACATGACGAGGAGATATTCCATCCCACCGTTTACCCATCCAGTTACCCATATGCTCATCACATTTCATTCGTAACAAAACACGCATGTCATTTCCTTCACATTGCTTTTCCTTTGGCCTTCGCCCGCCCTAGATGTCCTCGAAATGAACAATATATCCCACACGCCATGAACAAAACATGCATGCTACGCTTGGAAGCATACCCATCACATCCTCGTACTCACTAGCCGAAAGGCTTTCCAAAAAAGAAAATGCCGTGGGAAATATATCATCCTCTGTCATCTGTGCCAAGGTGTGGAGTACGAAGCCTCCTATCTCGATCGCTTGATCTGCCCCATCATACTCGGGTCATCAAACCCTGGTTGCCATCTCCTCTTCAACCCATCTCCGAGCGTGCTAGCGACGACATCTTGCCACATGCTCGGCGTGACGTACGGCGCCGCGGGGGGTGCATAAGCGACCTGTGGTGGCTGAGGCTGGTTGGAAGGCAATGATGCGACGGGGACGTTGCTCGCATGGGGAGAGTAGCTTTCTTGCCGCGGGTAGCTAGTAGGCGATGGAGCTGTTGTGGAGGGGTTCATTCCTGTGGAAGGTGGTTGTTGCCTTAGCATTTGGGGAGGGGGAGGTGGTTGGGAGGGGTTGGACGTGGGCGTACCAAAGGCTGTGTTCCATTGACTGATATTTGGGTCAGTAATTCGAAGGTCGATGATAAGAGCTAATTGGACTCACTCAAAAATCTTGTTTGGGTTCCACTGCGCAATTGGATCCCTCTGCTGTTGTTGTTGCACGGAAGAATGGGGATGTTGTGGTGGTGGGTGGACATGCCGTTGACCGCCCGACATCATCGCCAGCGACTGAGCTACAGGAGAGTCAGCCCTTGGTTCCGAGTCCGTCGTAGATATCGGCGGTGTCATGGGGTGTGTAGAGTAGACTTGACCTGGAGGTGCTTCGAAAGGCATGTCAATACCAGATGCCCCCTGGTTCTGAAACGAGCCGTCGTGGCTGACGGGGCTCGGGTTGTTTTGCATGTTTGGAGTTCCGAAGGGAAAGCTTGGCTTGAGCTCGAAGGGCTTGCTTGTGTCCGCGGAAAAGGCCTCTCGAAGAGTGTGAATCTGTTCCTGGACTTCGGGCATCGGCCATACTGGTGTGCAGTATTCCAGGATCCTCATGTGACGCGTGAAAAAGTCCCTGGCATCGGTGTTGATTTCTGGGTCTGGACAAGTGATGGCAGCCTAGAGTCGTCAACATATGTCCTCTTTAAAAGGAAAAGGAACTTACCAAGTGGAGCATGGTACAAGTCAGGACGCAATATATGGTGAAACTGATACCTCTCTGCATGCAAAGCAAGCCAGGTAGGCCATCAGTCTGATATATGCTCTCCTGTATCCTGCACATGTTCTTCGCAGCATTGTGGCTGATCAACATGTGCGTTTTCCAACCCTTGTCGCCTATGCCTGTGAGGTAGTCGATCTGTGGTCGGTGGTACATTACTTGGCTCAAATAGTGATAGCAGTGCATATTTCCAAGAAAACCAGATGAGAGCCATGGTGGCGAACCGTCAGCAGGAAACGCGATTTGCATGTCTTGAGGCAGCTCGTTGAGCCAGGCAGGGAAAGCCGGACTGTAGCTCGTCCAGATATGCTCCATCGCCCAGTCTGGTCTCTTCGTCCGTTTCATTTTACCATAGAGAATCGTGATGTGTTGCACGTTCTTGATGACTCCCATCAAGCAAGAGAACTGTCTTGAGACTTGGAATTCATTCTCTTCAAGACCAGGAGTAGGCTGTGGAGGATTCATGTCTATGGTATCGAGATTGACTCCGAAATCAGATCGGCCTATTGTCAACCGTTAGTATTGGTATCACTTGTCTCTATTTCAGTGAACATACCTTGAGGACCGCCGATCATGATCTCCAAAACGAACAAGGTCTGCCAGATGCGCGACTTTGTAACGCAGTCATCAAGTGGCAAAGAACATGGTTGCCCTAGCTTATGCATTTCCGAGTGTTCGTTCAATTCGAGATCCTTGGCCATTGCAACCAAGTTGACGACGCTCATCCAAGAGCGATAGAAATATCCGCGCTTTGGGGCCGACTCTCGAGCTTTGAGTATCAGAAGGCTCGCCTGTATTGTGCTCAACCGCGACACGTCTTTGAAGCTTTCTTCGTGTTCTGACATAGTCGGTCAGTTAAGCAATAGAAAATATTTTCGTTTTTGACTTACTGGAGGCGAGCGCTAACCACTTGCTGCCCTCCTGGAGACCATCCAACATCAAAGACGAGCAGGCAAAAATTCCCTCCAGAACCAATGGAGAAATGAGATCACGGCTATGATGCCATTGCCGATAAAAATATGCTGGGCTGATGACTGGAACGTAGGGGTGTATATGAGTGAAGAAGTACTCAAAATAGTGTAGAGCTTGCTGCTCCGAAGGCATCATACTGGGAGGTATCCTAACTGTGTGATCCGGGCTTGTCTGTTGTGGTAAGTTGACTTCAATTTCCTCTATTGCGGGAGCTCCACGAAGGATTTCCTTTTGGTTGACGATGTATGGTGCTCGAAAAAAGTCAGTCCCGCTCTTTACGCCCACAGCTCTCAAGCAAAACTTACCAACAGCGTCGTGATTTATCTTCAGCTCGCCCAAAGCTTCCGTCAGACCAGATGTGCTCATGTCTGACCGCCAACCATCACCAAACTTCGATGATGGCCCAGTCGCACTTGTAGGTGTGGCGTACGCATGGTGTTGCTGGTATTTGATGTCCTGTGGCGGAGGCGCCGTAGTCGGCGGCATTGTGTTGGCATACGGTAGCCCATCTTGCGGCGATGGAGTTTCCATATACTGATTCTGATGGTACATGGGGATGCCGGGTGGATATGACACCGCACTTTGGCCATGAGGGTCTACACCGTGCCCCGTCATGAGCATAGGGGGTTGCCTCTGGTAGTCCTCGGCTCCACTCATGCCTACATAGCCATAGCCAGGACTAACCTCGAATGTATGAACGCCAGGAGTCATGTCCTTCTCATAACTGACAGTCGGCGGGACGCAGTGCAGTTTCAAGCGGGTGCAGGCAGCGCAAGGCCATGTATTCGTGGTTGCGGCATCGCATTTGATCTTTCTTCGTCGACACCCTTCGCAGGCTCGCATCACTACGACAGTGGGTCAGCGAGGTTGGCGCGAGGGTGCAAATGCTCGCGACTCACCCTTGAGGCGCTTGTGCCTGTTATGCTCATCGACAAAGACATAATCTAAACGATTACCGTTAGCTGCCATGCCGCGACGATCGTTTGTGATAAGCTGGAGTGGCTCCTACTTCTTTGGGTCTCGCGAGGAGTCTCCAGCGCGGTCGGGTAGTTGTACTGGGCCGTATGGGGGAGCAAAGGTCGAGGGCCGCTGTCGTTCGCCATGATGGCTGATGTTTGCCCCGTACACAGAGGACTGGTGGAGTTTGACTTCAAGTATTCGACGAAACGCGCCGTACGCCTGTTGCTGCACGCCGTTGCCAGATCATGCGCAAACGGGATAACAGCCCGGCGGGTATATAACGGCCAAACTCTTTCTGCGATCTAATAATGTTCTATCCTCCAGGTTCCTCCCATGGACTCGGCAAACAGGCTGAGGGGACCCCGGGTACCATGAGAGTCCAATATTTCGCTCTCAGCTACGCGCAAGGAGGAAGCCCAAAGCGGTATCAAGGCTGGGATGACGGCGATTTGACAACGGCTGGGGTTCGCAAGAGACTGCCAAGGAGACGTCCAGTAGAGCAGGATGAAGGGGAGTTGGAAGAGGTGGAGGCACTGGAGAGACACCGGTACGTGGGCGGACAGGTGCGTGGGGCGCAGGGTAGAGAGAAGCGATCGTCCGCGGGCCTATGGGCATGAACACGGGCAGCGCAGCCAACAGTCAAGCAATTCTGGGGATTGAAGGAGCCTTGGAGGGGGAGACGACTCAGACGAGGTGTGCAAGGTGGAGCAAAGGAAGGCGACACGAGCTTCTATGCCATGCATGGAACGTTTGGAAGCACGGCCACGCCCGCCGCGAGAAGGATGGCGGACTCGGATGGCGGAAGGATGCTTTGCAGTTGCAGCCGTTGCAACTTGCCCAATAATGGATTCGAACTTGGACTTTGAAATACAATAATCACCATTCGAGTTTGGCAGGCTGGCACTGACACTTCTGACACTGACACCACTGAGATTTTCAAGAGCTGGTGCCCGGGCTGGCTCTGGCAGACGGCTTCCCATGTGATACCGTACAGTGCCTCGCTGTCGACAGACGAGAGGCCGCAGGCGACGCGAGACCAGTTGCCTCCTTATGCGCTCCCTCGTACTCTTCAGACCCGTCTGCCACCAGCTGCTCAGCACTCATCAGCAGGCAACTCCGCCAGAGCCTATCTGTCGTACAAGTTGGCCACAAGACTCGCCCAGCGTTCGATTGAGTTGACATGCGAAAGCTCCTCCTCTCGTCCCGCCACTCCAGCGTCCAACTCCACAGGGCCATGCTGACGACTCCTTGGAATTGTGCGCCGCCGCTCGACGACCTGTCCAATAACACGCACGAGTAGCCGTCTTATGCACTGAGAAACCCCCATCCGTGCCACCGTCACGACTGACGAAACTTGGGGCGCTGGCCCACAGGCCTCAAATCTCGTTGCTGGGAGCCTCGACGTCGACGACTCGACCAGCATGACAATTGGCATTGTTCACGCGGAGTTATCGGAACCTCGACATGACTTGACAGCCCCAGCACCATGTTCAATCCCAGCATTATATCGCCCCCTTTTCCTTTTTCCCGCAGCATTCAACCAGGAACGCGACGATTGCCCGCCGGGATCTAGGGTTGCATCTCGAGGCTGCGGCAGCTCCCATTGCGACTCTCCAAGGCACGAGAATGCCTGATGGCTGCACCCGTTGCCGTCATTCGAGAGGCTCTTTCGCAGGCCGGTGCGCCGCAGGCAACGCAGGCAACGCAGGCACCGTAGGTAAGGTGTTTGGGCGATCACTGGATCGTGTGGGAAGCCAATCCCATCGCAAAGCACCCAGCTGTCATTGTGAAGTGAGAACTTCGTTTCGGCAACTCCGTCGTCGCTTGTCGATGGATCTTGAACCCTGTGTTTCGCGCGGGACCACGAACACAGAAACAATATAGGTATGAACCGCATCGTAAGCCGATGGGTATGCCTTGTAGCCAAAAAGTATATCTTCTGCCGTGACCACATCTTTTGGCTAACGATGCAGCTTGTCAGCAACTGTCGGCGGCTGAAATGGCGAGAAAGCCATGCAAGTCGCAAACCCTGCTGTTCTCCTTAATATATTTCGACGATAGTCCCGAACCTGCTGACCAGGTATCTTTAGGAAGGCCATGTCGGAAACAATGAGGCGCGAGAATTCCATTTCTGGGAAACAATAACCTCCAGCTTTTCCTCACCGTAGCTGGATAGGTGCTCAGAGAGAGGTACGTATGCTGTCATCATCAGAGCTGGACTGGGAACAGGGAGGTTGAGCATTACGCGGAAGTCGACCTTAAGCTTTCAAGTGACTTCTTCCTCTTCATGAGTAATCTGCATTATGGAACTGGAGGGTTAGTCGGCAACAGCTCATCCAGTTTCGAATACCGAAACTTGATGGGAGGCCTCCACATGATGCAGATCTATAGTTCCTATATTTTGAGGTGGGAACATTCAATAGTGGATTCGCGGCAACAACAGATTCGGTACTGTTTACCCGTTTGGTCGCCTAAACTTGCCACCGCCATGTGGTGAACGGTACTGTAGATGGATGGATACCTTGTGTAGGTACCTGGGTCAGTGGTAGGTACTGTTGCTTTGGATGTGTGGATGCCACAGACCTCATGCAGCCGCAAGGCTGAGGTAAGGTGGCCGGGATCCGGAAAATCACTTTGTCCGACGAAGATTCTTGTGATTTCATCCCACTTGCCTCGCCGCCATCGGACGGCTCGTCATCTTCTTCCAACGCAACCTCAAAAAACCCTATCGCCCACCATGGACCCGGATATTCAAAACGCAAACCCAACCATTCTAAATGCCTCAGATCTGCCATCACGCCGAAGCGACTTCTTAGTGAAGAAGCGCGCGGACAGCGGTACCGGTCTCTTCGACGGTCTGGTCCCCTCATACAGCTACTGGAACGACCCCTTCGAACCCGCCGTATCGTCTGACTCGGAAGACGATGATACAGCGGAAGTAATTGATGAGCAAGAGGTCTTTGGTACATCTCACCTTACGCACCTCACCCGACTCACCTCACCCACATGACTGTGATTGATCAAAACAACGTTATGTAAGATGCTAATTATCCCCCACTTACAGACCTCATCTCCACCATCTCCGACCCCGAGCATCCCCTCTCGCTCGGTTCGCTCGCAGTAGTCAACCTGCCGGACATCCACATCAAACACCCCACCTCACCGCGCTCGCCCATCAGCACCGTGCTCGTCGAGATCACGCCGACGATCACCCACTGCTCGCTGGCGACTGTCATCGGGCTGGGAGTACGTGTGCGGTTGGAGCAGTCCCTACCGCCGCGCTTTCGCGTCGACGTGCGCATCAAGGAGGGAACCCACAGCTCCGCTGAGTCGGTCAACAAGCAGCTGGGCGATAAGGAGAGGGTTGCCGCAGCGTTGGAGAACGGCACGTTGATGGGCGTTTTGCGCAAGATGCTTTCGACGTGCGAATAGGGTTGGGAACAGAAGCGAGGGAGCGACATGGAGCATACCAATTCGAGGGGACACCACGACGTCAGCTAGGTATAGGTACGAGCAAGCTTGTGTGAGGAAGGTACATATACGAGCCTCCTACTCGGAACTTGCCAGCAGCCTTTTCTGCACGTCGACATCAGAGCAACGCACGTCGCGGGAGCTTGTAACGTACCGCTTCTGGTGGCATGCAACCACGGCGACCCTGCTCAAGCCTGTTCGCTCTTCCTCACTACCGACCGTCAACCCTTTCAGCCAGAGGCAAAGAGGAACCGAGAACCGAGGAACAGAGCTTTCTTAAACATCCAGACCTTCCCAGTCGAACTTGGGGGCGGTGGCGAAAATTTCCATGGGTCCCACGTGGCGGACCGTTTGCCCCCAACATCAAGCGAGCCTGAAACATGTACAGTACCTAAAGGCCGCAAACGCGAATTCCCGAGATGGGTTGCGGGCTGCATGTAACTCGGCAGCGCGAGAAGCTGAAGAAGGGGAGTCGGGACCTGGATACCTAATCTCCGCCAGGATCTTCCGTTACATTTACATTTTTCGCCCATGACGATCGTTTCCGAATATCATACTGAAGTGTCGGACCCGCCGGAAGGGCCCGAATCCTCATTCGACGGAGAGGCTTTGTAAAAATGTTGGCTTCTCTTGGAGAACGTGTTCGGCTATCGAGATCCCGTGCTATGAACTGATGGTGTGGGAAGAAGAAGGAAAGTAGGAGTTCATGGACCGAGGTTCGAAATGACTGGGAGGGCTACCGGCAATGAATCTCGGGATGCTTCAGCGTCTCGACTGTGTTTGTTTTGTGCCTGGCGGATGGGAGTCCACGCGTCACGTCGCCCCGTCGGGATGGTTCCGACGCTGAGTTTGGCAGTTGCGTTCGGTTAAGGTACCTCAACCTCATTTCTTCCTAGAAGTCCTCCATTTTCCACCTCACCTCAGCAACCTCACTTAAGATTAAAAATTCGCGAGTTTATCCAATTAGATGAAGTGAGGTGAGGTGAAAATACATAAGTTAGAGCGACTAAAAATGATCTTACCTACTTTTCACATCATCCCTCACCTCAGTGACTTCACTTGAAGGCTAAGGCTAGAGAGGAGCGACAAACCATTTCAACAAGCGTAGCGACGTGAATGAATACTGTAGAGATCGAATCGTTGCACAGCATGTAGATTGTCGATTTTGATGCCGTACTACCTGACCTCGCTATGCTACGCCATGTCCTCTATATTGTTTCAAGGCTGGGAAACCCAGTAACCCTCATATTCCAGACATGAGATGTGTGTACCTCCCAAGCCACAGTGGGGTATATCTATCTATCCCAACTCCAATGTAAACCCCTTTTTTCTCTCTACCAGCAACCAAAAAACCGAAACCGAAATCGGAACAAGTCCGTACCTCCCAGAAGAAAAGGTAAACACCCCTACCACCAGACACCCCTGGATGAAGATGAACATGTGTTGGATATCTACACGAAAGAATGAAGACGAAGAAACCCCCAAACCGCCAAAGCTCTGCGGCACCCTAAACCCGCCACCCCAACATCCCCTCTCACAACATAAGACTCCTCAATGCACACCCCCATGCCCATGCCTCCGCCCAAACCTATGCCCAGCATGCCTCTTCGCAACCGCAACCGGCGTAGCACTAGCGCCCGCCTGCAGTCTCTCGCTGCGGTGGTTGCGCCAGTACTGCCAGTTGGGGTTCCAGCCCCACTCGTTGGTGCCGTCGGAAGCTGGGGAGGGGGAGGGAGAGGCGGAAGCGGGGAGGGCGGCTGGGGAGGAGGGGATTGAGGGAGATGCTGGGGATGGTGCTGCTACAGAGGGGGAAGGGGAGACTGCTGCGGCAGAGGCCGCTGGGAAGGAGGGGTTGAAGACGGGTGCGGATGCAGAGAGGAGGAGGGAGGATGCGGTGAGGGACTATAAGGAGGTAAAATGTCAGCGCTGTGCGAAAACCAGACCTTGAAAGGAAATAAGAGAGACATTATCGTTCCAACCATGCAATCATGACCAAAACCAAAAAGAAATCGTGTCGACATGAGTGAATGAACGAAAGGAAGAGATCCAGCTCTTTCCCAAAGCCTCATCTCGCAACAACATAAACCGTCTCAAAAGCCCTCCTAGCGCCTGTCTCCCCCCTTCCATCCATCCCCTTCCTCGCGCCAAACGCAGTCGCAGTGACAAAAACAGTCTCAAACTCCGTCCTGACAACCGTCTGCACAACCCCACGATTCAGACTGCTATCAATGAAACCCCCAGGGACCGAAACAGACAAAGGAGAAGAAAAGCTTACGGGAACGGAGTAGCTGGACGCGTTGGCGGAGGGGTAGGGGAATCCTGTACTTCCGGTGCCGGCGGGCGCGGTGCCAGTGCCCAGAGCGCCGGTGCCGGTGCCGATGAAGATGGGCGCCGTGCCTGAGGGGAAGAAGAATCCGCCGCTTGGGCTCGCGGGGGGGAAACCAGGACTCGTCTCGGATGCAGATGGGGCGGGTTTGGTGGAGACGGCGAAGGTGGATGGGAGAGGTGGGAAGCCGAAGTTCGAGGATGCGATCTTGCTCGAGACGGCTTCCTTGCTCGATGATGCGATCTTGCTCGAGAAAATCTCTTTGCTCGAGGAGACGGGGACTGGAATGAATGACGGGAGAGCCGATGGAACGATTGATGAGAATGGAATCTCCATGCTCTTGCTCTTGCTGCTCGTCGGGACGGGGATGGACGACGGAATCGAAATCGGCAACTTAGAGCTACTAGGCTCGACGACATCCTGCGATGTCGACACCGCACCCGGCTGGTACACTTTCAAGCTGTTAACCTTCCAGTGGCTGTCTTCGAATGCAGACGGGTTGTTGGAAACAAAGTCATTGCACGTGTTCGCTTTCGCGGAGCACGTGCTATCGCTGCTCCAGACATTGCCCGCCCAGTCGCCGCAAAAGGTGATATCAAAGACAATCTGCAGCTGCTTGAACGAGTTTGCAATGTCACAGGTGCCCTGGAACTGGGCGAGGGGCTGTCCCCATTTGCTGGGATCCGGCTTGCCGGACTTGATGTCCGAGGGGATGGAGGCGCGGTCAAAGTGGTAGACGGAGATGGAGTCGGGCTTCCAGTTTGTAGCGTAGACGCCGCCATTGGCCGAGTTGAAGCCGTCGCCGTAGGTGGACTGGTCGTCAGTTTTGATGGAGCAGCCGGCGTTCATGGATTGGTCGGGCGCGTTGACGTCGCAGTTTGGGGTTTGGATGCTGCCGAGGAAGGCGTGGTTGTTGGCGATGCTGCAGCCCGGGCCCGTGTGGAGGGCCATGGCGTTGTGCTGCTGAGAATTGACGCCTTCAATGATGTCGATTTCGCCGCTATAGAGAGGTTAGGAGTGGTTTCTTGCTGGGTACGGTTGACAGCTACACACTTGTTAGGCCAGTCGGGACCGACCATCCAAAAGGCAGGCCATGTCCCGCAAGTGCTTGCGGGCATATGGTCCAAGTCCAAGATGATCAGACCTTGATCATAGGCCTTCTTGCTGGTGATGCGCACACTGGAGCGGCCACTGGGAGCATTGTTCTTGAAGTCAACACCCATGTAAACTTGGTCATTGTCGGTCGAGATCAGGCCGCTCTGCTGGGCGGTCCCCTGATCAACATATTTGACTATACGCGGGGTTAATATATTCCCATGTGGGGAGCCCCCAGAAGGCGCACAGAGGAAGATTTACCAAAACCATGAGTGGGATCCTCGTCGGTGAAAAAGTCGAACTTGTCGAAGAAGGTGGAAGGTGAGTAGTCGTCTTCGAGGACATAGCCAGCTATGCTGAAGTTGACGAGGATGGCGAGCACGGAAAGGAGCGTGGTGCGGTACATGATGAAGGTAGCAAAAAGGAGTGACAGGTGCGAAAAGTGCACAAGAAAACGGACCGCAAGGGCGAGTCTTAAGAGACTTGACGAAAGAGAGGAAGCGAAAGCTGAAGAGGCTGACAGACAGGTCGAGTACCAGGACCCCTCATGGCTCGGTGGTCTGGTGGGTATATAAAGAATCAGTCAAGGGGTGGCTGTAGCATGTTGTCTCTGTAACGGACTAGGCGACATGTCTCGCTGGGCCGCTGATTCGACATGACCCACATGCAGCCCGGCGGCGGCTGTAGCCTGGGTCTGATGAGAGTCTCTGGGAGCAGAGAGAGACAGGTCAGGTCTGGTCAGGGCCAGGAGAAGCGTGGAAAAGGCTTGTTTGGGTGCAATGAGCTCCTGGTGCTGCGTCCTCGCGGCGAGAGTGGCCGCGGCGGGGGAGTCCCTGGCCCTCGCCGCGCATCTCGACGGCAGGACCGGGGATGAGTACGGGCGTGGCAGGCCAGCTGGGACTCTGGGACTCTCAGCTTCATTCGCTGGGGGTGGGAGAGGTTCCGTTTCATGGCGGGCGCTGGGCGAGCATGGGGGGCGGCAGCTGAGGTACAGCCTACAGACAAGGGCGCCAGTCCACGCAAGCAGAGGGGAGAGGAGACGCGGAAAACAGGAGCAGAAGCCGTACGGAATACTGGACAGACGCAGAGTACAGGCACCAGAGGCTGGGCCAGGTTGGAGAGTCGCTTTTCTGCTGCAAGTGCGCGTACCTGGCAGACTCAGGAGAGCCTTTGGGAGAGCAGTGATTGGACGGGGACCATCGAGCTCCAATTTGGCGCCCACCAACAGCGTCAACCAGACGATAATTGGGATATCTCCCGACTCCCGACTCCCGCATCGCTACCCAGAATTCAAAATTGACCAAGATTGTGCAAGGAAACACGCATCTCATTTTTCTCGGCTGCCGGGCCTGTCGCTACTCTCTAGAGATGGGTTCCTGGTCAAGCCCGACTCTGCGGCAACGCGAAACGCATCTCGTTCTGTCAAGATGAAAGAGTGTGCGGGGAATCCTGTCAGGTGTCAATCTCTGGTGCAGTTGCTGCCACCGTCAGAAACGCACAGAAAATTATCCTGGGAGTTTTGCAGGCTTGGGTCCAATACCCCGTGACGTTTGTTTCACCAAAGAAGGACTGAGGACTGGGGAGAAGTTGTTCAAGAAACCGCAGTGGGAAACATCAAACACATCATGTGTAGAGGCAGCACACAAGACAACACAAACACAAACACAAACAAACCACCACCACCACCACCACCACCACCACCACAAGCCCGAAACCCCCATCCCGTTTCGGTTCGACTTGTCCGCCCTAGCAACCTGCAACTCGAGACGAACAGAACACCGTTGACGGCGTTGAGCGACGTTTCCCGTTTCTCCATCACACATAACCCTAGAGCTCTATCCCCAAGCCTCACGCCCAAGCCGTTTGGAACCCGTTGACCAAGGTTTTGCTTTGCTGGTGTATGGACGACTCAACTTCTTCATGCCAACTACTCTCCCAGTCTTCATCTCCGGCCTAGAAAAGCCACTTTTGGATTTCCTTGCGTCGGCGAAGAAGAGCCTTGGAGAGATGATGTGGCTGCTCGACTCCACAACTCTTAAAGTGAGGCAATCTCTCGTGCGATCAAGGTGGTCGAATGGGTTGCAGAGACCAGTCTTGCATGAAACAGCTTCGACATCTGGATTCTGGAATCTGGGCCGCTGTTGATTGATGATATCGGCCTTTCCGACTTTTGCGACTTTGCCATTGTTTTCTTTGCTTTGCTCTCTTATCGTCTTTTGATATCTTGTTGATGTTAGTCTATCGCCATGGTCTTGACTCTTGCCCATGCTCTGCTCTAACGTAAGAGCCTTGGAGATATCTCATTCAGAACTAACAACAGTCCACCGATTTCCTATGTTTTCTTTCTCTGCATTTCAGAGCTCAATCCTCTGGGTGTCATTTGCAGCTCCCTGCCATTCCAAATTACCCGCTCGTCGGACTACGATAGTAAAACTCACCCACAACATTCTCCCTCGGCAGTAGTAGGTATCAATTTCTGCAACGCTTCTTTCTTCCAAAAACCATCAAGTTCAATTCCACCCATACACCAACTATGCTCCGGTAAAACACCTACGAATACACAAGTTCAAGCTCCGCTTAGCATGACAGCCTGAGAGCTCTCTGGTTTGAAACAATAAAATTCTCGCAAACCGCTCGTATCCATTTACATCGCGAGAAGAAGAAGAGAAGACACAAGACTCGACTCTCAGATTCGTCAACAGTACCCCCTCATTATCCAAGTTCCATATCCCAATCACCCTAACTTCCATTCCCCTTTCCTTCCCTCACACATACCAAGGCACATTCAAATCAATCTTCTGATCCTCCAACTCATTCAACTCAACAAAAACCAAACTCCTCTTCCTGCCCGCGCGGCCACTAATATAATTCGTCGGCGTCGCCAGACAATAAAACGAGCTACTACTCGGCGGCGCCCTCGTCGGCTGCACCGTCACCGTCACGATCAGCGGCGGCGGCGTCGTGGTAAAGACCCGCGTCGTCACCACCTCGGTCGTCTGCGTCAGCGTCACCGGGTACGTGAAGGTGCTGATGATGGGAGATCCCGAGACGGACGATATGACGGTGGAGGTGAAAAAGGCCGTCGAGATGGAGACGATGGTGCTGGTGACGGTTTGCGTCGAGATGATGACCGTCGTCGCCGTCCTCTCGATCGTTCCGACACCTGGACCTGTGCCGTACGTGACCGTCGCAGTCACGACGCCAGATCCAGGAGCTGTACCAGGTCCTATACCGGGTCCTGTGCCGGGTCCAGTAGGAATCCCAGTACCTGGACCCCCTCCACCCGCCGTCCCCGTCCCAGTCCCAGGCCCAGTCCCAGGCCCATTCCCAGGCCCATTCCCACCACCTCCTCCTTCGGGCACAACAAGCTTGCCTCCCCAAATCTTGCCTTGATTCGACGCGGCGCCCAACCCGCTCTTCAACACACACGGCCCAGCGGGGGAGCCAGGCGTATACGACACATCAACACACCCCTCGTTGACTCCACAAAGATCCATACACACCCCGAAACTCTCGGTATAAATCGGCATACGCGCAAACTCGTTGTCGAAATGGTCAATGTAGCATTCAATCAAGAAAGTCTTCCCATTCGTGTTGTAATAAGTCCCAGCATCACGGGGGCACTGCGGTCCGGCAGCCGGCAACTGCTTCGCCGCCCAGATATCCGTGACGTTGCGCCCGGGGCCGATGGTGTTCTTCTGCGTGCAGCTGCGGCTGGGGTAGTTGAAGCTGGCGACGACGCAGTCCGGGTTGGCGGCGCAGAGGGCGATACAAGAGTCCAACGTCGCGCCGTACGAGGGCTGGTTGACGAGGTCGCCGCCCTGGTGCTGCACCCAGCATTCGACGATGAAAGCAATGTTGTTTGTTACCACGACCGTATTGTTGTCCCTCGGACAGCTGAGGCCTGTTGCGGCGGGCCCGCCGACCGTAGTGACGGGCGTCGGCTGCTTGTCCGTATTGTTCTGAGGGCCGAGATAGGGGTTCAGGAGATATGCGCTGTCAACCCCAGGCAGCGGTTCGGTATTGACAGTGGTGGATTTCAATTCACAGTTCAGATCCGTCATGTTGTTTCGGAACGAGATGCCGAGGCACTGACTCGCCATGTAGAAGTGGAGGATGTTGAAGGCATCGCAGGCTTGGATGCAGCCGGACATATCGTTTTGATGGGACGCTTCGACCGTGTTGTCCAGGATGTTGGTGCCGCAGTACAGACTGTACGAGTTGCCGAATTTGGAGTAGTAGACACGGCCGGCGGGCTCGTCGGGGCAGTTGGGGGTTGCGGTGCTTGGAGGTACGGCGGAGACCGAGACCGAGATGGAGATGAAAACCGTGGTGGTGGTTACAGTTAGGGTACCGCCGCCGGGGCCGCCGCTGCTTCCGGTACCTCCGTTGCCGCCACTCGGGCCACCAGTGGTGCTGAGGGAGGATGAGGAAATGGAGGTATGACAGATATCGTAGGATGTGAGGACAACCTCGGGAGTCAAGGCACAGTCGAAACACAGACTCGTCGTGGTGTTGAAGCAAGGATCGCTGCTCATGGATGATGATATGCTCATTGTTGGCGCCGTCATGGATGTGGTAATCGTGCTCGAAGCGTCCATCGAGAACATCGAAGACGCCGCGCACGTCAGAGGACACGATGTGATTGTTGCTGTTGACGTGAAGGTCACAGTCCTACGGCTTCTGGCCGGGCATACTCCACTCAGCGTGGAAGAAACCCCTGTAGTCGGCGTGACCGAGAAGAATCCTGTCGATGAGGTCGTTCCGAGGGTAGTCGTTGTAATTCCAGGCGACGCAGAGGACGAGAATATCGTGACGTAGTTGAGGGTAATGTTGACCAAGTCCAAGACGGGATACACATCCGTATTGAAACAGGTGAGCAGATAGGTAAGGGGCTGGCTCGTCTGGTTAGACGTGAAAGGGTTGGAGCTAAACGACGTGTAATTCGAGGTCAATTGCGAGACTGGAATGCTGAGGATCGTTTCTCCACCAATAGACGCACTCAAAATGCATCCGCTGTCCTGCTGCCGCTTCCTGACTGCTGGCGGCGAGGTTGTGGGCTGGGTGTAGGTCACGTTTTGCAAGACGCGGACGGAGAATGATATGCCGTATGAGCTCGACGGTTGCAAGTTGGTGATGGGAATTGTTATGCTGGCATTCTCCGCTCCCGGGTTTGGGGACATTCGACTAGAGTCATGAGCTGTTGTTCAAGCTGGATTCAAATTGTCAGACTTACACGAAAGCAGTTTTGTTTGGACCCATCATGATAGCGACATTGTCGCTAGTTGTGGCATTGGAGTAACTGATAGGAGGCGGCCCAGCCGGGGTTGATGGAACCGGGCTCCAAGTCGTCATTCCGCTCGATGAGGCAATGCTTGGGACCATTGAAGATCCCGGTATGGTCACTGAGGTGGATATTAGCGACCGCTGTCCAAACGCGCAAAGATTGAAACAGAAGGAGATAATTGAAGAATTCCATACCAGCTGAAGAAGCGACTGATGGTGGAGGTGGAGGCCCACTCCGAACAATCAGTCGCGCAGACCACACGTCAAGGTCATAATCGACAGCTGATCCCAAGCTGCTCTTGATGGCGCAAGCACCGTTATTATACTGGGCGACAACGCACAAGGAATCGGCAGAGCATTTCTGGATGCACATTTCAAAATCTGGGGTAGTCTCTACGCCGCCAATCATATTTCCTGGGTATACAATGCCACAGTCTATGACATAGACGGTGTTGCCGTACGTGTAGCTAAAGGCATCTGCATCGTAACAGGTGACTGGAGTCGGCGCCGCGGGAGGGATTGAAGCTGTTGGTAACACGACAGACGATACTACGACACTACTGGACGCCATTTGGCTTGCGCTAGATGGTGGCCGTGTGGAACTTGCCATTATCGACGAAGATCTGATGACTAAAGAAGAAGCGGCCATACTACTCGAAAGGCGGGACGAAGAGCTTGAGGAGCTGAGTCTTGATGAAGAGCGGGAAGAGCTCGCAACAGACAAGCTGTTCTGGCTGTAAACGGTGGAGCCTGCGATAGGAGACACACTCCCAGCTCCGGCAACTAGCCTTGCTCCCGAAACTCCAACATTGTGCGAAGCTGTTCGAAGGGCCTTTTTCAAATAGCATGCCCTGCCGGTGTTGTACGCAAGAGCAACGCAGCCAGCCGTGTTGGAGCATCTGTCAATACAATCCTGGAATGTCGGCGCGGTTTGCCCTGTAGAAGGAAGATTGTTGTCGTAGTACGACGTATCACATTCTATCAGGAACGACGTACCCCCTGAACTGACATAGGTCTGGCCATTGGAGGCTCCAGCCAAACAGGTAGGTGCCGGTTGTGCCGAGGAGGTCGGTGCGTGTGATGATGATGGAGAGCTGGACGGGACTGGGGAACTGGACGGGGCAGGCGAAGACGACGATGATGAGCTTGGTGCTGACGAACTCGACGAATCGCTAGCAACAGGTGACATAACGGAAGAACTGCTGGTTGGTGACGCGGAACTTGATGTCTGCGAGCTGCTAACGACGACCGAAGACGAGCTACTGCTCGATGAGATGACAGTACTCGAGGACAGAACCGCGGAGCTACTAATCGATGAGCTGACAGCACTTGAAGAAAGGACCGCGAGGCTACTGCTGGACAAGCTATCGCTTGAAGAGATGGTGTTATGTCCAATATACGTGTCCGCAGACGTCGAAGCTGTCGCCGCACTTTCGAGCGACAAAAAGGAGGAAATGCTGCTTGAAAACCCTCCACCCATTCCTGGTCCGATGCCAATGTCCCCGGACTGTGTGGATGCTGCCGGAACGACTGAAGACAAGGACAAAGTAGGCGGAGCTTGAGAATCTCTCGGTTGCTGGTAGACCTTGAGAGAATTGACCAGAAAATATGCCTCGGTCAATGCTTGTGGGTTGTTGCCAACGTAGGTCACGCAGGAGTCCCAGCTGCTCAGATTCGCGGTTTGGGGACATGTGGTCTTGCTATAGTCGGGTCCAGCGTAATCGCCGCAGAAGTCGATATTGAAGATGATCGTGTGGTTTTTGAATTTGTCGTCGATGTTGCAATTGCCGCGGAAGTCGGCATTCGGCAGGCCAAAATCAGTGGCTGGGTTCGGGATACCACTGGTGATGCTAAGGGGAATAGCGCCTCGGGGGAAGAACCAGATTCTAATATAGAATGATGTCCATTCCATCGCATATACGCCTGTATTATCGAGTCAGAATCCATGCGATGCTATTGAAGAACGGATTGTTACCTCCGCCAATTGCATTGAATCCGGCTCCGTAGCTGGTATTTGTCGGCGATGTAGTGCCGCAACCGACATTGTATCCCGGGTAATAGGCGCAGTTGTTTGTCACGAGTTTTCCGGTTTGAGTCCCGCCAGCAATCGTACAGTTCACACTCGTGTGAAGGGTCATGGCGTTGAACATGTTCTTGTTGACGCCCTCGATGATGTCTGGCAAGGTCAGTACCAAGTATGCGATAACAACAAGGGGTGTTCAGACCGATTTCGCCATTGTTTGGCCAATTTGGCCCAAGAGTCCAGAAAGCCGGCCAGGTGCCGCACCCTACTGGCTGAGGGAATCGTGAGTCACTGTCTTGGTGTGTATCTTTTGGATAGACTGCCTCACCATGTGCGCCAAATCAAGGATGAACAGGCCATGATTGTAATTTTTCAAACTCTCCAAACGCACGCTTGGCCTGCCACCATTTCTTACACCTCTTGGATAGACTCCAACAGTATCAGGTCCTATGTAGACACTGCTGGAGTTTGCAAAAGTATAGCCTCTTGACGTAGCGATTGATTGATTGACATATTGCACATGTCCACTCGTAGGGTCTGTTCCCTGAGACAAAAGTATTAGAAAGTCCGCGACCAGATTCAAACTTAACAAGTTCTCACAGTGAAGTACTTGAACATGCTAAGAAAGGTCGCCGGGGAATAGTCATCCTGCAAAGCGTACTGCGCGAGAGCCGGAGGAAGGAAGGAGAAGAAAACAAGTCCGACAATCGTCGAGACTAATGATTGAGGCAGCATTGCTGCTATGAAAGAGCGACGAGGGTTTGAAAGTCAACGGTAGAGACAGGTCTGTATCCAGTCTCGAATGGCTCTGACAAGGAGAGAGATGTGAAAGCTCATACTCGCGTCCTCCAAGCGGCGCGTCCACGTCCATGTTGATGCATTCCTCAACCATCCGGTCTTTGATATTGGTGCATTCCTCAATGGAGTGTGCAAAACAGCAGTTCCCCAAGTCTACGGTTGAGATGCCGCTGGTACTCCGTAGATCATTCTTACCTGCGGGGGCGAGGATCAAATCGCAATTCTGTAATGGGCTCAAAAGGCTAAGATAAGAATCAGACGTGCAGTCGTGGACTTCGATGTGCTAGAGCCTAGGTAGTGGAGAGGCACGAGAGAAGATTCGGTACTTGGTCCTTACCTACGGAGCTCCTCAGCTCCTCTCTCCTCTAGGTACCTGCCAAGCCAGACCACGTGATACGCGAGCTGCGCTAGCCAATTTTGGACATTTGGAAAGCGCATTGTTGACGGCGACCGCTTGAGAGCTGGAGGTGAGTCACTCTCTTCTTACCTACACCACACCTTATATCCTGGAATGGGATGACCTTTGGCTTCGCATCCAAAAGAAATCCATTTGTCAGACCGTTGTTGCTATTCCTTACCCGTCGAGCCTCTTTCTTTCCAACAAGGTCGCTGACGATGGACCGATCGCTTATCCAAGACCGGCTCCAAAAGCTTCACATCAGCGACATGGAATTTCCAGCTTGTTACCCGGAGCTGAAACCGTTGGAATTTTACCGTATTCACATAGCAAACTCCCTCCCTCTCAGAGGTGACGGGCATTGAGGCTAAAACCATTTACCCATTGATACAACGCACTCAGCCACTGGACAAAGGAGATCTGCTTCTCCCTGTACCAACTCTCAAAGTCAAAGGGGAGAAGCCAGAAGCGCTTGCCACTCGCTGGGCCGAACAGATACTGTACTGGATTGAGGGATGACATAGGTGACCTTTGCTCTGATAATCACGGTATCTTGTCAGTTTCCCGGTTCACATCTCGTCACCCAACCCTCCACCGACGGTCCCTTCCTCCGCTTCTTCCTCAAAGGCCCAGAGCTTCTACAGCGAGTGGTTCCAGCAATCCTCCGAGACCCACGAACCTGGGGCCATAACCCGCTTTCTGGGTTGAAGAGCACTAGCGATCCCTCGCAGGGTCAGAAGCGCATCATCATTGAGTTCTCGTCTCCAAACATCGCGAAACCGTTTCATCAGGGACATCTACGAAGTACAATCATTAGAGGCTTCTTGGACAACCTGTACGAGGGAGCCGGCTGGGATGTGGTGCGAGTGAACTACCTAGGTGACTGGGGAAAGCAATATGGCCTGCTGGCGTTGGGTTTCAACATGTTCGGAGATGAAAAGGCCCTGGCAGAAGATCCGATCAACTACTTGTATCAGATCTACGTCAAGATCAATCGCATGCTTTCCGACGAGCGGAAAGAGGTCGAGACCTTGGAAACAGCTGGTCAAGATGCCTCGAAGCTCAGGAACGATGGACTGGACGAGCAAGCCCGTCGATACTTCAAGGCGCTGTGCGACGGGGACTCGGAGACTCTCCAATTGTGGAGTAATTTTCGCGAATTCAGCATTGAAAAATACAAGCATTCGTATGCGAGGCTCAACATTCGGTTTGACGAATACCTCGGGGCAAGTATGGTCAAAGAGGAGAGCATGAAGGTTGCAGAGAAGCACATGGCGGACAAGGACCTCACGGAATCGTCAGAAGGTGCGGTCATCATAGATTTCACCAAACATGTCCCCGGCAAAGCAGGCAAGACACTTGGAAAGGCACTAGTTCGGAAGAAGGACGGAACCAGTCTCTACCTCACACGTGATATTGGTGGAATGTTCGAACGGAGGGAACGGTTTGAGTTCGACCAGATGATTACGTTGTTGCTTCTGACCAGGAGGTCCACCTCAAGCAACTATTCAAGGTCGTCGAGTTGATTGGTAACGAGGATCTCCGTTCTCGATTAAGCCATATCAGCTTTGGCCTTGTGCTCGGAATGAGTACGAGGAGGGGCACTGTTGTATTTTTAGATGATGTTCTTCGAGAAGTGGCTGAGAAAATGCATGAAGTAATGAAGAAGAATGAAGACAAATACTCCCAGGTCTCTGATCCAGAGAAAATTGCCGACATTCTTGGAATCAGCATAGTCATGGTTCAAGATATGAGTGGCAAGCGGTATGTGCCTCTTTCGAGCGGATGTCGCGGTCGAATATTAACAAAGTTAGGATCAACAACTACCATTTCAACATGGACGTTTTGACAGCTTTTGAAGGAGACACCGGTCCTTACCTTCAATACTCACATGCTCGACTCTGCTCCATTTTTTTCAAAGCAGGAGTTTTCCCTGCAGAACTCGAAAACGCCAATCTCACACTTGTGACCGAGCCACACGCGGTCAACTTGGTCCGACTGATCGCCCAATACCCAGACACCATTCAGAACACAATGAGAACCCTCGAGCCGAGCACAGTCTTGACATACCTCTTCCGTTTGATACATACTCTGAACAGCAGTTACAGTGTGTTGAGGGTGATCGGCAGCGAGGCAGAGCTCATGAAGGCTCGATTGGCCTTGTATGCTGCGGTGAGGGCTGTCCTCAATAGTGGACTGAGGCTGCTTGGGCTAACACCAGTAGAGAGGTATGAACAATGCCGCCCGAGGTCGATATCCTGCTAACTTGTCTGTAGGATGTGAGATTGGTATGAATGTGCATAGGAGATACTTCTTCATTTGAGCTATCTCGCTCGGCTGAGAGGTGTATATAGCGGCCTTCCCTGACGGATGTTCCTCAACTTCTCTACAACTCAACCTCGATTTCATCACAACAAAAACCTCGGTATGTGTACTTCAAGGCTCCCTATCGCGCAATCATGTTTTGGCTAATGAGACACGGGCCCACAACACGCTTTCTGCTCCAAGCAAATACTCTTATTGTTCCCTAGACTATTCCAGTCGACGCAGCTTGCGCAGCCTGCGGCTGCTCAAACTATGATAGGGATCACCACGGATACTGCAGCAACTGTGGACATCCTGATGCTCACTAAGCCGGACTGAGGCGTCATGGCTGTCAATGGGGGCTACTGCCCCTCGCCTTACTGTAAATGGTTCACGTTGGGAGACTCAATCTTGGATTGATTACCTAGTTTGGGGCAGATCTACCTGGACCGTTCTTTATACCAATACAGGTAGCAGAAGACAAGAAAACCACTCGCTCATTAATTGCTCTACTTTTGCAGTGACCTTCTACGGAGTAAACTTGCACTAGTTGCGCGAAAGTCATGGAAGACTTAGTTACACAGTGTGCCACAGTTCATGGGATTCCATTTGAGTCACGTCAAGTGAGTAATAGTGCATCAACTGGAATTTGGGGCAAATCGTAAGAACCGAAGCCATGCCAGGATAGAGATGGTTACTAACTTAGAAGGTTCGATAATCCGCAACAACAGGTTCGCCCACCACCAATGCATACATCCCAACCCTTGCCTTCCCGCGGGGCAATTCCACCGCCAATTCAAGGATACTCAAAGATCGCGACCGCCTGGGTGAAACCGTCCAAATTTTGACTCGCAGGCACAAGCGCCGTACGATCCACAGTAACCATGTTAATCGACGCCAACGTATTCAAAGCGTAGAAATATATGCCCTCTGAAATCTCAACTGAGACAATGTGCTCTTGACACAACTGCTGCGGGATGCAGCCCGAATCGTAGTTGTCGAAGAAGGAGTAGAGCCCCGCACCGTACATGAGGACGTAGGTGCTGTTGTAGACTCGGAGCGCCCATGTCTTGTAGCAGGTCCGCTGGAAGCACCAGCCGAAGTCTGGATCCGAGTATCGAGCATCTGGGGGAAATGGCATCAGAGCAGATGGGTTGGCTTGCATGTATCTTGAGGCAGGTTAGCTTTGATTTTACACAGACCAGGTAGCTGAAAGGAGAACTTACGCAGTCTCAGATTGGATGAGCGACATGTAGACATTCTGCGCGTTCGCGATCTGATAATTGTAAAGCATGCAGTGCTCAAATGAAGAGCCATACACCCACGTTGGCAGTCTCGACTCTATGAGAATGCCTCTGCCGTTCCAGATGTTGATTTGCTGATGATCCTTGAGGTCCAACTCGTGGTCTGATACCCAGCCCCAATTGTTCTCCATGTACAACGAAGCAGTTTTGGTAACATGGAGCAACATGAACGAACCGATGCAATTGTTGGACGGGATGGTGTTGACATATGGAGTCTTGACACAGGTGTCCGACTGGAGCTGGGTACCATTTGTACCTCCTATGCGGAAATGCACTTCCCACATGCCTAATAGAGTTAGCAGAGCTTTGGTGGACACAACATATGGGCAGCTTACCTGCAGAGCCTTGTGTCTCTCCGGCCAAGTTCCACTCCATCATAATCGCTCCTGGAGCCGAACCAAGGGTTTCGAAGACCAGTTCAACCAACTCTGCATTTCCAACTTCTCCAGGCTGCCCGACTCTCCATGCTGGCACAGGATTCTCCATGTCTCCAAAGGCAGAATTCGCTCCCCGGACCATGATCAACGGCCACATCTCTCCCTGGATCCTAATGTTTCTTGGCACATTGATGGTCTTGGTCACGACGTAGGCACCGTGGTCAAAATAGATTATTTTGCCGGCAGCGTAAGCTCCACTGGATACGTAGTTGTCAAAGATGGTTTGAATTGCGTTTGAATCATCCGTGACACCGTCACCCGTGGCTCCATTGTCTTTGACAGAAATGAACGCATCTCTAGAAAACGTCTCCCATTGTGGTTTTGACTTCTCAAATACCGTTCCGCTTGCAGTGAGAAGTCCCAGAGGTTTCGGGGGCGGTGCGACGACCTGCTGGATGCGGGCTACATTTGCGGTAGGGACATAGCACGTCAAGTTGTTGGGGTAGGTCTTTGCAGATTGGTATGCGGAGTAGACTTTCCCTTGAGCAAAAGACTGTACAACTCCTCCTCCCGGAACGATGGTAGTGCCATTGGGAAAGGCAATTGCTTGCTGAGCGCCTTGGAAATCGCAGTTGTCCACAACGAGAGTTCCGCCGGAAACTGGGGTGCTATTCTTCGAGAAGGTGGTGAGAATGCCAACTGAGACGTTCCTAAAGACGCTATCCTGGACACTCGCTGATCCGACAGCTTGAACGTATCCACCTCCTTGTGTCATGTCGATTCCAATCTTGCAGTTGTTGAATTTTAGAGTTTTGAATGCCCACACCCAGTCCCAGTTCATGAAGATTCCCGTGATACAGTTGTTGAAGATGAGATTTCGGCTTGTGAACTGCTGATTTCCGAGGTAGAAGGCGATACCTCCTCCGTTGAAGACCAAGTCCGAAATCCAACCTCCAGATCCATTGTCCATAAAAATGCCCTGTTGTTTGTTGTTTCTGCCACCAATTCTCATGTTCATGACAAGGTTGGTGAGGGAGGTTGCCTGCGCGACTTGCCAATGAACGCAGGCTCCGATGGATTCTGGCAGGAGAGTGATGTCCAGGACAAAGTTGCGAACCTGGCGATAGAAATTGTTCTGATTGGCATACCAGCTCCTTCCTTTTTGGCCGGGGTAATACACGTCTGAGTCGAGTAGCGCGATGCCGTCAAAGTCGGCGGTGCCCTTGATGGTCGGCGGGTTGATAGCATCTCCAACCAACTGAGTGTAGTAGAACATGACAATGGGTGTGCTGATCCTGTAGGTTCCAGGAGGTACGTAAACCAAAGCAGGATACACAGTGCTCGAGTCGCATTCAGCACCACAGCGCAATCCAGTTGCATTGATAGCGCTGTTGATCGCCGCTGTGTCGTCGGCGACTCCGTCTCCTGTAGGACATCAGCAAAGCACTATGTTCCACAATGGTTCTACTCGCCTATTGCGCCGTAATCTTTAACATTTCGCCAGAGAGGGTAGGTTTTATTGGTGTTGTAAGCAACTACGCCCTGTCGCTTGATTTGTGACATCCACCAGGTGCTGGTTTGTCGTTCTTCAAGATCGGACAGCTCTGAATCAATATCTGAGGCAACCTATGGATGTGAGCTCCACGAAACACCATGCGTGATAGGGGCCAAAATACCGTTACGCCGCATATTGTGAGAAGCAAGAACAGGAGACAAGCCAATCTCGCAACAGCATTTCCAGCCATTTCTTCAAACGCAAACGATAAGGGGTAGTATTAGTAAAGAGAACGACGCCGAGTAGCCTATACCAGTGGTGCGGCGATTGAAGAGGCAAGGTCAAGGAATGGCAAGTATACCAGTAAAGACTGTGGACTCATACACTGAACATCTCATAGACAAATCAAGAGCTGACAGTGTCGAAAGGACAAAAAAATGAATGGAAGTTCTCGTCAACCTCGTTTCAAAGCTCCAGCCTGGATCTGGGAGAAAGTGTTGACGCGGTGCGGCGAAGATAGACTCTAAGGAATGTAGGCCAAGAGGAAGACGCGTCAAACGTGTAAGGAAAACAATATTCATTCCTTCATTCTTCCCAGGCCCCTAAATTAATGATTGGTGACTCCCAAGGGGGGCCGGAGGCTGGTAGCAATGTAATAACGGGTACATTCGCATGTCTAAACATCAACGAGTCTTTGCCCCAACACATCGTACCCGCTCAAGCTCTGCTGCCACTCCCACTCGCGCTCGCGCCTGCGCCCATAATTCGCTCGTCTCGAGTTCGGGGTTTGCTGTTTTGCGAAGGCAGTGGTCTCTGCTCGTCACTTGCGTGGGCCGGTTGTTTTCCGTTCCTGTTCTCCGCCGAAATGCCGGAGCTTTGGGCAGCTTTGGCCTGTTCAAGCTGCCAGAGTTTCTGGGCACGTGCTTGGTTGAATGCTACAACGTCGTCGTTGGTCAAGGAGATGATCGTAGGCGGGCGGCGGAGCATTTTGACGGATGATCGGGCTTTTCTGTTGTATTAATTTAGTTTCTGTCTTTCGAGTGTTGGGGTTATAGGCGGTTCGTGTAATAAGAAGAGACTCTGACAGCGCAGGATTTTGGGTTTAGCGCACATTTGGAGTCTCACTTCTGGGAACTGTTGTATGTCTTGCTGGATCCTTTGAAATCTTTGATCTGAAGGCGAGCGCGTGGAAAGTCCAAAAACACCTGAGCGTAGCACGGGTAGCGCGAAGGATATCGATTCAATAGAGACGCGAACAGATCGAAACGCTGGTTGGGAGACGAAGCAATACGTCAATTAAATGCCTTGATTGTGATGCGCCGAGTGATTTGAGTAGATTTGCTGGAATTTATTTCCAACTTGTAAGTCTTGTTGAGGTTGGAGATGTTTACTAAGTTAGTAGGTACACGGGACGGGCATGTCTTCAGTCACGGGACGAGACGAGGTGCTGCCGGTAGCAGTTTCTCCGCGTCCGATGTCAAGTCCGGCGCGCTGCCCTGAAGCTTTGGGAGACATTATTTCGCCGTCATTATCCCACCGACATCACAACTGTTTGGCCGCTCTGCATTACTGTAGTGCCAATTGACCATGCGGAAATGGCATTCCGCTTCGCGGGCGGCCATACGGGCCCCTGTGACCGCTCCGACGACGGTCAATCGCACCCCCATCCATAAATTCCATTCATCTGGGGTACACTCTGATGAAAAACCACCATACCAACGTAAGCATTTGCCTGAGGAAGATAATTTACTATCTCTAATGCAAACGTATAGCTCGCCGTGTTTCCCAAGAGCGATCAGCAGCTGCTTCGCAAAACGTCCAAGACCTCCTCTCGAACAGCCCTCCGAACTCGCGGCGTCCCCGACCCATCGATGCTCGCTCTCTAGCGGCCAAACCCCCTGTGTCAGCAAACAGACGATCAAGTGCTCCCCAGCCGCGTGGCATTCAAGATGGCGTCTTCAAGGGTGGACTCGAAAATGAAGCACCCCGTTTCCGAATCACTCGAGGACCGCTAGCTGGCAGCTCGTCGGATGGCGGGGGAGAATCACAAACACAACGACCGCTGTCCTTCAGATATGGAGGGTCTAAGGAGCTCACCGCCCGGCGGCTCCAAGAGGGTCCGCGACCTGGAATGGGTGTGCGAAGGACTGAAACCGGATCGAGTCGCGGGCCTGGATCGAGTCGCGGGCCACCTTCGCGATTCAAGGCGCGGCGTCGAGGCAACAATGACGAGCGAAAACCACGAGGACGAAAGGGAGAGGAAGAAGAGCTAGACCTTCAGACCATCTCAGACAAGGAACTCTCCGACTTTTTGAACAAGCAAGCCGGTCTTGCTGTGCCATATCCCGCGTATGGTGCTGGTTGGGATCAGTCTTACAAAGAGCGTTTGGCACGTCGCTATCGGACCGATGGGCTTAATTATAAGGCTTTGAAACCGCTAGACCCCGAAAACGAGCCCGCGGCGAAAACAATGGAGAGGATGATCACGCTGAATGGAGGATATACCTCGATTGACGGCTCGAGGATTATTGAGCATGCGAAAAGGCTGTTGCCTCTGGCCAGGAGATCTCGTGCAGCACCGATAGTAAAGACAGCTTAGACGGACGTTCTGTACAATATATCAAATATTCTGTTCAACCCCCTTTCGAGCGATATTTCATAGTGATGGTATGTGACCCTCGTGAAAGTTGACCGCGTCTTCACCGATGGTCAAAGACTCTTGGTGTAATAGACGGGAGGGAATATTCTTCACGGCATACGTACCTTAGTACTACCTTTTGCCTGAAGAGGACGTTCACCGAGGTTCAGAACAGGGGACATATTCCTCGTGTTTGACCCATGAGGACAGTGGAGTTCCCCACAACTGTACGACGCAGAAGAATACGTACATTAAGAACTCTTTGCCTCTGACCAAGGTTTGGCCTGCGCAGTGGGAAAGAGCTGCTAGTCCGTAGATCCGAATATCCGCATCAATACACTTAAAGAACCTTCAGCGTCAATTCTGAGCTACTCGAACGACTATTCGAGAAGTCCACATCGTAGTCCACAATGTTTACCTTTGAGCTTTGGCTGCTCTGGCTAGGAAAGCTTTTCGCCATTTTAACAACAAGCGTAGATCTCTATCTCGTACATCACCACCACGATACTAACGATCCCAGATCCTCGCCTACGCGCTCTTCCACCTAACCTACAACATCTACCTCCACCCACTATCCTCCTACCCCGGCCCAATCTTCTGGAGAGCAACCCGCCTTCCACACCTCCACGCCAACCTCACCGGCGTCCTCCCTCACGAACTCCTCCGCCTCCACCAAAAGTACGGCCCCGTCGTCCGTGTCGCCCCCGACGAGCTCAGCTATTCCGCCTCCGCCGCGCTCAAAGACATCTACGGCCACCAGCAAGGGAGGCTCGAGTTGGGCAAGGACAAGATGGAAGTGAATTTGAAACCCATAAATGGGGCAGTCAATATCCTCGGCGCTGAGAGGGCGGAGCATGCGAGATATAGGCGTTTACTTAGCCACGGGTTTAGCGAGAAGGGGATGCGCGAGATGCAGCCGCGCATCCAGGCATATGTGGACCTGCTCATAGCGGGTCTTCGCGAGGAGTGTGGGTGCGGCAGGAGCATGCAAGATATGCTCGTCTGGTTCGACTGGACAAAGTTTGATATGATTGGGGATCTTGCCTTTGGCGAGCCGTTTGGGTGTCTGGAGAAGCGGGAGACGGATCCTTGGGTCGATGCCATCTGCAAAAATGTCAAGGCGATTACGTTTTTGCAGCCGTTCAAGAGGTATGGACTTGAGTGGGCGATTCCGTGGCTGGCACCGAAGGAGCTAATGGAGGGGAGGAGAAGAGCGGTGGTGATTGCTACGGAGAAGATTGATAAGAGGATTGCTGCGGGGGAAAGGGATGATTTTTGGAACAATGTTATTGTGAAGAGTGAGAATGGGAGTGATGGGGGCATGTCGAGGGATGAGTTGGTCTCGAATGCTACACTGCTTGTGTTGGCTGGAAGTGAGACCACGGCGACGCTTTTGAGTGGAACGGTGTACTTGCTACTGAGAAACCCTCGAGTTTTGAAAATGCTTGTGAAAGAGATAAGGGAATCGTTTGCACGCGGAGAAGAAATCACGCTGTTGAGCGTCAACAAGTTGGAGTACATGTTCGCAGTGTTGAATGAAGCGATGAGAGTATACCCGCCGGTTCCTAACCAAGTCAACCGGAGAGTGCCAGCTGGAGGATCGGAAGTTTGCGGGCAATTTTTACCAGAGGGAGTAAGTTGGGAAATAGAGACATCAGACATGGGACCACTGTCTTGCTGACACAAGCCAGACGAGCGTTCAAGTGCAGCAATTCGCATCAGCCCATCTGGAAGCCAACTTTCGCGAACCAGAGGCTTTCATTCCAGAGCGATGGATGGGTGATCCTCGTTTCGAACATGACGATCGAAACGTGGCACAGCCTTTCTCCCTCGGACCAAGGAATTGCATCGGCCGCAATCTGGCGTACGCTGAGATGCGGCTGATACCAGCGAAGGTATTGTACACCTTTGACATGACGCTGGATATAGGGAGGTCTGACGGGTGCATGGAGAATCAAAAGGCATTTGGACTATGGGAAAAACCACCACAAATGGGTGCAGTTGAAGCCAGTGGATAACGCAAATGAGATGAAACAGACGGAAGGTACACTGCCTCAGTAGGCTTAAATCAATGCGATAAGAGGAATGATGAGAATTGTTCTGTATAGCGGAAGTAATGGATGCTTTTCCTGTCGAGATTGAAATTTGCTCGGGATTTTCTCCCTTCAGCCGATCGTCAGTATACACGAACTTTGACAGTAGTCCTCAATTTGGCTCGCTCCCATCTGACACTTAGAGTCCTTGTCAATAGTTGTCAAATAAGCCTTCACTGCTCTAAGCCCATGGCCATTTCCATCCTCTATCGGCGTCTTCGTGACATACCTAGATGCCACAGAGTCAGTAAGAACGTCCCCAAGTAGAGTACAACCACAGTAACTGGATGTTGGAATATCCCAGATCAGAAACCCATTTTATAAGCACCGACACCCCCGAGCCGTGGTTCCCGGAGCCTGGCGTTAAAGCAGCAGGCTGTAGGCGGCAAAGGGGCATACCTTTTCCGGCTCTTCCTAAGTAGAATCGAGGGTGATTGAAAAAATCATCATTGAGGGAAGGATAATGGGCGAGGACAAGTTAAGAGTAGGGCTTACCGTGAAAGGGTGAGTGATTCCGAAGTTCAACCTAGGTTCTGTTGATATTTAGTAGAGGCAAAGAAGAGGTTGCTTATGGATGTTGAAGTTGTGGTTGATTTTCAGACTTGAAGAAGCGGAAGGGAAGAGGGATTTGCCGGGTCTTGGCGATAGAGCCGCAGCGACCGTTTGATATTGGCGGATCACGAGATCTGGGGAGGAACCTGGAGGTGAATGAAAGACTGAGCTGCGTGGGCGAAACGCGACGTAGAAAGCACCTGCAGATTTCGGAAGATTTTCACCAGTTGCTGCCGCATTCTCGAGTGCGGAAGTCAGTTGCAAGATTCGGCCAAGATTGGCGAGGCGATGTCACGTGCAGCGTGTTTACATGACAAGTCTTGGCGCAAGTTTAGGCGGACTTGAGAGGTTCCTGCCCGAAGAAACTTGACCATCACACCGAATCTGTCTCGCACATCTCACCCTCCCTGTCAAAACACAACAACGCCCACTGTAGCCGCTGTCGGTGTCCACACGAGCCCATCCAACCACTCGTTCCACCAATTCACCGCGGCTACTGCGACTTTGACGGTCCTGGTCTTCGGCGCGTGCCCCTCCAAACAACCCCTCGAAACGATCAACAAACGGCATATCACCTCCGACCCATCCCCCACAACCCACCCTTGGACAAGAGGAATTTGGCTCTCCCTCTCAACAAGCTCTCAGCAGCATCTCTCGCGTGGCTTTCTTTCGATCCACCACATCTCGACCGCCCACCATGTCCAACCCGACAGATATCGATGTCACCCGGCGCAACAAGAAGCCCAGGCCCTTGAGCGAGTCGGAGAAGGAGAAGTTGGACGAGTTCATCGAGGCCATTCACTACTCGGCGAGGTATATTGCACAGTCTTTCCACTCATCCTCTCACCCATACACAAAGTTGCATTGCTTTGCGCCGGATGTCTCAACCCTAGACCTGAGATCACAAGGAGAGAACGAGGAGCTGATTGCTCTATCACGCAGGTACAACGACTCAGAGAACGAGTACCGCCACGTGCAGCTCCCCAAGCAGATGCTCAAGGCGATTCCGAAGGAGTACTTTGACGGCAGCAGAGGCACGCTCAAGCTGCTGTGGGAGGAGGAATGGCGCGCGCTGGGCATAACGCAGGTGGGTACTTCTGGGGCCATATACATCACGTTCCGTGATTCCACTGAATTGTGATAACCTGACACGTCTGTCGTGCGCAGAGCTTGGGATGGGAGCACTACGAAGTTCATGAGCCGGAGCCACATATCCTTCTCTTCAAGTAAGTTCATCTCCCCACAACGCATTTGGATTCTCTACGCCTTCCACACGTTCAAAGATTGTGCTGACTTCAATGTCTACAGACGCCCCATCAACTACCAGCCACCCAACCACTAGTCAATGCGACATCCGCCCGCCTCTTGACCCGCACTCCCTCTTATCTCCGCCCACATGGTGAACATCCTCCTCCTCCTTACTCTCTCCCCATTCACGGCCGCTCGACGATCTACATGCAATACCCAACGTCCCCCATTCTAACAACATAGTCCCCCTCATACCTTACATACCCTTTCTATATTCCCCGCGCGACCGTTCTCAGATAATTCTCCCCCGCCTGTCCATACATATTGGAAAATTCAATCAATGGATTCTTCATTCTATCCCTCGAGGACCCCCTCACCTGTTCTGTTCGACTCTCTTACTCGATTACTCAATAAGCCTGGCGTTGGGGGAGCAAAAATTGGAAATTGTGTGTTTTCTCTTTTTTCTTTTTGGTTTGAGGATAATCGATGGTGGAATGGAAAGGGAATGAAGAGGAAAGGAATGCGATGGTTAAGTGAGGGAAAGAGGAAATGTGTTACTACAGTTAAACAGTGATATCGAATCCGTGCGGATCTGATTACCTCGTTCGTTCATTGATTTGATGTAGACTTTGTGGATGTAGTTGGTCTCTTTATTGAGGCGGGAGTGGTCAGGGAACATGCATTCTGAAATAAGGCTAGATCACGGAGGCAGACGGTACATCGTGGTACAATTCGACAATGACGACAGGAGAATCAGCAGCAAGGCGGACTTTGCTGCTTCATAGTGATCACGATTGTGCATTAAGTTAGACTAACAGACTGATGGTATACTGAAGCTATTCATTATCGCTGTTCGCCTTGTAATTGGTATTTCCACTCATCGAATGTGCATTTGGAGTATGTATAGCCCAGCCTACTCTAGTTTTTCTCCATGCCTGTGAGGCTTCGTGAAATATGGCGACCCAATAAAGCGCATGCTCGAGTTATGGTTGCCGGTCTTCAGCTTGACCTCGTCAAAGCGAGCGTCGTTGAGTTCGTTCAGTTTGGCGAGCGCCTCGTCAATATAGCGCATCTCGAGCTGGTCGTCGGGTACCGGAGGAGGGGAGAGGGTTTCTGCGATCGAGATATGGAAGGTAGCGGAATCAACGAGGAGGCTGGCGGTTGGAGAGCGCGGTCTGGACACATTCAGTTCGTCTTGGTTGTCGAAGCGGTTGCCCGTGCCGACGTGGGGTTTGCGGGGCGTAATTGGACGGAGCTTTTCGAGCTCGGCCAGGCCGTCATCTACATTGTTCTCTGACGAGGAGTCTGCCGTCTTATCGACGTCGTCGGTGTTGAAAAGTGCCCTCCTCTTCTTGATCGGTCGCATGGTCGGCTGCACCGTCGGGTTTTTGTTGTGAGAGTGGCGGAGGTAGATGGCTCTGTGCCTCGTCTTCGGTTCGAAGGGGGTAGGGGTGTCTCGATCTAGGAGGTATAACGTGGGAAGCTCCCACGAGCGCATCACTCCGTTCACCAGCCGGAGTACCTTGTCGAGCGGCTCAGCGGATCGGCTTCCGCATGGCGTCCTAATTGAACCCTGCGAAGCGGGCTGCTGCTTGACGCACAAAACCAGGAACCACCGCGACTTGTTCTCGTTGGGGAACCAGCTCAAATCTGTGAATTGTACGCATAATGGGCTAATCGTTCTGTCCTTCTCAATCTTTTCCGTGAGGACCTTGCGGAACGCGTCTTTGTTGTCATCTCGCAGGATGAAGCTGGAAGAGAGAGAGATGTGGAGTGGCTGCGGAACGCCGAGCTCACTGAGGAGCGAATTGACCTTGAATCTGCTGTTGATTTCCTGTGACAAGACCTCCTCATAGCTGGCCTTGACGGCCTCAACCGTGGCTGTCAACGCCTCGAATGCTGCGTCCGAAGGACGCCCTCGTTCGGGTCAGCCGTGTTGTTTGAAATGGAACTCCCAATCGTCCGTGGTGGTTTTATAGGCGCCATCACTCATTGTAGCTCGCGAGAACCTGGGTCCACCACCACTTGCTCCAACTTACACTCAAGGTAGACGTGACTTGGCCAATTGCCCTTTTTGTGGGGGACGGCACGCTTGCGGCCACCGTGCAGCGCCGGGTCATCGCTGGTACCAACCCGCGGGTTGGTCGCGTACATGTCGAAGAAAGAGGGAGGGAGAGACGGCGCGGAGGACAGAGTTGGCGGAGGTGGCGGAGGTGAGGCGCTCCTCTTCCTCTTCAGGCCAGCCTGAGCTGGCAGCGGAGGAGGCTGTAATGGCTTTTCATCACGCCCATCATCGTCCGAGTCTGAGTAATCGACCAAAGCAGGCTTGTGCGGAGCGGGAGAGAGCACTTTGCGCCGAAGCGGGAGAGCCATTGTGGGTGGAGGTGGATGATGTACGAAGGGACCTGGAGATGATGATGGTTGTTGTTCGTTGTGGGGTGCCAGCTTGGAAAGTTCCTGCATTAGTGGGCTTGGCGCGGCATTCTCGGAGCTAAGAAGTCTCTATCTCCAGCCAGGGCCAGAAATGGACCGAGTGCAAAGAGCCCCTATTCCGCGTGGACAAGTCACAATACTGATCTCACTTTCTTCCCCTTTGCTTTGCCATCATAGTATTGGAGCACGAACAATCCTGCTTTTTCTTGGATGTGTATGCTGGTAAGTTTTGCAAACCGCATCCTGGAAGGCCTGCCAAACTACAGTTGTGAGTTTCTCCACAGTCAATCATCTGGAAAAGTACCTCTCTGCCATACCGTTAGCATCCAAACCTGATGGTTCTGTCAATGAATAACTGAAGAGCTTGATTTGCAGCAGTATGCTCTCAAACTTCCTACTTAGATACTCGAAAACGTTCTTACTCAGATATCTGATCCCGGGAGAGTTTCACAGACCGTTTCCTGACAGACGTTTGAACACTGGCTATGCATTTCTCCATCGTCGTTTACCCGGAACAGTATGTTTCAATAACTAGCCATGCCTTTCTTCATACTTGGATATCTGACTCGTTATCCCTATTGGTTTCAAGTCACAATTTCCTGTCATTAAATTCCTTAAATAGCTGACTTGCTGCAGAAGGGATGCAAGTTTTCAGTAGGCATATGATCAATATCTTGTTGAATGTGTTGCCAAAGGGATGACCCCACATTCGCACCACATTATCCTTGGCGAAAAATTCGATATCAGCCAGCATTCTTATATGATGTGGAGGTGCTCGGTGATGTTTCATGCCCAGCCTCGTGCGTCGAGATCGTCGTAACACTGGGTGTCCGGCCAGCATTTTCCGCGCCATCCAACAATGACGCGGTCTCACGAGCTGCTCTGTAGGCATTTCATTAGTACCCTACTCGCCGTCGGCATTTTCCAGAAGCGACAACAGCAAAGGTTCCTTTTGTATAAGGAAGTCGAGAGGAAGATGAAGGCTGCCAGCCAGCATTTCCCGCGCTGTTCAGCAATTTCAGAACCTCAGGAGTTACTTTGGAGTCGTCTCACGCTCCTCGTGCCACATGTGAATCAAGGCTGGTAAGGGAAAGGATCGATGTGACTTCAATTATCCCAGAATCTTCTAGACCAGACTCGGGAGATATGGGATTCTAGTAATCTAAGCGCAGAATCTTTGATACAGATATCCAAAAATATGGAATTTGGGAAATCTAAGGGTGGTATCTTTGGTCTAGACACCCAGAAACTTGCGATTTAGGATATCCAATGGACTGTTTTTAAGATGTTTAGTGGACTTTACCATTCCTGCAGACTCCTAAGACTAACCTGTAATGCTGCTTGCCATGCAGACACAGTAAGAGGTGTGAAGATTTAGTAGTGAAGGCGGAGAGGCTTACTTATAAATAAAAAAAGTCTCTTTTTTAGTAAAATTGAGGCTGATGGTTTGCCATTCCAGTAATCTAAAGGCAGAATCTTTGGTCCGGATATCGGAAAACATAGGATTTTGGGAATCTAAGCAGAGGATCTTTAGTCCGGATCTCTAGGATATAGTAATTTTAGATATCTAAGGGTAGGATCTTCAGCCTAGATATTCAAAAGCTTGCGCATTTCGATATCCAAGAGGTAGTTTTCAAGGTGTTTAGTAGACCTTACCCTTCCTGCAGCTCCCCAGAGTTTACACACTTTGCTGGTTACCTTGCAGACATAGTAAGAGAGATAGAGAGATAGGTGAAGACGGAGAGGCTCAGTTTTACCCACTTTTTTGTTTGGCTGAAACTGGCGAGGCTGCTGGTTTACCATTCCAGTAATCTAAGTGGACAGTCTTTGGTCCAGATATTGGAAATCATTGGATTTTAATAATCTAAGGACAAAGCTTTTGCTCCGGATACCTAGAAAGTTGCGAGTTTGGATATCTAAGGGACGGTTTTTAAGCTGCTCAGTGGATTTTACCCTTCCCGGAGATCCCCACAGCTAACACACATTGCTGGCTGGTTACCTTGCAGACATTTTGAGTACAGTAGACTCTAGGCATCACCCAGCAAATCCTAGAAGTTATGGAGCTGCTCGGGATAACTCCAGCGCCTGGCCAGCCATCCAACATCCACAGGTTGGCAATGAAATCGACCTCACTTGTGCAATTGTGCATTTCGAAACACCAGATTAAGTGCATGATATGCTCTATTTGAGCTCACTTTTAGCTATATACCGCTCAATGACTGTTCAATGACTCCCCGAACCAGCCCCTTTTCGCCTGCCTGCCCGCTTGCATGTTGCTTCTAGCCAGAAGAGATTTCACCCACTTTTGAGAGGATATTGTACAGGAAATGAAAAAAAAAGAAACCACCACACGCCCGTTGAAATCCCATCACCTTAATTACCCCGTGCCATTCTGGCCATCCATACCGTTAACCCCTCAATTCTTTTTTTGCAACCACGACCACCTACTCCTCCATCTCCTCGTCCTCATCACTGCTTTCTTCACCCTCCGCAACCTTGACCTTGAACGTCGGCGCCTGATCTGCACCCATATACGAATCACACATCAGATAGAGCGTCAACTCCTTCTCGCCCTCCGTGTCGCATGTGAACTCAATCTTGGTCTTCGCGCTCCTGCCCACCGTCACGCGCTTGCAACCAAGGAGCGTCTTCGTCGATTCTTCACCCACAACAATCCACCAATTCTCATTCTTCTCAACAGGGAAGAACGGGGCGTGGACCGTGAGGTCAGGGGTCTCGTCTTCATCGTCGAGGGCGCGTTCAATGGTGACGTTGATGTAAGCGGGCTCGCCTGCTGTGATACTGTCCGAATCCTCGACTTCGAACACCATCTCCATGTTGGGGTACTTCTCGTTGGTGAACTTGGCCGCGTCGGCAAGCTTGTGGTTGTCCAGGTTGAGCTTCTTGATGAGACGATCGTAGTTGGGGTTTTCATCGGGAACCATGGCGTCCATGAACTCCACGACATCGTTGATGCCCTCATCCATCGCGGCTTTCACCGTGTCGTCGTCAAAGTGTGGGATCTGCTTTAGAGGCGAGTCACGGTCCCACATCGCCTGGACGACCATCTGCGAAAGCTCCATAGCATGCATGGAATTCAGAAGGTTCTTGCTGTTGAGAACGTCGACAGAGGCTGACAGTAGACTGAGGACCTTTCGAAGAACAAACTCTTGGTCTTTTGCCAAGTCTACAGGGAGCTGCATGCGAGAGAAATGTGCCTGCAGCAAGATAAACGCCTTGAAAGCGGGAGACTCGGGCGAAGCATCAGCCATCTTTACAGGAACACGATTCGCAATGCGATTGAGAATGTGATCCTCGTGGCGTCGAATCTGGAGATGTTCGAATTCTTGCGCAGATGCCACGACCTCGAGAATGGTCTTCAGCTTCGTTTTCGCGCTCAGCGAGAGCAACAATGTCTGCATGGTGATGTACGAGAGACTGTAGTAGGAAGCGATGAGAGCCGAGTCGAGTGGAGTGATAGAGTCGTCCTCTTCATCAATCTCGATGAGTTTGGCCTCCTCGAGTTCCTTAATAGTTGCTTCAACAAGGTCGGAAAGGAACTCTGACAGGCCACGGTGCGAGGGGTCGGTCAGATGATAGTAGCCCGGGTTGGCAAGAAGTCGGCGATAGAAGTAGGTGTATGTAGCCCAATCAATACCGTCCTGGGTTGAAGCAATCGTCTTGGCAGTGATCTCTGCAACGAACACATCTGGAAGATTGAGATGCAGATGGCTCTCCACAGGAAGAGCCTCGTTCAAGAACTTCTTGTAGTACTCGCGCTTGGCCGCGGGCACCATGAGAACACCCTTGCAGGACTTGTCTTGACCGATTCGACCAGCCTTGCCGTACATCTGAAGGAGTTCGCTGATTTCGTAATCAATGTACCTATGCTCGCGGCCTTCGTAGAACTGTGTACCCATAACAATGACTTGATGTGCGGTAGAATTGATCTCCCAGCAGGAATCGCGCGAGACGAGAAGGACTTGAATAGCGCCAATCTTGAAGAAATGCTCAACGGCCTTCTTGTCGAAAGAGTTCAAGGCTTCGTGGTAGTAGCCGATGCCATGGGCCAGTGACTCGGCCAAGGCATCCTCGTGGATCTTCACAAGGATAGGCTGCATCTGTTCGACAGATGCGTGCAAGAAACGATCTTCATCATCATCCGCAACACAGACAGCAAGCAAGTCCAATGCAGTTGCCCTTACTTGTTTTCGGCTGGACACAAAAACCATGACAGGCTTGTCTGGAGACATCTGCGTGATGCTTTGGTACACCGGTTTGATCATCGCCAGCATCAGCGACGGGAAGTGCGGGATACTGAACGATTGGAGATGGAGCTCGATGGGAATAGAGCGGATGTGAGGACTGAAGTTGTAAATCGTGTGCTTGGTAGCACCAAGCCACTCTCCAACATCACGAGCGTTGGCCAAAGACACACTAAGTGCAACTATGCGAAGATCCGACTCCAGCTGCACCTTCATGAAATGCATGCGGGAAACGATGGTCTCGTACGTTTGGCCTCCGGTCCCACCGAGCATGTGCAGATCATCGGCGATGAAGAGAGTAACGGACTGGACGTTCTTGCGGCGCTGCCATGAACGCGAAATGGCATCCCATTGAGTCGGTGTAGCCAAGATCAAGTCGCCTCGCTCGAGTAGGCGAAGGTCAGAGGTTTGTTCACCGGTGAGCTTGACGATATCCTTGCCACCCCCTAAGTTGCTCAGCCGAGCTTCCCAGTCTTTCAAGCGGATGTCCACCAGCTCTTGGAACGGTGCAATATAGACTGCTCGTCCCTTGTTGCCTTCGCCCCAATGCCGGAGAAGAGCAAATTCCGCGCATACAGTCTTGCCAATGCCGACAGAAGCACCCACAAACACATTATCATCTGTGGCATACAATGAGTTGTAGACCTGCGTCTGTACTTTGTTGAAGTTTTGCCACCCAGGGTAGAGGTCCATAAATTCAGGCTTCTTGAGAGCGGAGATGGGCAACGGCTGGAGATCGAGGAGCGGTGTATGAGCCGGGAATTTTTCGGGAAGAATCAACTTTTGGAAGTTGAGCACTACTCGGGTCTCTGCCTTTAACCACCTATCACTGGCAAGCGTCACATAGTAGACTGGCGGCATTGGTTCTGTGGAGATGGGAACAGTGAAGGATACGACGTGCTCGCTGTTTTCTCCTTGAGCGTACTCTCGGCGGAGGATGAAAGTGTCTTGAAAGAGGACATTCTCGGAATCGTTGTCCTCGGCGATAAGCCAGAACATCTGAGAAGCGCCATGCAACTCGTCGTCCCATGTGAAGTTGGGCGTGATTGTCAGTTCAACCCGGAGCATGGACCGAGTCATGGGCTGGACCACGGCGGAGACTTCGAGGCGTGGAAATTTAGCGACAAGATCACAAACAGTCTTACCAAGCTTCGGCATTCCCAAGAGCTCGCCCATGCGCGGTGGATCGAGGTCATAGTAATGCTTCCACGGTACCCCACTACGCTCCGCCTTTTGAATGACCTCGATAGGACAAGATTTGAATTGGCGCAACGGGAACATCACATTCCACATGCAGGCCTCAACCATTTTGCACATATTGAGTGCCCTCCGCGCGGTCTCAGCGAAGCCACGCTTGAGACAGATCTCGAAGATGGCCCGCATGATACGGCCAGCACTCTGGTAGACGTAGACCATGTCGGATTGCAGGGCCAGGCCGTCAAGATTCAGGCGGGAGATATAGACCTGGAGCAGGATATTGATCTTGCAATGGGGCTCCTCGGGGCCCTCCTTGATAGGAATTGGAACACGCCCAAGGAGCTTGGCCATTTCCAACTTCTCATCTTGCCGGACAGGGATGTACTTGAACTCCTCGCTGAGAGCAAAGATGCGGAACAAATCAATGTCCCCGGTGTCCACCTGTAGCAGCGAGTTGTAGGTAGCCATAGAGCGGTGGGTGATGTAATAGTGCGAGGCCACACGACCCAGTTCAGTGGATAGCAGCTTGCCAGACTTCCGATCGTACTTGACAAGAGATGACTTTTCGAGGACCGTTGCCGCAGAATGGATCAAGTCAACGCGCTTTTGCTCGAGAGCATGATCGTTCTCGTACTCAGCACCCACGCTGTATAGACCAGGCGAACGAAGCATCCGAACGAAGAGATATGTGTAGCCAAGCCATTCCACTCCTTCATCGCGGGTGCGGATATTGCCTAGGACAATTTCAGCATTCAGGTTGTCCGCGAGCCGCTTGACAAACTGGCTCTCAATCGGAAGTTGTTGGTTGAGAAGCGACAAGTAGTACTGGATCTCGCCCTGCGTAGTGATGATGATGCCCTCGCCGTAAGTGTCAAATTGCGGGCGACCAGCACGACCCAGCATCTGCAGGACGTCTTGCGGACTCAACTCGGCCCACCTACCCATCTCGGGCGAATAGATCTGGGTTCCCTTGATGATGACAGTGTGAGCTGGCAGGTTCACACCCCAGGCTAGAGTGGCCGTGCTGACAAGGACCTGGATAGAGCCATCGGAGAAGAGATCTTCAACGGCCGTGCGGTCTGCTCGGCTCATTCCCGCGTGATGAATGCCAAAACCATAAGGCATGAGATCTTTGAGGTCGGCATCTGAGATGCCTTCCGACTCCTCTCGCAAAATCTCTCGACTGGCAGCGTCGGTTCTCAGGATCTGGCCAATGGTTTCCAGTTCCAATGCCTTATCGCGGATGTACTTGGCAGTCTTCGCAGTTTCTTTGCGAGAATGGACGAAGATGAGCATTTGATTGCGTTGAGTACCAACTTGGTCCAGAACCTTGGTATAGCAGACGTCATTCATGGTTTTGAGCTGCTTGATGGGCTTTTTGTCCGTAATGCCGATATACTCTTGCTTCAAGGGGCAGGGTCGGAACGTGCCATCAAAGTGAAAGAGCCCATTCGATGGGTCAACACGAAGGAAACTCGCAACGTCCCGGTAATTAGGAAGCGTCGCGGAGAGCCCGACAAGCCGTACGGGGGCGCCAGTCTGCTCAGTTCGCCGGATAGTCCTGCTGACAATAGCCTCCAGAACAGGACCACGATCATCATGAAGAAGATGTATCTCGTCAATGCAGATAAGGCGAACGAGGTTCGTGTAGCTGGTATCAGAAGCTTTGCGGGTGATGACGTCCCACTTCTCTGGCGTGGTCACAATGACTTGAGTCTCTGTGATTTGCTGCTTCGTGAGCTGACTGTCTCCCGTCAACTCGGCCACCTTTATTCCGTACGGCTCAAGGCGCTTGCCAAAGTTGCCGACTTGCTCTTGCACCAAAGCCTTCAAAGGAGCGACGTAGACGATCTTGAAGTCATCCAAGGCAATCTCGCCAGTGTCGGGGTTGCGGTGCTTTCCAATTTCACGGAGCATCGCGAGCATGGCAACATTGGTCTTGCCTGAACCGGTCGGCGCGCAGATGAGCAAGTTTCCGTCGCCTTCGAACGCAGCCGGGTAACACTTGGTCTGGATACGGTTGAGCGTTTTGGATGAGCCGAAGCCGATGCGGGCCCATTCCGGAAGATGGTCAGTAGAGAGATCCTTCTCGCCAGGATCCCTCTTGGACGTGGGGGCGGGAATGTGAATCTCCTCGTATCCCTTGAAGGTGCGCTTGGTGGAGCCTGGAGGGAGCTTCACGCTTGGATTCGTCATGAGATGGTTGCCCTGGTCGAAAACGAGGTTGTCCAGATTAGCCAGTTGCTTAGGCTGAAGCCCGCCGACCAGACCCCCGTCTTTGGCATTTGCCATGTCGATATCGCCGTCCCTCGGGGCTCCAGCGGGAACTTCAATATCCATCAGGTCGAGGTTGATCTTCTTGGGTCCAGCGGGTGCAATATTTTGCTCTTCGCGGGTTCGAAGCTCATCAAGGATGGCTCGGTGACCAGCGGCGATCATCTCCCGCTCGACAGTCGCCTTGGCCTCCTTCTCTTCAATGACGCGCTTCCACCTAGTGACCCAGACGACCTTGTCGCGGTTAAAGACCAGCTTGGCGACGAGCTCGTTGTGATCGTAGTCGAAAAGTTCCATGAGATCGTTCTCGACCTCGCGCAACGGCTTTTCGTCCCCATCTTCACTGATCCCAGACAAGATCTGAATCGCATCCCTCGTCTTTCCTTGCTGGGTGATGGCATCTGGGAAGATCTGGCCAATCTGACGCTGCAGCCAATAGGCGTCGATGTCGTGGACGGACATGTTCAAAGCATCCCGCTTGTCATCCGAGCCAGCGGCGGCCAGACCAGAGTCGAGAATGACTTCGCCGTCCGCATCCTCTTCGGCGCCAGCTTTTGTAAGGTCGCGGTCTGCGTCCTCCTCGTCGCTGTCTTCTTCATCTGATGAAGCCTCATCGCGAACTTCAAATGTCGGGGCTTGATCGTCGCCCTCCTCTTCGTCGTCAAAAACAACAGCAACGCCCTGCTTCTCGTCCACCTCACCATTCTCGCCCGGCTCGTTGATTTGTACAACGACTTCTTCCTCGTCGTCGTCCTCTTGGTTGTGGTAGTCGGTCAGTTTCTTGGACAAGTTGACCAGTTCGTTGTATTCCTTGTTGCCCATAGTACTGTCCCTAGATTTGCCCAGCCACTCATCAACCGCTTTCTTCTTTTCCGTGTCTTTGAGGTCTTCGTTCATCAATACTTCGAGGATCGCATCGGCGCAGCTGATCGTGGTTGCGTCGGGGACATCTCCCAAGTTTCGCCGTACAATGAGTGTGATGAGTTCGTAGGTTGCCCTGGTGGCGGGAGTCCGAGGCTTGTAGCGCAGGTCTTCGATCTCTGAGGCCAAAATGCTGCTGCCCTGAAACGCCGCATTTTGACCGCGCTTGCGCTTCCGTTGCTCGCGCTCCAGAACAGCTTGACCTTCCCAAAAGTCGCCGCGCTCGACATTTAAGGGACCCTTGGGCTTCCTCTTCTCGATCGGTGCGTGCTCTCGCGTTGTGCCGCTTCCCATTTCGCGAATATTGATACGGCCCGCCAACGACTCTGGATCACCAGTGTGTTCGTCACCGCGACGGGAACCACCAAGGCGCTTGTCATGCTGGCTTTGGAGGACCAGGTTGGACATGGCGCCATATTTGTACCCAGCGAGCGCTTTCGCTCCCTTCTCATCTTGGTCTGGCATTGCAGCGGTGGAAGGAGGAATCTCTTGCTTTGAACCTTCTTGCTCTGAACCTTCTTGCTCTGAGCCTTCTTGCTCTGAACCTTCTTGCTTCGAACCGTCTTGCTTCGAACCTGAAAAATGACGGTCAGAGCTGCAGTCAAGTAATGGTAGAAGTGAATGAACTGGGTATCAAATGAAGTGGGGAAAGGGCAGGTCGTGGTGTTGATGTGAGGGTGAGAGTGACGAGGAGCACGGAAAACTTAATTGAAGAATGAGTTGGAGACGCCATGGTGGTCCGTGCGCAATCCGATAAGATATGGCTAATCTTCGGGGGTGAAGCGGAGTTTCTGCGGGAGGAATGAGTTGGAGATGTCGGGGTCCGTGCGCAATCTGATAAGATAAACTCGATCTTCAAGATGCAGCGGAGTTAAGTCAGTGTATAAGAGTTGAGATCGCGGAGTTAAATCGGTGTTGAGAGCCTGGGTCAAGCTTGGCGATGGAAATAAGATAACAACCTTTATCAAAAACCTGGAGATAAGATAACAATGAAATCAGTGGACCGTAACCGTCCCGCACATTCTGCCATTCAGGAAATTACGTATATCCTAGAGGTCTCCGGGAGTAATTCAAGAGTCTCTCCTCTCCTCAATTTTTTATAAATGGCGAAGTGTGCGTGGGAAGAGTCGAGATCCTATTCACCCTTAATCTGCTGTCCGATGAACTCTGGCACCCACTATACCCGTCGTCCACACTGGCACACATAAGGGGCAACATCACAACACTTCTCCGGTCAGTTCAACAAGGGATAGCTCCACCACCTAGGAAATATATAAATCCTCGAGGCCTCCGGGAGTCATTCGAGAGACCCTTCTTTTCTAAAATTTTAATAAAGAACCCGGCCCTGTTCACATGAATATGCTAAGATCTTAATTTGACTTTGAACTGCTGCCAGTGTTTGATGAATTCTAGTAGCTACCTACTATACAAACGTCGAGGTCGCCCGTAGCTAGTGGGTGCAAGAACTCGTCCGACGAACAATCCGACCTTTTGTATAAAACCATTCCCTACCACCTGGCAAAAGGCTGTTATCCTAGGGAGCCTCGGGGGCCCCCCAGGAGCTTTTTCTCTATCTAAGATCGATCAAGTAGCATACGTCCTTCAAGTTCCTAGCCGTTATTAATTTTAAGGATGACTGCTGACTCAGTGTCCTATGAGTTCATACACTTACTGTTAGGTCAGATCTCCTCTCTCAACCTGACTGTGGATATATATTCCTACTTCCAAGGTACCTCGTGCGAGATTTGGTCAGATCCCGGATGATATCCCAATCTGAAAATCTCGTCTCGTTTTTCAGGGCGGAATATTGTCAAGGCTCAAAGGTGAACCAGAGAAAAAGATCTATGTTAAGGATAGGTGTCTTTTGCAATGGTACCCAGTAGAGCTCTCTGATGAATCTGCGTGTCTACGCTTTCTCGCACTCATGTGAACGCAAACCGTGAACAGCAATGGCAAGGGAAACGTAGGTGGGTATTCGACCTCCGCCCAGGCACCCGCCCAATCCAGATGCAAAATCCTCGAGGCTGTTCAAGTCCTGGCTCCTGGGAGCAATCCATCCTCTCTCTACCCAAACCGAAAACATTCATGTGTGTGTCCCCGTTTTTGAGTTTGGATCTGATGACGCTTCTTGCGGAGGTCACAGCCGTGAACCGAAACCTGACTACACAGTCGTGTAAGTTTAGCCATAAGTTCTCGAAAGTCCAGGAGCGTTGAGACTCTCGTGGCATGCCGGAGGCCTACAAAGGACCATGATTTTGCCATTACGTGGCCGCATAGTAGGTACATTAACTCCCGGCTGAAAGACATTTACTAACAACCAACCATAATGTGGAAACAATGGAGCGCATACTCCAGTGCAATCTTAGCCATCTCTCAAGAGTAGGGAAGAGTGCAGACTCTTGAGTACACCCAGAGACTCTGCTGGATAGCAGAATCTACCCAGTGGTGCTCTAGCACGGCAGGCATAATAGTTTACAAAGAAGCGCCTGTCCTTGACAAGTTCTTATCCTGGACTGCATATTACCGGATAAATCTCTGGTTATTTCTCAATATCAAAGAGACAATGAACTCTTGGACTACTTCTGGAGGTATCTAGAAGAGAAAGTTCATACCGAGTGTCAGCATACAGTCTGCCGATTAGGGATTATGTTCAATGAAGAACACCAATCCACGACGAACAAGACACGGTAATAGGTCTTTCCGTGTTGCTCTGTCAAATGTTATGGTAGGATTCCACTTCCCCAACTCATCTCACTTGCTTCTGTCAATATAATGCTGCTAAATACAACATCTTCCAACTGAAGTACTGAGTCCACGGGCTTAGTGGCATATAACTGCACTAAGTCGGGATGGGATGATCTGCTCAGCCATGGGTTTGATTCCCAGACCGACCACCGGTTCAATTTGCAACTCTGAGAGCATTTATTCAAGTGCTAGGATGGGGTCTTTACTAGGCCACCATAATAAAAGCTTAAGGGAGATGATGGCTCCAGTACAACATCAACCCCCGACAAATTAACCCCCGACCAATTAACCCCCGACCGATCCCAAAAACAGTTGCCCAGAGCCTGTTCTTAACCACCTAAGGGTGGTTAAGTTTTGCCAGTTCTTTTTTCTCCAAGATACGATCACCAAGAAACCTTGACCATAACACAGACGTCAAGAAGCTGATGCCTCTTGGACCGTTTCCGGAAGTTTCTAGAAAAAGAAGCTGTTTCACATAGTCAAGCTTTCCTCAAAAAGAGGCGTGTCTAAAGTGTTCTGCTCTGGGGGTATAATGAAGCCTCTTTTGCGTACAATATCTCATTGGAGATCAGCAAGCACTCGTCGCTAGACTAGGTAAGCATCAGAGAATAGATCTCTTGGTTTGGTATTGCAACCAGCATATGAAGCCAAACCACATCCCTACGCTGTGGGTGCAGGATTTATTAGGGCGATACCATCTTCACCCCTAAACCCAACCTTGGAGTTCAATCATTTACCGAAAGACCATCTCCAGAGAAGGGTTCAGGATTCATCCCAAAATACATCTCCGTCTCGTCTTCGCAAACGTGCACCATGCATATCTTCATCCATACTGTAACTACCATGGCACAGTGGCTGCAAGTTAACATATAGCAAGGTATCGACTCTGTCCCCAAAAGTCTACCCTTCCACATGAAGGTCCACCATTTGGAACTACCAGACTCCACCTAATAGTACTTTGGAGTCAAGTTGAGAGTCTCTCCAGCGCCGTTGGTCATAGCATTTTGTATAATGCTACGCTGCGAGGGATGCGATTTCGAACGCGTGAATTCTTCCGACCTCTGCCTGTATATTTTTGGTAGCGATCGTTATTGAGCAAATCAAGGGAGGCAGCTAACTTGGCTGGTTGGTTGAGCTCCGAATCTCTATCTTGGAGCGCCTCGGGATCAATTTCCGGGCCTACGTTCTCCTAGGCTTTCTCTGAATGGACTATTCACACTGGATCGCCAATAATTTTACCTCACGGTCAACAAATCTCACGAACTTGTATCCATTTGAACAATAGACCAGTTCTTGCCAATTTGTTGATTGCCCGGAATTTTCGAGACTACTGTGGGGAAAAACCAAAGTCCTGCTTCTGTGCCAAAGTGACTCCTGACCTTGCACCTTTGCGTCTGGAACCAAAGTACAGAGTTGAAGAAATCGAGACTTTGAGTCAGTTCGTCTGGCTGCTTTTCCATCAGCTGCTTCGACAAATTCCAAAGCTCCGCTCCATTTTCATTTTGAGTCCCTCTGGTTTCTTCCAGACAGTCTCTGGACTCATTCACAATGTTCCATATGGGAACCAAAGAACGGACTCATGTTACCGAGAAAGCTACAGTCCAAGGCTCAGGGGAAGCCTTGTTCCTTCTAAAATTTACATCATCCAAGATTGAAAGATGGCTTAGAGTTGCTTGATGAGGGCTCTGCACCTGCACGCAGCATAAGATCAGATCTCTCCGAAGAACTAGTAAGAAATAAAACAAGAACGGGCAAAAGGTGTATGAATGCTTACGGGTTTGGGTTTCGGATTTGCGTCCAACTAACGAGTCACGTGCTGTTGCTTTGAAGCTCAAGCTCTGACCAATGCCGACGCACGGACTCAGACGCGACTTTTGAATGCTCCACCACGTCCTGAGTACCGCCAGACCATCCCACCCGCTCACGTTTGAATATACTTCCTCTGCTTGCCAAAAGCTTCTCTATGAGCGTACACTGTTTTTATGATATCTTCAACAAGCTTGAACTCACCATGGCCTAGCCAATTCCATTAATTGCATTGTTCAGACGCGTCCAGCGCGTTCCATACATATATCAGCAAGCACTCGAGCTTCCACTCCTCCTCCACGCCATCACCGTCGCCAATATCGAGCCTCGCCAATCTTCGAGTTCGTTCTTTCCGGTAAAAGACGCGTCAGAAGTTCGTTGGAACCGATATATCCCACCATGTATCTCCCACGCGACCTAATAGCACATCTCTACAACCACCTCCTCAAAACCCACCACACCCACTCGCCGCCAGTCCTGCTCCTTGTGGCTCTTGAACCAGACGCGCTCTGTGCTTGTCGCATACTCACCTCGCTTCTTCGACGCGACTACATCCAACACAAGATCCAACCCATTTCCGGATATGCAGATCTCAGGCGCGTCGGACAAGAGGTTGTGCGCGGTATGCGAACAAGCGAAGGAGGCAGTGGTGGTATAATCGTCTGCCTGGGTGTGGGCGGTCTTGTTGACTTGGAGCATGAGCTGGGACTAGAGCCGGACGAGCAAAATCCGAGCGGTATTGACGATTTGGAGATCTGGCTGCTGGATTCGAGACGGCCGTGGCATTTGGCCAACGTGTTCGGCGGAAGAAGACCTCAAGATGGAGATGAAGAGAATGGGACTGTGACAGCAGAGCCTGGCGTGGAGAATGGGCGGATATTGCAGTCTTACCGGCCAGGTCGTGGCGGGATTATCGCGTTCGATGACGGGGACATTGATGCTGAGCTCGCTACTGAACGACTTGCGTACTGTGCGATTGAAGCTATGCCTGATCTCGGCGAGAGCGATGCCGATTCAGACTCCGACAGCGAAGACGAGGCCCGCGACGATGATGACGAACAAGTTCCAGAGTCTGGCCAGGCTGGTCGCAAGCGCAAATCCTGGTCTGACGCCGCCGAAGACAGCGATAGCGAGGGCGACGAAGGACGACCAGCGCAGCGGCGAAGAAGCAACTCAGTGGGTTATTTGTCTTTTGTCTCTTCAATCAACTGTCTAATCTCTACCAGTCATCGTCTATTCCATCTTCACCCGAACGACCCGCGCGACGAGGACTGGTAACTACAGGTACACGCCATCGCGGCTCGTCCGAAGTTTCAAGGTCAGATTCAATCGAGCGTGGTTCTTCTCCTTCCGTCGTTGCGGCCAAGAGATCGTCAATGCGCTCCCAGCGGCTGCAGCTGAGGAAAGAGTATAACAAGCACAACGCTGTGTTGAAAAGCTACTATGATCTTGGCTCGTCCTACTCAGAGCCCATCTCCTCCTTGGTCTACTCCCTAGCCTCCGAGCTTGGTCGAGAAGACAACGACTTGCTTTGGCAGGCGATTGTTGGAATTAGCAGCCTGGAACTTTCAGGCCAAACTTTACAAGGTCTGAGTCTCTCCCCGCTCTCGTCCAACGGAGGATCTTCCGGATGGAACGGAGACCGTGGCGAACGAATTCGAGAAGCATTCCGTGACGAAGTCCGTCGACACAATCCCGTGGATATTCGCGATCATTTCGACGCCACAGGCACCATTCAGACCCACGCAAAGAGCCCGACAGACACCGCAATCCGGTTATCTCCAGAGCCACGTTTCCTCTTGATTAGGCATTGGAGTCTTTACGAAAGCATGCTGCACTCTCCATACATGTCCTCAAAGCTCCACCTATGGACTGATCAAGGTCGAAAACGGCTGCACAAACTCCTTGCTCGTATGGGTATCAGCCTCTCGCAATGCAAGCAAAGTTACACGCATATGGACATGGATTTGAAGCGTAGTCTGAGAGAGAAACTTCTAACTGTCGCACCTCGCTACAGTCTAGAGGGCGTGGTTCCGGAGCCCAAGACCAAGACCGGCGAGAGAATGGACGGATGGGGTTTCGTACGTTGTTGGGGATGGAAGGCTTGCTTGAGCGCCACAGATGTTGCTGTCGTCATTGGATCAATCCTAGAGGTGGGACAACTTGGAAGCAAAGAGATTTCGCATGATGTTCCGAGTACCGATCTACCTAGGAGGGCAGATTCGGCCAACGACAACATGGAGGATCGAGAAGCTTCCAATGCCATCGAGAAAGAGCACGATGCTACTATGGTGGCGAGGTTCTGGACGGCTTATGATGCACTCACGTCTGTTTCGCTGTTGACGTCGAATATTGCAACGGCACAGTACCTTCACCGAGCCATTCTGCGCACAGGGACTTCGCTGCTTGACAAGAAGCAGATAAGACATCTGAGTGCGTTTCGAATGGGCGTTGTCAAGGAAGGTCCCGATGTTCAACTATTCACACATCCGGGCGCGCTGATTAAACTTGCCCTTTGGCTCGCCGAAGCCATCGTTGAGGTGGAAGGCACCAAACCTGGGAAGCGCGGCAAAGGCGGCGAGCTTGTCATGGCTGGACTGGACGAGGCCGCCGGCTTGTACACGGTTGTTGGTCTTGGAGGAGGTGGTGGCGCGGCGGCGGCAATGAAAGAGAGAGAGAGGAGACGAAAAGAGAGACTCGAAGAGAAAGCCAAGAGAAAGGAGGAAAAGAAAGAGAAGAAGCGCAAGCGCAAGGAAGCCGACAAAGAGCGGCGACGCATCGCTGGGATCGATTCGGATGATGAAGAGGGGTTGTCTGAGGAAGAGAGCGATGACAGCGAGAGCGAAGGAGACAGTGATGACGAACAGACCGAAGAGCAGAGGAGAAGGGGCTACGGCAGGAATATGTTTGGGCTGGCTTTCCAGAACGTGGCTCGCATGATGGACGCTCGTACTTCGTTTGATAGTTTCGAGCACAGCGTCATACAGATCAAGAAAGAAGACTTGAGCGGCTTCTTGGAGAAGCTCAGTCTGGAGACGGTCACGGGATAGACAAAGGGGTAGGGTAGGGGTACGAAGACACGCTTGTCGGGCCAGGGTCACGAAATGGCGTTCGGGTTGGGCATGAAGACACAGGCTCAGGTATTGGACGATGGCTGGGATTTCTGTAAGGGTACTCGGGACATGCATATTCGAATATATTCCATCTTGATCGTGTCAGCATGGACAGCCTCGCATGTGCTGATATCAGCTCGGCCTTTGGAGTGTTTGGGAAACTGTTTCGAGACGGCCACAGTCCATACAGCAGAGGGTGGTTCATTGGCTCTGGGTTGGTTGGTAAATGGAGGTGCAGTACAGCAGCTCGCAGAAGAGTTTGCATGGCCGAGCAAAAAAGCAAAGGGAAACACGTGATGCGGTAAGGTTCATTTCCAGCGGGCGGCCAACGAAGCGTCGCCAGCTCGCCGCCGTGTGCCCAATCTCGTCCAACAAAACAGCTTGCCATGCCCGAGAGACCGCAGACATCCTCTCTCTTCTCCCAACTGCACTCTTCTTCCTCCTCTCCTCGACATGCTCTCAACTTCACCACAAGCCGCCGCACTTTAGGACTATTATCGCCCGCCGCCTCGATCCTTGCACGCGCTCGTCCGCTCGAGCGTCGCTGAGAGAAAAACGACGGGAGCCAAACCCCCATCCCCCCTCATATCCCTCCTCCTCTCGGTCGGGCCCCTCCCCTCCCCCTCACAGTAATAAATCATCCATCCCCAGACAAGATCTTCCCTGGCAACTCGTGCGCGGTAGCGGTAGCAGCGGTAGCAGCAGCATCAGCAGCGCCAACAGCAGCAGTCCATCTCGGCATCCCCCTCCCCTCCCCTCCCGTGGTCCTGACTCCTGCGACGACCGGAGACGACAAGAACGGGGAACCCGCCGACGTTCTTTAATCTATTCTCTTTCGAACGGACGGGGGAGATCCGCCAGAGCCAGAAGGAATCCAAGGTTCTAGCCCCGCGTTGTTCCTGGCTCGTCCATATCCCTTCCAAATTCTTGTTCATCAAACATGGACATGTCGAACATCCACGCCGCGTGCGCCATGTGCGCTGGCCACGGCGATCCTGACACGGGCGATTGTATGTGCGAGACCAAGGCCCTCGAGCAGGCGATTGCGCAGGCCGAGAAGCGCTGGGTTGAGAGTTGGATGGCGAGGATCAGGTATGTTGTGTGACTCGTTATTCCTGCTGCCCGTTTTCTGTTTTCTTCGTTGAATGACTGCCGTTGCGGAGTACTGAGGACTGGACTGGACTGGACTGGACTTGTGGAAATACCCGTGGCAAAGTTGTCAAAAGTCTCCGCATACACGGTCTATCACGTTCCCGGCGAGATCTCGTACGACCATCCCATCGGCGTCGATGCTCCATCTTCCCATTCCATTATCGCAAACGTCGACGTTACCTTGCCCCACATTATTTCATGTCCGTTATATGTTTAACTTTAAGGTTATTCATCCTGCCCTGACGTTTTTGACGGGATAGTCTTCTTGTCTTGGCCCTTGATCCCTACACCATCAACCGTGGGTGGACACGCGCCTCTGCCGTCTCATCCTTCCCCTCGTCTGCCTCATTTGAGGATGAAGCGAGAGTCTGTCTATATTCCGGGGTTCTATCAGCCCTATGTATATGTCCTCTGCATGTTACCCCACGCACATCCTCCACAGCACCTGCAGCGAGAGTCCAGTCCAATCCAATCCAGCCTCCCAGTTTCCATCTCCTCTCTTCCAATCCCCAACGTCCCCTTGACTATCCTCCCAATGCTAACTTATTCTCTCACAGAGACTGGGTCCAACACCGTGCCGTCACCCACGTAACAACACAATTCGAGACCCTCAAAGCACAGCGCCTACAAGCCCACAAAACCTACCTCTGGAGCATCCCCAACTTCGAAGCATGGATGCGCTACCAGCGCCGCCCGCCACTCCACCCCTACGCCCTCCAGCAGCTGCAGCGCCAAATCGCCGACGCCGACGCTCGTCTCAAACGCGGTATCGACGCCGACTGGAAGACCTGTGTCATCAAATACCCAGAGGTGCTGGACTACTTCTACAACCAGGTGCAGGTACAATTACCGCGGAGCCCAACAGGGACGACGACGAGCGGCGGCGCGCAGACGGAGCTCGGCTCTACTGGCTATAGCGGGTCCAACAACACGTCGAATAAACGCGAGAGCAGGAAATCTTCCGGGAGAAGCAGGATCGAGCGCGATGGCGCGCAGACGGTGCCGCCTATGGACCGGTACGCCCCTCCTCCGCCGCCGACAGAGAGGATGGAGAGGCCCAAGGGCAGGAGGAGGGATAGTGGGCAGTATTTCGCTGTCACAGGGGCGGGTGGAGGACCGCCTATGCCACCGCCCGCGCCGCCCATGGTGCCGATGCCGCCGGGCGGGATGGGAATGCCTATGTACTCGCCGCCGGTTGGAGCGGGGCCGCCCATGTGGGGGCATGCCGCGTTGTGAGGTGGCTGGTAAGCTTTGAAAGAAAAAGGGAGAGGAAGCGAAGCTGTTGTAATGTTGGTGGACGATGCTGTGAACAGCTTGACGAGTCTGAAGCGGAAGAACGAAAAAAACGACGAGGAGATAAAAAGAACGTCCAAGATTGCATCACCATCAGCCTGGGAGGTTTGCGCCTGTTTCTGCGATTTCTGATTTCCAGCCCTTGCTTGCGTCTCTTACCCTGTTCACATACCCTTCTGCCCCCTTCAACGTTTTTCTTGGCTTGGAGAACTTTTCAAATTTGCATAATTTCTTCATTCTGTCCTCAGGGACTTTATGTTTTTTGGAGCGCTGAGTTTGGTTTAAAGGATTCCCCCCCCTGGCTCTGGAATTTTTGGATTTCCGGATCTTTGCTGGGAGTGTCTTCTATTCTATTCTTTCAGCGAAGGCGTTGTTGCGTAGGATGTTGATTTTTCCCGCCTTTTTGTGTTTACTTGGACCCCCCATATCGAATCTCTTTTCCGTCTTTTCTGCATAGCCTGGGAGTTTGCACGTTTTCCGCCAGTTCAAGGGAAGGGGAGGGCAAAGGAAGGAGGTATTTTGATTTTTTTTCCTCGCCCAATGCTCTAGTCGCTGTTAGTGTGTATTACGCTATAAATGAACGCCATTCCTCGCAATTCATGCATGCTTGATAGCCAGTGCCCAAATCCACTCCGTTCGTGTATTCGTTACTGTTCCTCCGTGGTGATTGTGGTGTCTATGTCAAGACCTAGTCTTTTCAGCGTCGGATTACTCCGCCCAAGCTCGTCGACCGTCAATCAAAGTCACCCACCCCTGTCTGTACGCTCAACAACTCCGTGACCAATCCAACTCAAATTCCCAATGCGCACGCACTCACCCGAGGGCCCTCACGCGGCCTGTCCACCCAACCTCTTCTCAACCCCCTCCTTAACCCCTTCCCTAATCTCCTTCATCTCATCCTTACTACTATTATACTTGCCCGCAACCTGATTGAACGGATTATCCGGACTCTTCTCAAACTCCTTGCGTATAGCATCCACCTTCTGATTCCTCCTGAGGCCCTTCTCGTCCCTCATCTCCTCGAGCCTGCGCTCCTCATACGCCGCATACGCCGCCTTGAACCTCCTCTCGGGATGCCGATCGATCTGCTCGTTCGCGGACGCGTTGGTGAGGGAGAGGGCGTCGAGGGCGTTGTCGATGCCGGTGGCGTTGAGGGCTGTGGATTTCGCGGTGGTCGAGGTGTCCGAATCGAGCTGGGAGAGGTCGAGACCGGGAGCGCGGCCGACGTTTTTCTTTTCTGCCTTCTTGGTTTTGGAGGGGCCGGCTTTTTGGGGGAGCGAGGCTTCTTCTTCTTTCAGGAGGGCTTCTTTTTCTGCCTTTTTGCGGGCGGCTTCGGCGGATTTTTCGGCGGCTGCTTGACTGGTGGGTTGTTAGTATCTTGTCGACTCGTTTGTCGTTTTCTTCAGGTTTCTTGACTTCTTCCTCCAAAGGGGAGTATATTCATATCTCTCAAGAAGCACTCCTGCCTTCAGATCCCCACAAGAGAACACGAGGGGATGTAACTCACGCCTTCTTGCTATCCTTAGCACCCTTACTCCACTCCGCGTCCTCCTCCTTCGCCAGCTTCTGATCCTTCGCAGACTGCTTCTGCGCCGCAGCCTCCGCCTTCTTGGCGTTGCCCGCCGCCTTCTTGCTGTTCTCGCCTGCTACTTTCTTCGGCATTTTGGGGTTGGTATTGGTGGATCTTTTTTGGAGGAGGGTACTTGGTATGAAGAATGTTGTATTTGCTTTGTTAAAGATGCTGCGACTCGGGCGGGAGTTTTCGTAGTTTGGTTCTCAGACTCGAGAGAGTGACGCGGTATGAGTTCTCGTTCGAGTAGTGAGATGTGACGGCGGTGGTGAGTCAACTGATCGAGCCAGGCGTCAACGAGTTGGGATTTCCTCGGTATTTGTTGGGCAAGAGTGTGCTAAGTGGGAAGAAGAATAACCAGCGTTGTAGTGAAGATAGCCGTTTGCACGTTCAAGATGTTGCTGCTCGGTTGCCTGTAAATAACGGGAGTCGTTGGGAGGAGGTAGTGGCGGGGCTGTTTGGTGGGGTCAGTTGCGACTGCGGAGTGAAGAAATCTGACAGGTGTGGCGTCATGACTCGTAGAGTGGCGGTGCACGTCTTCCCTTTTTCGGCCGAAATTGAAGACCCAGGACTCGACTTTACGAAGCACGTGATGTGGAAATCCGCGTCCCCTGAGAGAAGCTCAAGAGCAAGCATTATCCTTCACCCGAAAGGACGTTTGTTTGCTGTCCTGTGAGGAAGCATATGTGGCGAATACTGATCTCAGAAAGTAGTCAATTCTGATCAACCCATCCTACAGCTACAAAAGATGCAAAAAGGAACCACCCGTTCCAGTTCCAGTCCATCTCCATCAGACAGAAGGAGACATCCAATAAACAAGAAAGCCTCCTTGAGCCCAGCCAGACCACCAACACATAAAAGATCCCTCGGTATCCCGTAAAGAAACCACCCCAGAAAAACATACAGAAAGGTATCTCTCAAAATCCAAAACAGAAAACCTGCCATGCATCCCATGCAACCCATTTCCATGTCCTCATCTGGTTACTTTAGTCTTCAATGATTTAGTTTCTCGTCCGTATGTACTCATTACACTTCACGTCGTGCCATGCCATGCATTCATAAATGCCGTTCGGACGTCTTTCTTGTCCATGTGATGGACCGTGAGCAGAAGGAAAGGAGAAATGCCAAAAGGAAACAAGGTGAGGTACTCATTAACAGAAGAAAAAAGGGGAAGCCGAAAAGAAGGCCAGGAGAGAGTAGGAGAGATAAGAGGCCGGACGTAGAGAGCAGGGGTCCAAGAAGACTGCTCAAATCCGAAGTCCTGGAACTCAAACCATCAGTTCCTCCAGCCCAAACTCATTCCGGCCACTTCTTCTCCCAAGGAACCCTTTACTCCACTCCTCACCATCGTCATACCCATCCTCCCTCATCTCTGCAACTTTGACCCTCCCAAACTGCATCAAGCCCCCAACAACCCCATCCTCGACCGCCACTGTGAATGTCGCTCCATCCGGACACCACCCGATGCCCGCCGGCCGTCCAAAGAAATCAACCGTCTGCTTCTGATCCCAACTCTCCGCATCCACAATCTCGAGATAGTCCGCCGCTTCCGCAACCAGCAGGACCCTCTTCCCAGTCTCACCTGGAGAGAATTTGAGAACAGACGCTGGTGCCATATTTGTGCATATCTTGACAAGCGGCTGTTTCCACCAACGCGCGTCGTAGACACGGACGAATGAATCCTGCGCGCCTGTCGCGACGTGGATTTCGTTATCGGCCCAGGCGCACGCGAAAGCCTCAGAGCGATGCCCATCGAGTATTTGCAGTGGTTTTCCGGACTCGGCGTCCGTGATGACGGCGCTGGACTGCACGGAGGGCGGGTGGACGTCTGTGGCCAGACAGCGCAGACGGCCCGAAGGGGACGTGGCGACACAATTGACAGCAACCGGGTAGTCGAAGCGATCAGTGATGGTGTTGGTCGCGCAGTCGAGAATACGGACGGCACAGTCGTTTGAGCCGATTGCGGCGGTTGGAGACGAAGAGCGGCGGGAGTGGAAAATGTCGATGAAGTTGACAATGGCGTTGTTTGTGGCGGGATTGGAGTTTGGAGAGAGCATGCCAGTTGTGGTGTGGCCTGTGGGGAGGGTGGAGGCGAGGTTAGTAATAGAATAGTCGCCGCAGAAGCCGCCGGTGAGAAGCACGTTTGGCACGGCGGCTATGGAGGTTATGTCGATCCAGCGGGGTGCGTTGATGGATTCGTCTTGCGAGACGGTGAAGTCGACGACGAGGTCTTCGCGTTGTCCGGTTGGGTCGGTGTGGTAAATTTGATGCTTGCGAGCGTAGTAGATGTCGCTGTTGGAGGTGACCGCCAGAGCATTCCGAAGCTGGTAGTGGTTGATGTATGGTCGTTGTCCGGTGTTCATTCGCCTAAACTTGAGAAATCCAGACTTGTTCTCCGCCAGCACTTGGTTGATTGGAGGTGTGCTACGATACCACGCGGTTTGCCTTGAACCGTTGATGAAATGCATGGACTTCTCCTCCCTTGCCTGCTTCCTTCTGATACCCAGCTTCGTCCAATCAATTCCTTGAATGTCACAGCCGTCCTCTCGAAGATCCTTCTCCCTGATGGTCGTCGGCCGCTTCCACTTGTAGGCATTCCAAGCTTCTGAATTCAGGGGCTCCGTGGTTGGATGTCTCCTCCGAATGTGCTTCCATTTCTGTAGAAATTCAGCGAATTCTCTGTGCGAGTGATCTTGGACGCACGCGTCCAGACCATCCGGAGATTGCGTGGCAGTGTCGACATAGTATTCGCTGTCGTCCGACAAATGCGGGGTGACATGCGTGGGCTCGCTCGAATTCCCGCCAGGCGTAGTTCCGACAGTATACGTCGCGGGCTCATGAGTCAGGACTGGCACAAAGTCTGGAGGCGGATAAACGGGGACATGATATTGAGGTAGCTGGGGAAGTGGGATAGATAGCACTCCCGATATTGAAGTCTCCTGGTCCGCACCGGCCGATGGCGGGGGAGAGGGATATCCAGCCTGAGCGTTCATGACATGAGGCGGTAGAATCGAAGAGGGCATCGGATCCATAGTCGTATATGTCGGACTGTTCATGGCGGAGGGAAACGGCGTCGTCACGTTGAACACTGGCTCAGCAACACTGACCGAGGCGTGCTGGAAGCTGAAATCAATATTGGGGACCTCCGGAACGAAGTCTAAGGGCGAGATCTGGACGCCGCCGGACTCCTGATCGCTGTCCCCCATCTCGACATCGTCGTCCTCGTCAAAGGGTGAGGCTACAGCCGTATTGACTGCGGGATCGAAAGTGAAGTTCTGGGGCGCGGAGGAGCTGGTCCCTGGCAGGAAAGCGGCGGACTGGGCTTCGCCGAAGTGGAAGACATCACGGCTCATGTCCGCCACCGAGAAGGAGCTGCAGTTATCCGCGGCCTTTTGTGGGGGGCCCTACCAGCCCAGGGTTCTGCTCTGCCTCTCGTCGTTCCGTGTGTATGGCTGGTCGCTGATGAGGGTGTGGAGTTTGAAGCTACGCCAGACGGCAACAGACGTCAGCGTAGGCACATAGCCCGGCACCAATGAGGACGTCGACGATGTTGACGGCGGGTTTGTCGGTGGGTTTGGCAGATCTGCCTTTTGGCGTCTGGTCGTTCCGAGTCGCTCGTTCAGTGCGGATCCCCTGGCCGTCGGATAGCCGCAGAAATTGACGCTCGAGACGATGCGTTGTCAATGTACTGGTTCCGAAGTGAGGGGCCCAGTAGCGTTTTCGGCCGAGAGAGTCGATGCAGAGGTTGGTGGTTCGAGGGCGTAAGAGGTAGGTCAAGGCAGAAAGGCGGTAGTTGGTGGGGGAGGAAGAGGACGGATACCGCGGTGGTGCTGATAGATGAGGGTGAGGGTGAGGAGGCCGGTGGAGCAAGCACGTTTTGACAGGACTACCGGTCTTGGCCAGACGAGAAGACAAGACCAGGACTCGGCACGTACCTTGCCGACATGGATAGGCCCAGGGTGGGCAGAGAGCCAGGACCCAGATACCCCGGTGGTGGTGAAGTTGGGGGTTGGCGCAGTCGCAGTCCTTGGAGAGGCGCGGGGGATGCCAGATGCTCTCAGGCCCGAAGCGGTAGCTGGAAACGCTCGCTTCGCCAGCAGCAGCAGAAGAGACGCAGAGGTAGATGTGTGTCTTTACCTGGCTACCTCCCACCTACTGACGGCCGGGCACGAGAGACAGGGGGCTCGAGCCCGGGGACAGGCGCGTGGCCGGTATCGAGGTAGCTATACCAGGTTGCTCCGTGTTCGGGCGAGGGCTGGGGTTGGGGGTGGGAAGTGGGAGCGAGAGGTGAAGCACTGAAGCTCCTCGGCGCCGCGAGCACAACCACCAACAATGACAGCGGGATCGCGGGCCTGGGGGTGAGCATGAGCATTCGCACACGGAGAGCATATGCGAGAAATCGGCGTGGCTGCGTTGCTTCACGCACAAAACGCTGCATCATGGCCGTGGCCACCCAATCTCTGCGCTGCACACCCGCCTCGAAGCATGCTAGTGCATGGCGAGAAAGCTGCAGTGAAGCTGAGGGAATGGACGCATAGAGTATGGACTCTCTCTCTTCCTCTTCCTCTTCGTCTGCGCTGTCTGCCACTCTGCAGCGACCCATCCTCGTGACACGCCCCAACATGCCACCATCCCACCCATCCCAGAAGAATGCTCCCGACTGGGCCTCCTGCGGGAATAGGGGCCGTCTTTTATACACCAGCAGTCCACGCGAGCCTGCGCTCCTTCGAACGGCCCCCGGAGACGAGAGACGACGCTGCGTGGTACCTGAAGCCTCTGAGTACCACCACCACCGTCACCAACCCCCGCGAGACAGGCGGGACAAGAGAGGGTCGACTCGTCGAGACATCACAAACCCTTGACACGCTGGCCGTTCGACGCGACATGCGACATTGTGCAATAAGTGACTGGAAAATACAGTAGTAGCAGTAAATCAGAAGCAGACAAAGCATAGACTCCTATTTCCAGACCGACGGTGGTGCCCGATACTCTACCCAGATGCAGAAACTGAAGCATCGCATCACCCGCCTTTATTATTGAGTCCCCATTCCCGCCGTCCTGGAGCAAGGTCCCGAAGAGAAGATAATGCAACACCGCGCCATGCGACCAATAGACCAGACCCGCGCCTATGCCATGATATGCACGCCTTCCCGAGCCCGGAATTTGCACCTCACCCAGTCGCGGCCGGCGTCCCAGGTGATCCATCACATATTTTTCTCCTCGCAGTCACGCCCTCGTCAGCTGCACTTCGCATTATTACGACCACCCGTCTCCTATGAATATGCAGATCTGCATCGTCCCCCCTTCAATAGTCGTACCCGTCGTATCCATGCCCGGGCTGCTGCGTGTATCCGGCGTGCTGCGCGCCTGGAGCTTTGAGCCGTCGTTCTGGTACCACTTCGTCAGCCGCGCTTCCCGCAAACTTGATTGGGAGAGAGGATTTATTCTTACCTTGCTCGAAATCGCCCCATCGCTTCATCGTGATCTTGCTGCTGTCGAACTCGCCCTCGTATTCGATGCCCGCCTTCTTTGTCTTCTCGCCTGCAGTCTTCCGCGTGTCGCCCCAGCTGAAGTCGTCAAACTTCCAGTATGCATACGTCGGGAGCACAAAGTTCCAGATGGGAAGCGAAAGGAGGTAGATGAACATCCAGCCAACGTATGAGAAGCGATGCGCAGTCAGCACGATCAGCACCGCGGGAAGACCCAGGATGAGAGCGAGCAAGATGAGCGGGATGGTGGGCGCCTCGGTATGGTTGATGGCAGCTTTGATAGCAATGGCGACTGAATTCGTGTTAGCTTTGTACATGTTGTATTGCAGCGGAGACTTACTGAGGTAGATGGTGAACGAGATAGCGGCAGGTAGTACAAGAGTCCCGACTAGTTCGATAAAGACGACGAACTGCATGCTGAAACAGAATGTTCCACACAAGTCCCTGACCAACACGAGTTCCATAAGGTTGTGGACGGTGCTGTTGATCCATCGTCGCCGCTGAGAAAGCAACACTTTGAACTCGTCTGGAACCGTCGTTTTACAAACAGCCTGGGGAACGAAGACTTGCTTGCGCTTCGGAAATGTTTTGAGCATCAGAGTGGACAGGTACCGGTCCTCGCCGAGCAGCAGAAGATTCTTCTTATGCAGCGTATCAACCACGTTCTCCGAGTAGTGTTCGACGACGTCTGGATTGGCCAAGATGGGAACCCAGTAGTTCTGTCCACCTTTCGGCGCCTTGATGCGGTACATACAGAAGCAGCCAGGAAGACAGGTGACACCGCCGAAGACCGACTCGAACGACTTGGAAAGATGATGCGAGATGAAATACCTGCGCGTGTTAGCTTCTTCCATCGCATATCAGATATCAGAGGCTATATACTTACTCAAAGACCTGGATCATTGTCACCCAAGACTGCCGCTTGTTGGCAATCTTCGTTTCGCCGCACAAGCCCATGATCTCGGGGTCCACGACCATGGCGGAGATCATATGGGTAAGGCTGTCTGGGAAAACCTTGGTGTCGGCATCAACCATTAGAACAATTTCGTAAAAGTCGGGGGAGATGCCAGTGATCTTCCAGATACCGTTGAACATCTCAAACTCGAGCTCCGTCATCCGTTCGTCGAACATAACCTTCTGGAGGAAAGACATGAGAATAATTTGGCTGTCGCGCTTGCCTCGGTTGCCAGGTTTGGACTTCTTCGCCTCATCGGGGGTTCCACACTTGACGACGACCATCATTGGGACGCGTTGTTGCTTCTCATGTGGAATCACCGAGCTGTCGCCATAGTCATAGAAGCCCGAGTAAATCTTGGCCATGTTGTGACGCTTCGAACCACTGGCAACGGCAACGTAAGAAAAGGCTTCGACGTCGTTGGGAAGGACTGCGTGGTCTCTCATCATGCTCAATGCAATATCAGGTGTCGAGAGGGTCTCTCCTTTACCCTTGATAAGACCATCACAGATGACAAGAATGAGTTTGTGGCTGTTGGGATAATCGGTGGTTGCAATCGAGTCCAGCGTCGTGCGAAGTCCATCAGCACCCTCTGAGTACGCGGTGACCAGGCAGATAGCGTGGGCCAGAGGGTAACCGAAAGGCTGCCACTCAGTTGGAGGCTGCGGTACAACTGCCTCGTGAATGAAACCGGCCGGCCCTGGACCTTCCGATTCACCCATGACGCTGGAATACCTCTGGGTCGCCGAGTTGGAGAGAAGCATGCTGGATCGCTCATCAGTCGAGTTCTTGACGGTTCCATCCCAGGTCGGCAGCGTGCCTTGGCTGTGATTATTACCATGTCGGTAGGGACCAACAAGCTTGGACGTGGAGGACTGGCTCGCCATGGTCGTCGGCTGATACGCCTTCTTCGCAAGAGATTGCTCGATAGCGTATGGACTGGTGAACCTCGATGTTGTGGGCAGGAAGGCGCTCCCTCGTTTGCTGGATCGATCTGGCATACCGATGTCCTTCTGATCGATGAGCTTCGGAGGAGGCCTATAAATGTCATCGCTCCAATCTTCGATCTGAGCTTTTCGCTGCTTCGTATCTGGTCCCAGGGAAGTCTTGGGCGCTCCGAACTTGCGACAGAGGAACCACTGGAAAGTCAACGCGAGAAGGAATTTGACGCCAACAATGGACAGAATGAACGCCAACGAGACATAGAGAACGACTTCGGAAGCAATGCAGCCGATCGACGCGGTATCAATCGAGCCGACCTTGACGATTTCGGTCAAGCATTGTCCAATCTGTTTGTCTTCGCTGGACGAAAAGGATCGAGTGACGTCGATGCCTCGGACTGCTCGGTTGGTGCGCAACGAATCCAAATGAGGATCGATTTGGACCTGGCTCAGGTTGAGAAATGACAGAAGGTTCAGGTCCAGGACGTCGCCTCCCCACACCATGAGATTGCGACTGGAGTTCTTGATATCGTCCCAGGTGAAATAAACGTCTCCAGACGATTTGAGGGTATTATAGAAAGCCTCTCGAGCGGTTATGGACGTGTGGCAGGCGTAGCCCAGGTAGTATGGATCGGCGGAGTTGTTCGGCTTGGATGAGCCATCTTGATTGAATGTGCGGCAAGGGAAATACCACCCAAGGTCCTGATTCGCATTCGTGGGGATGTCAGAGTCATCGGCGAGAGTGATGAGCCCTTTGCACGCGCCGTTCACATTTTGAAAGAGGAAGCTTCCATCTTGCCCACCATGCTTCTCGGGCAAATCGTAGAGCACGTTTGCACCGTCGGGAATGCCACGAGCCAAGGGATGCGACGAGCCATCGAGGTTGTACGCCTTTCCATGGAAGATCATGTAGCCATTATCGACATGGTTGACCTTGAGACGAGGAGCTCCTCCGTCAGCGCAAACAGTCTGTGTGAAGCCGAAGGTCAAGAAACCGACGAAGGCGCAAATCATGAGGATGATGCTGATCAAGCCCATCTTCTCCCTCCAGGCTCGTTGCTGGGCCTTGGCCACCTTGCCGAAGCAACGCAGGACGGCATCTGGACACCAAAAAGTGATGACAGCGCAGTAGACGTTCCAGAGACTGGGCGGGCGGACCGATTCCATATCTTGCTGCTTCCGTCGCCTCTCCTCTTCTTGGATCTTTGTCTCCTTGCGCGTCAACTTGCGCGAAACTCTTCTGGAACCGTGTCCACTCTTTGAGCGATGAACTCCCCTGCTGGCTTTTCGCTTCTCGTCTGGGGGAGACTCTTCGAATGGCGACGACGCGGTTTCCCGCTGGTCTACGTTTGTGTAAGTCTTGTCGTATGGCTCGTCTCCAACATAGGAAGGGTCATTGTCCTCCATTACGGGGTCGTTGCCAGTGGTTGATGGGTGCACTGCCATGTTCTGGGCGTGTTTGCGGTAGTAGTAGTTTGGGTGATCTCGGTCAATGCGACTCCTCTCTGGCCTGACCAGACTCCTCTTCCGCCGGATGTCGTCGTTGTGGGCGCTCGCCATGATTGGATCCTCGTCCTCTGCTGGCGTCCTCGGGGTGGTGTGCGTGGAGAACATCTGTTGCTTGGGACCGCGTGTGGGCGTGCTGGGACTCTCGTAGGATGGGCGTGCTTCGAGGTCGGAGGCGCGTCGCCGTCGTGACGGGGTGGTGTGAGGTGTATGATGTCGCTCGTCCCGGTGTCTCCTGGGAGAGGAAAGCTGTGGCTTCTGGGGAGACATGGCGTTTGTCTGTCAAGAATGCATTATTAGCCACCTGCACATTCCGCGCGCGCGTTACGTCAATAGCAAACCCCGACACACAGGATAATATAACAAGAGATTTTCAACTCAGTCTGCAAAAAACATGATGGTGCAGAGAGCCTAAGAGATGTGCATTCAAGCGGACGACCACCAGATTCTGCCCTCGAGTGCTTCACATCGTGCCTTCTCCTCTCGCAGCTGCCACAATGCGATCCAGCAAACCTTAAGTCGACCTCGCAAAGTCAACAGTAAGTAAGACAAGACGCTGACTTACAATTTGTCTCTTTTTCCCCCTTCTCCGCTTCTGCTACCAGAGTCGAACCCAACAAACAAGACCACGCGGATCTGCTGTCGCAAACCGGGACCGTTTTCTGAAAATCGAGTCTTCTTGTGCTACCAAGGGCAAGCCGAAATGAAAGAGCAGGGTCGGATCGTGGTTCCGGAGAGTGTGTCTATGCAAGAAGTATGGCCTCAACAACAACGCCACGGCGTGCAGATGCTGTTGTACATACAACAAGAAGCGAGCGGCAAGAGATGCAAGAAACGATGGGATGCTGAAGAGCAGGACAGGGCTATGACACAGCACTCAGCGTAGCGAGGGTCAGGTTGCTCACGGCAACAGCGTCGTGGGTGCGAGGAAGCAGGACTCTTGGGATGCTGGGATGCTGGATCAAGCGTTGACCAAGAGGGAGGGATCCTCCACGGGCCTCTGGTCCAGATTGGTTGGATCACAACGCATCGGCGCTGCTATTTTTCGACCACCGTTGCTACGGACACCACCGCCACTAAATGCCTTCCGTCCCCACAGTTTGCTCAAGCCTCAAGGCGACAGTTTGACTTTGAACCTCTCGCACGTGCGGGTTCACCTCCAGACGACGTCCAGACGACGTTCAGACGGTGGCCCCGAGTACGAATGACTTACTCTGTGCAAGCCGGGCAGCAGTTGCGGAGAGTTTGCGATCCTGGACAGGAGAGGGGGGAACCGCCACATAAGCATCAAACGCCCTGTCACTTTACCCCTGGGCGTTACGAGAATGGAAAGTCTTGTCTGACAGAAACGATTGCTTTTCCAGAGCCTGTCTCTTTCTGGTCTCCTCCAGCTTACGTTTCACATCTTTTTCGCCACTCGCTACGAGGAATACGCTGTATTTTTATTTTTGAAAGATTATATTGATAATGGTTCGAGACATTTGGCGCCTTTATTGCTAGCCGTAGTTCTCTTTTCGGTTACTCACACATCAATTGCTTGTCTATCTCATGCATATTTAACAAAGTCAAGAAGACTACACCACAGACGGTGCAGCACTCCTTCGGACACTCCAACCAGTTAAACCAGGGAAAGCTCCGCCATTCAGGAAAACACACACGTCCTAGAGGCCTCCGGGAGTAACTCGAGAGTTTCTCCTCTTCTTAACTTTTGATAAATAGCCAAGTGCACGCGGGAGGAGTCGAGATCTTATTCGTCCTTATTAACTTGCTGTCCGATGAATTCTAGCACCCACTGTGATCCGGCTACAAGTGATTCCATTGCTAACTATGTACTCGGCCCGCACCTGGGCCCGGCTGTGCAAACTCGCGGCGGCGAGGGGACCATCTTTCAGCAATATTGGTTCCCTACGGAGTATACCACCAGCCAGGCCTAGCTAGCATCTGCCCCAGCACTTTTGATCCAAGACGTCTTGGTCTCCTTTGCTGCGGTGGGAGACGACCTGTCAGGTTGTCAGATGATGTCGGCAGCACTATTGACTCGGTTCAGCGTCGCAAATAAGGTAGATAGCTCGGTTTGAGTTGATTCATCTGCCCGTCAACGAATGCACCCCGCAAAGGGCACCATGTCAGGTCGGCAGAGGCTGGCAGGTTGCGACAGATTCGACGTTCAAACCGTCGCCTCGTAGCTTTTGAAAAACCGCTGGTGACAGCCGGTAGGGACGCTTCGCATTGTGGGACCGGTTGTTAGACATGCTTGAGCGGTTACCAGAAACTGAACGCTCGGCAGAAAAGCGACATCCCCTAAAGTGCTTCCTGATTTAGAGAGGAGACAGCCGCAGCGATTCGCGTCCAATGCTACCTGCGTAGCCCAAGCATTGCCTCTTTCGGAGGCCTTTGTGGCTCAATCGAGGCTAGCTTGGTGAGCAGGTGACGAATCTTTTTGTCAGATGCCGAGCTGGCGGATTCGTCACAGAAAGCCGCCCGAAAGCCACCGACTGTGGACTGTGGACGGTGCAGTGTGGGGGATGCGCCGCGTCCCTGTAAACATGCAACAAAGCCGTAAAATCCGCTCTCGGTGCTCTCCAGCTTCCAGGAGATCCTCGCGCAGTGCCTGTCTTGCAAATTGACAGCCGATACAAGCACACCCTCAGGGCACCCTCCGAGATCTTCTGGAAGCCAGAGCCCGTGAGATCGGAAGCACGCGTACCTTGCTGCTTGCTTTGTCTCCTGGTGCACTGCGCAGCACAAATATCCTGGCCGTCGACCGCTCCCAGATCCACAACCACCCCCGGCTTGATGACATCGGTTGCAATCTAAACGTGCTGAGCACCGCATTGCACGCTCTCATCTCCAATCTGAACGCGAATTGCTTCGTTTTTCCCTCACTTTACCCCGGATTCGCGTTCTCCTCGGCGATTGTCTGTCCTGGCCAGTGGCACCCCCGACCTCGACCTCCCATCGCCGCACATTCCTCAAAGCAACCACACAGCGGCGACACAATAGACGGGGCAAAAGCTTGGCGTCAGCGCGACGAGCACACACCGGCGGTGACAAGACTCAAGAGGTGGAAACGATGGCTTTGGCTTTTGATGGAGTGGCTCATATGCCAGGATCGAACACGCCTCCGCCATACGACCACACCGCGACCACCTCCGAAAACCCGAATCACAACCCAGTCAAGAGCGCAAGTCCTAGCCCTCCGCGGCATGTTCCAGGTCGCAAGCCAGTCTCAGGACTCGGCGCATTTCCCATCCACGGATCCAGTCTCCGCAACGTGACAGACGCCCAATCCTACCTCACACCAGAAGAGCAGTCACTCAATCAGTCTAGGTCTTCAGCGTGGAGCTCGGATGCGCATTCGATGGCGCCCTCACGCGACTTTGAGGGCTTGGAGACGGCTTCTTCCCACTCGGATCTCCCGGTCACCCAGCAAATCCCACTCGGCCAGCTCAAGATCTCATCACCTTCACACAGTTTGGCCCAGTCACACCAGGCGGAAATCTCCAACGTGAGCGATCGACACAATAACACAGTACGGCGCGTCCCATCTACGCCTCTGGTCAATGGACAAGCCACCAGCGACGTATCAGAACAGGAAGTAGCGCGATGGTCCCAGCCGTACTTTCAGCAACCATTCGACGATGCGCCCAAGAAAGCTGATAGAGGTTCTCGCGTCCCCAGTGCAAGTTCTCACTCTTCGAGAAGCAGCGACAGGATGAATCCGTCAACTATACCAGAGCTCCAAGTCCCACGGACCACTGAGCTGCGGCCACACTCGATGCTCACTTTGGGTTCAGAACTGAGTGGCTTCCGCAGCCGGACCCAGTCTCCTCACTTGTCAGTGACAGGAACACCGTCTCCAACTGGTTCTCCCCGCAGCCACGCCAGGGCGCACTCTTCCTCTCGACCATCTCCCGATAGCCGACCCGTGTCGTACATCGACCTCCTCAACACCACGTATCCACAGCCGATGGCTCCGCTTCCAAATTTTGACAATGGGCTCTTGCGAACTGCGGTCGGTACCAACCTGTCCCTCCTCGACACCAAGAAGACAATGGATATGTACAGGGCGAACGTGAAAAAGACAAATGACTCGGCTGTTCAACACGAATTTGCTGTCTACATGACGCAAGCTGCATGTCAAGTGGATCCTAACAACCCAGACGTTTCTGCCGCCGACTTGGAAATTCGTAACGATTTGCTCCGCGAAGCTCGACAGCTGCTCGTCCGTCTGTCAAACCATGGCTATCCCTTTTCCCAGTACTATCTCGGAGACGGATTTTGGACCGGCGTTTTCAACAAGGGTAAACCAGACGAGAAGAGCGCGCTCGACCTGTTCCAGTCGGCCAGCAAGCATGGTCATGCAGAAGGCGGATACCGCGCAGGCCTGTGCTACGAGCATGGCTGGGGCTGCAATAAGAACTACCCCAAGGCAGCTCAATACTACCGGGCATCAGCATCGAAGAATCACCCAGGAGCTGCCACACGGCTGGGTCGTGCATGTCTCACGGGTGATTGGGGTCTGAGCAATCGACAACGAGAAGGTCTCAAATGGATGAAGCGCGCGGCTGAGAACGCTGATGTGCATTTCAACGACGCGCCGTTCGAATTGGGCCTTCTCCATGAACACGGCTACGGCGAGGACATCTTCAAGGACGAGGCGTACGCTGCCGAGTTGTTCACGAGGGCCGCGGAGCTGGGCCACGCAGATGCAAACCTGAGGATGGGCGAAGCGTACGAAAAGGGACTGTTGGCATGTCCAAGGGACGCCGCATTGAGCGTGCACTACTACAATGGCGCCGCAGAGAAAGGCTTGGCCAAAGGCATGATGGGATTGTGCGCGTGGTACCTGGTGGGTGCAGCTCCCGTGCTGGAGCAGGACTTATCTGAGGCGTACGAGTGGGCCATGAGGGCTGCTCAATTGGGTATGACGACACCTCCTCCCTATCATATCAGCTACCGCACGGAAAAGAGGACGCACACGCTGACCACAAAAGGTTACACCCAAGGTATATACAGCGTCGGCTGGTTTACGGAAATGGGCATCGGCACTCGTCGCGATCCGCTCGAAGCGAACGTCTGGTATGTCCGGGCGGCAGAGATGGGCGATGATAGGGCCACGCGGCGGCTTAAGGCTATCCGCGAGGCTGCTGCTGGTAGCTCCTCGCCCGATGCTGCTAACGGCGACAAGAAAGCGAAGAAGGGGTTCTTCTCGAAGCTGGGCCTGAGTTAAGGGAGTGGCGATGCCATTCTCACGTCTCGGACGCCGGCCTGGGTAACTATCTCACCACCATCCCACGACTTTCTGACTTTTTCCCCTTTCTTGTGCATAGCGTTTGGATATGAAAAGGAGCATCGGGCAGAAAATCTGGGGCGTGCGGATCTTGGGGAGAGGACCATCTTTTGACGGGACAAAATGCTTTTTCTGGGAATTTGGCTGGGATTTTCTTCGCTCTGTTAATTACTGAGACGTGGAGCGTTGAGCGACGGCCATGGCGAAAACGAGCGACTGAGTCTGAGCGATGGTGAATCTTCTGCCTGGATGTTTTACTAGCTGCTGGTAGTTCTGCTGGATAGCAGCCTCTACCTACGTGGGGGGGTGCTTTGATCTGGAATGATGCTGGATTAGCTATATAGGTTCTCAGCCTACTAATATCCTTCGTAGACCGAAGGTTGCGAAATGGAGATACTCACCTTGCTACCCACAGTCGACAACAGCGTCGAATGGTCAAGAACAACATGTTTTGGCGCTGTCAGACGACAGATAGTCACTCAATCAGAGGACCAGTTCTGTTGTAGTCACCAACCTCCCGCCTTGGCAAGCCTCAACAAAGGCCGTTGATAGCCGCACCGCCGTAACCGGGCGATTGGATAATTAATCAATGATAACCCTGCTTGCTGCGCCTGCAGCTCCCGATCTCCGAGTCTGGGGAAATCTTGTCCCAAAGAAATCGAACATGTGTAGGGCGTGGAATTCCTTCTCATGACTGGACTACATCTTACTAACAGACGTACATGCTTTTACGTCTAGAGTACTTCAACCACTCTCTGTGCCAAAAACACTCTCTCAATCCACTTTCAACATCCACAGCTCTATCCGCATCTGTTCTTTATACTCAAAACCGATCCAATTCCAACTCGTGCCTCCATTGAGACCCAAACAGCACCCCCACCATGTCTCCCCCCTCAGCCATCGATATCGACGTCGAGGCCGTCACAGATACTCAAGGAATCACCATCCCCGATCCCCTACAGCTGCCTCTCCGTGCAAACGAGATATTCGGCCGGAGGAAGAAGACTGAGAAGTCCCAATGGGGCGTCGCGGCTCCGTCGAGCAGTGCGAAGTTTAAGGCGGATGTTGGGAGTGGGAAACCCATGGCGAGGCGGTGGGATGGTAAGTTGGGTTTCTCTTGTCCTTTCCATGGAAGTTGGATTGATCCGGGATGGGTTGATCTGAATGCGTAATTCGTGTCTGGCATGACTGAATTGTTCTGATTTTTCTTCATAGATTATCTCTCCGCAGAGGCCGTCCGCAGACAAGGCAATTCGCTCAAGCAAGCAGCAAAATATCTTGGGAAGCCTGGTCTCATCTCTCTAGGCGGCGGACTCCCTAGCAGCGAGTACTTCCCCTTCGACTCACTGTCTTTCGTTGCGCCATCTGTACCCAAATTCTCGGAAGCAGAGACCAAGACAGACGGCGTGACCGTCACGGCTGGGAAACACGATCTCCAGGAGGAGAAAGGGATTTTCGACATTTCGACCGCCTTCAATTATGGCCAAGGGACCGGGTCAGCGCAGCTGTTGCGGTGGATCACTGAACATACGGAACTCGTCCACCATCCACCGTACCAGGACTGGCTATGTACCATGACAGTCGGATCGACCAGTGCCCTCGACATGGTCCTTCGCCTCATGACCGAGCCGGGTGACTACATCCTCAGCGAAGAATACACCTTCGCCACGGCCGTCGAGACAGCCTCCCCAATGGGCGTCAAAGTATTCGGAGTCCCCATGGACGCCGAAGGTCTCCTCCCCGAAAAGATGGACGAAATCCTCTCCAACTGGACTTCCGCAACAACCCCCTCCGGAGCCCGAAAACCCCATCTCCTCTACACCGTCCCAAGTGGCCAAAACCCCACCGGAGCGACCCAAGGCGCCCAACGCCGCCGTGACATCTACACCGTCTGCCAAAAACACAACATCTACATCCTCGAAGACGAGCCCTACTACTTCCTGCAAATGCAGCCGTACACCGGCGCCGACGCGCCGGACGTGCCTCCTCCGAAAACGCACGAGGAGTTCCTCACATCGCTCGTGCCGAGTCTGCTGTCCATGGACGTCGACGGCCGCGTCATGCGGATGGATTCGTTCTCCAAGGTGATTTCGCCTGGCAGCCGTGTCGGTTGGATCACGGCCAGTGAGCAGATTGTAGAAAAGTATCGTATGCATGCCGATGTGTCGACGCAGGGGCCATCGGGGATGAGCCAGTTGATTCTGTTTAAGTTGCTCGATGAGCATTGGGGCCATGGGGGATTTTTGGATTGGCTTGTGCATATTAGGATGGAGTGTAAGCAAAGCCCTTTCACAAATGTTTCTCACCACCCTTCTGGTCTCTCCTTTTCTCCGTTCTTTTTTTTTCCCTTTGAATTAGTACTGACCTGCTCATCAGACACAAGACGTCGCAACGTCATCCTCTCCGCTTGCGAAACCCACCTCCCTCGCTCCATAGTCTCCTGGCAACCTCCCATGGCCGGTATGTTCCACTGGCTGCGCATCGACTACACCCAGCACCCGTCCTACCCCTCGAAAACCATCCCCGAAATCGAAGAAGAAATTTTTCTCAGGGTCATCGATCATGGTGCACTCGTCATGCGCGGAAGCTGGTTCTATGCGAATGCTGATGATCGCCACGATACCTTGTTCTTCCGCGCGACGTATGCTGCTGCGCCGTTTGAGCGGATTACGGAGGCGATTCGTAGGTTTGGTGAGGCGGTCAGGGAGAGTTTTGGGATTAGTGAAGGGTTGGAAGAGGAGGGGAGGGAGAAGAAGAAACTCAAAGTTTGAAAAGGAAAAGGTTAGGTGACTGTGGGGTTTGGGGAACCTCGAAGGGGGGACCATTGAGATTTCAGGGCCGAGAAGAGAAGAATACAAGAGTTTGAAAGGGCCCATCTAGTCCTATACAACCTATCAGCAGGCACATCTAAGCTTCGAATCGAATCGGATCGGGAAATAGAACACCTGGCACATCTGGCCGGAGTTGGTCCAGGCATCATCGTTTCTCTCGCCTTTATTTCGGTTCACCGTGGTTCAATTCATCCGTATGCACTCAATCTCCTCAATTCAGTTCAATTTGAACCAAGTCTTTCTCTCAGTTCCCATTCCATGCCACGTCTGTCTATATCCCCGGCCTGTCCAGTCCATGCATGCATTAACCACCCTCGCTCTTCCACACACACGATCCCATACGGAGCGCCGAATAAATGCTGAAATGCTCTGCGGGAGCACAGTGTGGCAGCAGAGGCGGGGTTGAAGAGAAAAATATGAGATATGCAATGATACGAATGAAAACGATGATGAGGAAAGCCCCATTTCACCGTAAGGGAGGAGAACTGTAAGAGACTCCGCTCAGTCGAGACCCATGTAGTACTCCAACATGGCTGGGAATTCGGGGGTTCCGAGACCAGTCACTGTTGTTGAGCGTCAGTATATCCATTTCCTTTCTCGTGCTTCCTGGCTCTAGTTCCAAGGAAAGCCAGACGGGCCCCAAAAACAGCCGTTAAAGAAGGGTAATGCTCCAAAAAGAAGAACGGGAAGCAACTCACCAGGATCCCAACCCTCGACCGCGGCAAACCCATCAGTGCCGCATCCCGGCGCACTCCCCTCCACCACATCCCTAAACATCGCCGGATTGGCATAAAAGCTCGGATTCAAGAACCCCAACGACGCCTTCCCGGCTTCCAATCTCGCGTCGTTGATCTTCGTAATCATAGCTCCAAACACGGGACTGCTGGCACTGGTCCCATAAACCAGATTATACTCGCCAACGACTGCAACGACGTAATTCGCACCGTTGGCAGAAATGTCCGGCAACCCCCTCGTGGATTGGGAATTGTTAAATTGCTTCTCGGTGTAAGTGCCCGCGAGTCCCTTATCCCACCATCCCTTGACAGTTTCGGCCTGATAGTCGGGCATCGGGAATACATTGCTGAAACCGGCGCCCGAGTAGATGCGGGTTTCGCAGGCCTTTTCAGGCTGTGTGCCGCTGGCGCGGGCTTCGGCGATGTTGGTGCCGGGGATGACTTGAGTTGCGCCGACGGCGGTGACGAAGGGGCAGGTGGCGGGGAAGCCGGGGACGAAAGAGCCGCTGGTTCCGTCGTTGTAGAAGAGGGAGCCAGAGTCGCTATCGACGCATTGGCCGTAGTTTCCTTCGAGGTTGGTTGAGTAGAGGTCGAGGAGGTTGTGAAGGGGGATGGAGTGGGGACTTACCGGCTACGCCATAATCACCTGAGGAGTATAGGATCGAGACGCCTTGGAGGCCGAGCTTTGCGTACTCTTCGCACTGCCGCTCTTCGTACGGGGCAGTCAAAGCTACTTCGTCGTATCCGTAAGAAGTACTGATGACCTTGGCCGGCTCGAATGTACCGCAGTCTTTCGGGCCGGTGTAAGCTCCCTCAGCACCTATAAAACATATTAACTCGTTACTTCCAGGTAAAGGGGGGAGTGCGTATACCTGAAGTGTCCGGATACTGTGGATCCTGCTGCAAATCGTCACCGCCCTCATATTCACAGTATGATCCATCGATTGCGTCCAAAAAGTTGTTGAACGATGCTCCGTTGACGGTATCGCCGACTTGGTAGAGAGTGACGTTCTGGGGGTAACTAAGGACCATTGCGTACTCAACTGGTGGGGATTATTAGACTGCGGTCACTCGGCTCACGTGATTGAGATTACGAAAGGCAACGTACGATCCAGATCTGACTCGCCCATGTACGAGAAGTCGACTTGGTCTGTTTGGAGGACGCCACCGTCGATTGATTGGAAGGTGGGTCTGTTGATTGGTCAGACTCGATCACTTTTTGGGGAGATAATAAGGGCATAGGGGCACGGCGGATGCGAATGCAGGAGACAAGCTTACCTGGCTCCAACAAGCTTAGGGGAGAAGTTCGCAAAGAACATGTCAAGGTCCTCCGGGAGGTACGCCTGGGGAGTATATTCGACGATCTGTCAGTCCAATGTAAGTATTGTTCCTTTCGCTCTTCTATTCTCTTCGGCCAACTTACTCCGTAGCTGTTATTCGCCGCAGAAGTCGTACTATTGCTCTCGGGAATATTATAAAGACTCCTTAGGCAAGCCGGCACGATCTGCTGATCGCAAAGCGCCAAATCATCCGCCAAAGCGCCCGACGCAAGCGTAGCGCCCTGCTTCGGCGACACACGGTGATAACCCTTTCCAATACTCTTCTCCTTGGGCTTGCCCGGTGTGATAGGGATACGATCGGACCTTTTCGTGAGATACTGCTCCCGGCTCATGACCTTGGCGTCGAAATGCAGTGTCGGCATGACGAGGTCCACGTGCGGCGAGACATCATACGGCAGACTGTAGTACTTGTCACAGCCGACATGCGGCTGTCCCGACTCATCGTGCTCGTAGATGTAGTATTGTGTCTTGAGAAGACGCTCGGCTTCGTCGACGGTCGACTTGACGTGGATCCAGTTCTTCCCCTTGGTGAGAGAGATGCGGTCTTCCTCGACGCCAGAGGCGGTCAGCCAGTTCCTGACTCTCTGGATGGTGTCGTCGCTTTCCAGATTGAGTATATTAGCCTTGTTTGCGAGGAAGCTTGGGTATTCGACGATCAAACGAGGGCCCTATGTGAGCTTCCCCGAACAACCCTGCTCCTGGGAAACAGAGCAGGGACTCGCCCCACCACATTGTCCCCACTATCACGCGACACGCGCCAGAAAAAACGACAGATGTGTTTTGGAGACTCAGAGAAAGTACTCACCTCGGCGCAAACGTTTCCGCGACCTTCTCTTGGCTCCAGTGTTTGCCGTAATTGGGCGACTTCGGATCGGAGACTTCTTTGAGGAATCTTGCAGTATGCTCCATGTTTCTTTGCCTGAGGCCTATCCGAAGAGGCATCTTCGTCTCGCCTGACAATCTGTCCCGCTTCTGCCATGGGGTGGGAATTGACGTCCTCTTTTCGTGGACAACATAGGGAGTGGCCGGCGACGAGACAGCACTGGCGACGAGAGCCGCAAGGGCGAGGAAGGAGGACACACGCATGGTGATAAGAGACAAATGAGACGAGGTACGAAGAGCCGAGAAGTTCGAAAGGAAACGCAGAAGAAGGGGTATACTGCAAGATATCAGCGGCCAACAGCACGAGCGACAATTAGGAAATTACCTTCTCATTAAAGGGCTATCTTGGTATTGCGGAAGCACTCTTTCTTATCAGCACCTTCGAACCTCCAGATCTCGCGCAATGGACTCAACCCGGGATGAGACCAACCGTAAGCCGAGCTCCGGGGCAACAGGCCAGGTGATGGGAGGGTAGGAGGGGCTCATCGAGGTACGAATCCATGGGTCTTCGTGTTCCGACAACAAGCTTTCCATCCTTGAGCGGACCGAAGCGCCATTCATGGTGATGACAGCTTCGAATGCCTTATCTCAGGGCAAAGAGCGCCGGATATCAGGTATGGGTTATTTGGAGGGGATCGAGGGGATCTCGGACTGGGGGCTGAGGTTATCTGTGATGGCTGCTAGGTTATTAAAGACGAGAGAGGTAGGGCTGGACGATAGATAGACTTGCTTGCGTACTGCTACCACAAAGGGAACCTTGCACTCGATAGAGGAATATAAAGTAGTCTACTGACAGGCTCCGGTCTGCTATTGACGAAACTACTTACGCAAGGGCTCCAGTTCAGAAAGAGGCAAACATTCGAAGTCGAGATTCACAAATGCCCAGATATTTTTCGGCACGACGACTCCGGTTTGATATGTGAGTTGGCAGCTTGTCGTCCAATTTGGCTATGCGAGTTGCGGAAGCTTCTTGCCAGGGACTGACCCTTGTGCCAAGGTGCATTTTATTTAATTCTATAAGCGCGGCGGTGCTCAAGTAACCAGCAGCAACAGCATTGCGGAGGTGGAGAAGAGTACAGCTGGACGTTTTCAGTCGAGACAGGGCAAGCAATGTCACTTGCAAAGAATCAAAACGTGATTCAACAGATTTCATACCTGCAAAGTACGGTAGTTGTTGTTGTTGTTGTTGTTGTTGTTGTTGTTGTTGTTGTTGTGCACTTCGGCAGATGGTCCAAGTCAAGTGGTTCTGCCGAGAACACAACCCCTTGTACCTGTGGCTGAAACTTCAGATACTAGACTGGGCGTCATTGGCAATGTAAGTGTGTCAAAGTTCGGATTGGACCAACTCAGCATACTATTGCAGCCAAAAGGGAAGACTGGTTTTGACAGATGATGATGGTACCAAAAAAGAAGTATGCATGTGAGTTCAACATTGGGTTATCTCCTTTTGGTCCGGAAGCAATCCTGTTGCACAGGCGCATCAAGCAGCTCCATGGATACCTGCTTCATGACGTTCTTCTTGCTGACAGTGCTTAGGAAACGTGACGCCGGGGTAGGTAGTGGTCGAGAGAATGTACTGCTATCTTGAGCCCGGCATAGACAGATCTTGATCGCTCCAAGCACTGATCTTATCTGGCCGTTCCAGGTTCGAGGTCCCAACGAGCTCTGTGAAGCATGCGAGTCTTGCATTGAAAGATCTCGGCCTATTGACCTAATGGAAGTCGCAGTGTCAGTCAGTTGCAGTTCGTACCTGATCAATAGCAGTAGAACCTGTCACAGTTCGTGCATAGATTCATGGAAGACAAGGTTGACGACGAAGCCGAACTCCCGCCGTCAAAGGGTGCCACTCGTGAATGGCGGAAAAGACGATAGTCTCGTGAACTGGTCAAGGACGTCTGCAGGCTGATACTGCATTCCTGAATGACAGTCAAGCTGGGAAGGAAGGGGTATCTTCCCATGAATTCCAGCTCCCACCGTAGTTCGATGACCAGGGTGATACAAGTCGCTGGTAGATCAGAAAGAGCAATGCAAGCAGAACCTGAGTCCATGAGCAATCCAGAAAAGAGCCCCTAGTTCGCCGCAAAAGATCTGCTGACATGATAAATCCCTCGCAGGTCCTATCAAGTAGCCAGGGCAAGGAAGTTCGGGAAAGCACGATATATCCGGTAACCAACTCGTAACCCGAATTTCCTCAAAAGCAGAATCGGAAGGATGAAGATTCTTTACTGCAAGTATACAGTGGTGCACGATGTGATATTGAATGAAGATCGTTCCGCTCCCGTTTAGCTTCTCCAAGAGTTGAAAAGTCTTCTCAAAAAAAAACTTGCCATTGAGTAGGTAATGAGAAGACAAGGACGATTCCCCATACCTCAGTATCCTTGTTATTCCTCATGGTGATAAGTCCAGCATATCCGGGAACCAGGAGCTTGCAGCCTGGAAAGCTGGTCAGATATATTGGATTGCTCTGTAGGAACCTCCTCTCAATCCAGCCTGACCTAAAGGGAATCCTCATCGAATAACCAAAATAGCTTCTTGCATGGTCGCAGAGCCACCTTCGACCTCTAGGCGAGTGATAGAGCTTCAGGAATTGACTTCGAAGAGCACAGCAACTGCGAGGTATGTGAGGTAGACTTGTCAAGATCAGGCATGTTTTAAAGATTTAGTCCTTGCAGGATAGGAACATCATGGAAGGAAAAGAAGACAAGGCTTTCCATCTTCGAAAGGGAGAAGACGAGAGAGGAGTACTTAAGGTACCTAACTAGGTATAGGCAAGGTAGGTAAGTTAGGAGGGGAGGTATGAGATGAGATGACCCGATGATTGTGATGAGAGATGGACGATGACATAAGCAGATTGATAAGATAATGGAGAGGTGAACATCTGTAACTTACGGGCAACTCACCTGCAAAAGAATTTCCTCATGAAAATCGCCATGTAGCCTTTCTCGCTGGGCAGATCTGCCTCCGACCCAATTTTGCACTATCCATGCCACTGCCAGTATGGCTATCCACATCAGCGACCGGTTCCTCTGGGTAGCTGCTGGTACGAAACATGGTACTGTTCCAGAGGGCTCAATAATTCTAACAAATGTCCTTCTAGGACTTGCGGCCTATCTCACGAGCCGAGCCATCGCCAGCGTCCTCAAAGCACATGTCCAGATCCCCGAGTCAGACCGCCGGAAACCAGCACCCACACTCTCGCAAGAAAAGGAAGACAGTGCGTCCGCAGTTCGCCCTTCCGATTAAACCCATTTTCTAACACTCTGGCCCAGAAATTCCCCTCAAAGCCCTCGAAACCCTAACCACGCACCCAAACACTTCCATTCGTGACGCGGCGCTGACTATTCTCTGCGACCGCTACCTCAAAGACACCGTACTCCGCAACACCCTCCTCGCCTCCGCTGTATCCCCACATATTCCCTTGCGCCAGAAAGCCGCCGCAAGTATCGATTTGATCCGCGCATACACCAACGTCGATCTCACCGAGGAATTGCGATTAACTCATCCACCGAGGCACGCCGACAGTTCCATCACCATCGACCCGCTTGTCGCAACCGCGGAGGACGCCGAGCGTCGTAATGCGGCTGTGGAGATATTGAGCGCGCGTCGGCAGCGGAATACTGCTGCAGGGACGGGAATAGGGGAAGGAGGGAGGACTCGACGCCCCTTGCGGAGGGAGGAGAACAGTCCGCAGGAAGAGCAGGCGAGACGCAGACGAAGAGAGGCGATGGTTTTGCATGAGGGGAGCGCGCCGGTGACGAGGGACGATATCATTCAGCGGCCACGGGAGGGAAGTGTGAGGAATGAGGAGGAAGTCAGAAGGATGGAGAGGGCGTTGAGGGATTTGACGGGAGGTGGTGGGTGAAAGGATGAAGATCGGTGGTTCATAAAACAGCGAACAGGCATTGGGACATTTCATATCCGTGGAGACACGCCTTCCTCGAGTATGCTGCACTCGCATTCGTGAGTACTCCCTCTCCTCCCCTCCAACACAGGAAGGTATACGGCTCTAACAGCTGCAAGGTCCCACGCGACTCGTGGGTTCTTCTGCTGTATTCGATCCTCGAAAGCAGTGAAAACAACCCGTGCGGAGCCACCAGATCGAGCATTGCCTCATTTTGTGTGCAGGTGCTAAGCAGATAAAGCCAGTGCATTTGCAATCCCAGCCTCAATTCAGTAAAGCATGAAAGAGTGCTTTTCGATCAAAATCAACCTTAGAGAATTAGTCACAGTATGTAGTCATGAATTTGTCACAGAGGTAGCAATGCAATTCATCACTAAGAATGCAAATCCGAGATTGGGAGACACACAAAGGCTTTAATTCCTCAGCTCAATGTTATATCTGTATGCCATCATCACAACCAGCACCAGCCCACGGGTCTGAAGGTTTACTTCAGGGGAATGAAACGAGAAGAGTGAGTAGCACCAATACCTGGCCTACCGTGCTTGACGGGGTGGCTATAACAATCGTTAGTCCTCGTCCAAATAAAAGGAGCCATCCCCCACTTCGAGGTCAAGGGTATACGTACTATGAGATCGAGAATTCTCCCAAGTAGTGTCCGACCATCTCAGGCTTGATTTCGACCTGGTTGAAGTCCTTGCCAGAGTAAACACCAATGACGCTGCCGATCATCTCGGGCACAACGATCATATCGCGGAGGTGGGTGCGGACGGCGGAGGGCTTCTCGTTGGGCTTGGCCTCAGCTTTGGCCTTGCGCAGCTTCTTGATCAGGCCCATTGGCTTGCGCTTGAGGCCACGGTTGAATCGGCGGCGGGCGCGGGCGTGCACGACATCGCGGAGCTGTTCGGAGGAGAGGTCGAGGAGTCTGGGGTGATTTCGTCAGCAAACGTGTTGCATATTGGTGTGGGATAGCGCGTTTGAGCTTGTGAGGCGGTAGACGTACTGGTCAAGATCGATGCCACGGTACGAGTACTTTCGGAAGGCTCTCTTCTTCTTGAGCTCTGTTGTCGCGGGTCAGCCTCTGCTCCGTCTTCCAAGCCCAAAATTGAATCTCCACGACAGCCTCCAAAGTATTTGTGTATTCGGAGCAACTAGGTGTTTGCAAAGCGAGGGAAGGATTGTGAGCGTACCGGCAGCCTCTTCGGCGTTCTGGGGAATGTTAGCAAAGAGGCTCTTGTTGGGCAATCCCGATGGCGGAACTCACGTATTCCTCGTCAGCCATGATTGCAACTTATCGAAGTATCAACTGAAGATGACTTCGATACGTGCGAGTGGGTGCGTTGGTAGAGTTGGGGTCGTGGTGTGAGGTTGACGTTGTCGTCGCCGCAAAATTGAAGTGCGCGATGGAAGCGGGCAAATGGATGCCAAGCCGTAACAACGTATCTCCGGACCGGGCTGCGCGAATTCTAGTCACGTGTATTCCACAGTGTGCAAGCAGACTCAGTTTCAGCCTCAGTTCTTGCTTGTCCTTCTAACAGCAAGACACTTCGTCAATTCGGGCTGGCGAAAGCTCTCAGCTACCCTTACTCCGAAATAGATGCAGGTCTCAATATTAAGGTGCATTAACATGGCAATTGAATAGGCAATGGTGTCATTGACTGGCATTCTCGTGAACGAGCACGTCTACTTTTCGATTGACACGGACTTTGACAAAACTGGCCGGTCCGTTCGATAGATCGCACAGCCCCTTTTCTGCGTAAACTCCTGCCATGAGCCTAGCACATAGATGTTTCCAGGACCTCTCTTGACAAGTAATCCATGCAATGCCATGCCATGCCCACGTCTCGTTACGTCTAGTCGAAAAGACCAAAGCCCATATCCTCATCAGACTCTTCCTTCTCCTCCTCCTTAGCAGCTGGTGCCTCCTCTGCGGCGGCGGCACCACCAGCGGCAGCACCGCCGGCAGCAGCAGGAGCACCTCCTCCACCACCAGATGGGACGGATGCGAGCTTGGAGGAGCCTTCGGCGATGAGCTGTGAAGGTTGTTAGGTTTTCTGTCCTCTTGCTGTTCAAATATTCATGTTCCAAGCCGTACCTCGTTGATGTCCTTGCCCTCAAGCTCAGAGAGAAGAGTGCTCAGGCGATCATCATCAGCCTCGATTCCGACAGCGCTCAGGACTTCCTTGATGTCGTCCGCGGAAGGGCTGGTGTTTCCACCGAGGCCGAGAAGGAGGTATGCTGCGAGATGCTTCATTTTGGTAGTTGGTGCTGAGAACAGGCAGGTTAGCAAGGGCATCGCATTATCAACTCGTCGCTGTTGTCGCAAACCACTCCGAGTTCCTGGGCAGCTTACTTGAGAGTTGGAAGTTGGAAGAACTAAAGAATCAATCAATTTAACCGTGTTAACGGAGACTGAGACGTAGAGCTCTTTGGTTTGTTGTGTCGGGTTGTCGGATGCTGGATTTTGGAGTCGAACTTTTGCTTGTGTGCGTCGGGCAGGTGTGGCTAGTGCTTGAGCTAGTCCGGATTCGGGACTATGCGGCGGTGACATTGGGCCTTGGCGCCGGCCTGGTCTTCCATTGATGGTTGGTGACAACCTCCTCCGCCTCCGCCTCCTGCCAGAACACCACCTTGCGCTTGCCACTCCCCTCTCACCTCTCTTCCTTCCTCCTGTGAGGACATACTCTGTCCTCTCTTCCTCCTCCCGTCATGCAACATTCTCTTATCACATCAATCCTGTGGTAGTTACGGACAAACACCATCGCTATGAGTGTAAGTGAGACCATATCAGTTGCTAGGCCCCATTGCTAACTACTCTCCAGGCTCTCAGGAATGCCTTGTCCTCTGTCGGCGGTGGTGCCGCCTCAGATCCACCGTCCTCCACGAACAAAGCTACCCAAAACACAACCCAGTCTGGGCGCCCGACGAATGACGCACCAACAGCTCCGAAGCGCAAGGCAGATGATAGTACAGGAGTTGGACCTAATAAGGCTCCACGCCTCATTCCAAAATCCCAGCCCGCATCATCCAGTACCCCCCTCACCGCCAAACTGCCTTCTGACACCCCGTACCGCGGCACGGCGCAACGCCCGTCACTGTCGGCAAACACCCAGAAGCCACTCTCAAAGCCCATACCTGCTACCCCACGGCCACCACCTGCTGCCTCCATCTCTCGGCCTAAATATGCTCCCACAGTTCCCGCCCCAACGCCGACTGCCGCACCCACGAAAGGATCATACGCAGATCTCATGGCACGAGCGAAAGCCAACCAAACATCTGCCCCCGTCATGGGCATCAAACACAAGCCAGTGGAGCCAGTCATGTCTCGAGCAGAACGACTGAAAAAGATAGCCGAATCCAAGAAACCGGGGTTTTCTGCCAAAGGCTCGAAGTCCGGGAGTAAAAGCGGCAGTAGAAACATCAGCAGGGACGCGAGCCCCATGAAGGGAGGTGATCAGAAGAAAGGGAAAGACAAGAAAGAAAAGGAACCCACAGGCTACCGAGGCACCATGCGGCCCTCAAGCAGCGAGCCCGCCTACAAAGGGACTATGGGTGGCGCCCTCGCAATGCACGCTAAACGCACCGGTCCAGCAAACACCAGCAGAAACTCCAAAACTGACTCCACGGCGAAAAAGAAGCAAGAGCCCAAAGGCCGCTATGGTGGCTACGTGAGCTGGTCAGACCTCGACGACGCCGAGGAGGACGAGGAGGACTATGAGTCGGAATCTGACATGGAAGCTGGGTTCCACGACGTGGGCCGGGAGGAGCGACTCGCCGAAGCGGCGGCAAAGAAGGAGGACGAGCAGGCCACGCGCGAGGAGGATGAGCTCAAGCGCCAGAAGCAGGAGAAGAAGGATCGATTGGCCAAGTTGGCGGCTGCCCAAGAAGCAAAGAAGAAACGTTACTGATTCGTTGGTTGGTAGGAGCTTGCTTTCGCCGGACCTTTTAGCTGCGATCCGTGGGTTTCAAATGTGGAGAAGGTTTGTTCCCAGACTGAAGGCTGCAAAGGAAGGTTATGAAAGGGAAATATGGGAGCTTAAGAGAAAGGTTATTGCGCTTGAAGGCTTGGTTAAGGAGTTGAAGACAAGGTCAATGTCGGCTGGCATAGGGAGCTGAAATGGGAAAGCGGTTTCTAAGCATTTTGCATGCTCCCCATAGATAGCCACAGGTACTCAGTCGAACTTCATCATTTTCTGATGGCGCATCCTCCCTGTAAGTTGCTGTAGGCTACCTTCGCCCACCTTGTGTTTTTGGAGTTCATTTTCAGCCGAGCGAGATCTAGCTACGTACGCCCGGAACCCGTATGTCAACGTTTGGATGGTTGGCTGAAGTTATCCCGGGGCTCGGATTTCTTCGCTTCGCTTAACTCACTACAGAATTACCCCTGATATCAGCAAGTTTCCCAGCATCGATCTCACTGTCAATCAGTTGGATCACTACATTTATCTGCTTCGTTGTTTCATGACTGCATTCAAAACGAAGCTTCCCACTTCAAAAAAGCGGATGACATTGCACATTTCAGGGACTTCAGGGTCACTTCAGATAGTGATTCTAAGACTTCGTAAACCGGCCAAGCCCGTCATAGCAAAATCGCTGAAGGTCTTAAATTCCGTTGACGGGAGATCAAGATTCCTTATCTCATTCGCGGTATCTACTAGTTGAATAACTTCACTTTCCTCTTACTCACGCACTCACTCAGGCTGAGTTTGAGGTGTAATGGTATAATATAGCAAAATCCTTTATGGTTGACTCGCTCGGCAACGCTGTTCTTCGAAGGATTTCCTGACCGCCCCCGGCAGCCTCTAGGATAGAAGGGTTATACCAAGTGGCTTGACTCTTCCTGACTTCAGCCTTTCCCAGGTATGGGCGCGTCCCATCTAGAGAACCTGCGGAGTGCATAAAATATTGGAGTATCCCCGGTAGCCTCTAGGAGAGAGGGGTTATCGTAAGTGGCACTAGACTCTTTCTAAACATCCGGATCGACTTTCAGTACCTAACTCTACCTATTTTAGGTGTGAACGCTTGCCATCTAGAGAATCTACGGAATATATAAAATACTGGAGTCCCCCCGATAGCCTCTAGGAGAGAGGTGTAACCCCAAGTGGCACTGGATTCTTCCTGAAAATTAAGTCTTTTCACGGCTGGAGCCATAGACCACTTGTCGTAGAAGTCCAGAACAATAAGGCGGACCCAAACCCACGATGCGATCGCTTCCGACGTCGGCATCAGGGGTTTGATGACATTCAGGACAATCGCCGCAACCGTTGCTTGCCAGTCGGGGGAGAATTTGCTGCCATGTTCGCAGTCGTCAACGAACATGCTATCGTCAACTGGTGTCTCATCTTCTTCTATATCCCGAGGCATCGAACAGTTGCCATAGAGGTCGAGAACGAGAAGGCGGACCTCAACCCACGATTCGATCGTTTGCCATGCAACTGGGGTTTTGCGATTCAGGAAGTCATTGATGGCGCCGTGCATCGGCAACATCGAGTTCGGTCGGTCAATGAAGTTGTTTGATCCAGGTTTGGCCCACTTGATCCCCGTGGCCAGTCCGAGTGCATCCTCTTTCGAGATTTCTTCTTCCCTGCCCAAAACTTCTCACGGGCCGCATCCCAGTTCGCTTGCTCGTCATCTTCGTCATCCCGATCTTCTTCACTGCGCATGGAAGCTCCTTGCCTCGCCACTTCTCCCATCGTATCCGCCATACCAATCTCACCAACCGTCGTCTCTTCTTCGGTGATAACTGGCGCCTCAGCGTCGCCCATCTCTTGATCACCCTGTGCGGGATCCTCAGCATCCGTCACCATCTCCGCTTCACCCGCCCTGCGTGCAGGCAGGTCCATATCGGCAAAGAAGTCGGTCTCGCCGCTCGCCATGATGTGCTGGTGCGTGGGGATCGTGAGGTATGTGTTCTGGTGATGGTGGGATCGTGTGGTGTTGATGTTGGGAGTTTGTGATGGAAGTGGAGGTGGCCGAAGATGGAGGTGGAGGTGGAAGTGGAGGCAGAGGTCCTTCAAAAACATGCAGCGCTATGTGCACGATTGCATGCGATCCCCTATAGTGAGGTTGCCTCACTCTTCGCGTCAGTGGAGACCAAATGTGGGAAAAGTCGTTCGGTAAAGTCGGTCGTGGTGAAGCTGTTTTGGTACCTATGTTATGAAACCAACCATAGGTGTACCGTTGGTAGAACGATTCATCTATCAATGCTGATCCTGAACTCTTGAACTGATCATCGACTGTAACCGCTACTTAAGCTCGTATATCCCACGTGCCTCCGGCTGAACCACTCCGTTGTAGAATGCTGGTACCGAGCGGCGTCGCTATGGCTGGTGCTGAACATATCCGGTCACATCTCATGTGTTTCTGAATTCGCATGGTACTAATTCAACTCGTATACCACTCGTTCAATGCTGTGGCCGAGGATTACTTCGTTCAGTGGACGCCACAGAACTATGCAGTCTTATCCGTACCACGACTTGAATTCACCAAACCAAGAAGTGCCAATACTAAATCGGTGACCAAGAGGCCGGAGTCGACGAGATCATGGGCGAGAACAGCAAGCACCCCATTTAGCTATCGTAAATAGTTGACAGGAATAAAACACCCGGAAGTTATCCGGAAGGTCTCTAGAGCAGGAAGCTTTAGCTAGGTGGTCCAACATTTCATATTGTCCCGAGGTTCTCTGAATGGCAGCCTGTTGGGCTTAGATTTTAGAAATAGCCAGATTTCGAGGCCAAACTTTCAGCCAGATTTCGAGCTTCGATAAAAGGTTCTGCCGCGTGAGAGAATATCTCTATCCTAGAGACTGCTGGGGGTACTCCAGTATTTAATGTTCTCCGTGGGTCCTGTATGAATGGCAGTCCGTCCGGCCTAGAAGTCAAAATTAGCGGGATTTCAGGGCCAAATTTCGAAACAAATTTCGAGGCGAACTTCGGGAAAAAGTCCTGCCAGTTGAGAAAATACCTCTATGCTAGATACTGCCCGGAGGGCTCCAATTTTACGTTCTCCGGAGGTCCTCTGAGTGGCAGTCCATCCAGCCTAAATTTTGGTAATGGCCACCAGCTTTCAGGGCCAACTTTTGAGCCAAATTCTGACCCAAACTTCAAGAAAAGATCCTGCCAGTTGAAAAGATCCCTCTATCCTAGAGACCGCCGGGGGTAACCCAGTATTTTATGTTCTCCGCAGGTTCCCTGAAAGGCAGTCCCTCCCATCTGGGAATTGCTAGATTCCACGGCTGAATTTGAGCCAGATGTTGAGTTAAAACCCCAGGGAAAGTCCCGCCGCCAATGAGTAAAAGCCCTTCCTATTCCTTAAATGCCATTTACCAAAGACAATCTCAAAAACCGTTTACCAACCCACCTCTTAAGAGCCATCCCTCAGAAGCCATTTTTAAAACCCATCTGGTAGTGCCGCCACTTGAGAAAATTCCGTAGTCCTCGATGTTGCCTGGGGTACTCCCGTATTTTATGTTCTTCGTAGGTTCTCTGATTGGCAGTCCGTCCCACTTGAGAATGGCAAGATTTCAGGGCCAAATTTTGCGCCGAAGTTCGATGAAAAGTCCCGCCACTTGGTAGAATCCTGATGTGCTGGAGTCCTTCGGGAGCACACCAGTATTTTATGTTACACCTCACAATCATGTTATGGCAAAGGGGCACAAGGACAAAAGGGAATTTCCACTAAGTACACGTCCCCGTCCCAAACAAACCCCTCTACCGTCACAACCCCCACAACGCGAGCTGTACAGAGACGCAAGACGAAAGGAAAAAGAGATCTTTTGGAGGATGGACCGCAGCCCCGTGGCCTGACTTTTTCCCGGGTAATAGAGGTAGCTACTGAGGAGACTGAAGGATGAGGAGGCTAGCTCTATTATACAACTAGATACACGTACTTGATCAGCACATTGGCCGGCCGGCTTTTAACCGATCCGGAAATGGCCTCAAGCACCTACATCAAGTAACCCCTTTTCCACCGCTTTACGCAAAGCTCTTGGTGAAGCTCACGACCACGTCCTTCAGCTTGGCCTCCAAGTCCTTGCTTAGCGCACCTTCCCTGTCAATCTGCTGGAGCAAGTCCGACTCGTTGCTCCTGAGGTGGGACAAGAAATCGGCCTCCCATTGCAGAACCTTGGCAACGGGTACGCTGTCGAGATGGCCATTGACACCGGCGTAGATAAGGGGTACCATCTCATTGACGGCCATGGGCGAGTACTGCTTCTGCTTGAGAAGCTCGGTGAGACGCTCACCACGGTTCAGTGTCTGCTTGGTGGCAGCATCCAAATCGGAACCGAACTGGGCGAAAGCGGCGACCTCACGGTACTGCGCCAAGAAGAGCTTCAGGGAACCAGCGACTTGCTTCATGGCTTTAAGCTGGGCAGCGGATCCGACACGAGACACGGAGAGACCGACGTTGATGGCGGGGCGGACACCTTTGTAGAAGAGTTCGGCTTCCAAGAAGATCTGGCCGTCGGTGATGGAAATGACGTTGGTGGGAATATAAGCGGACACATCACCACCTTGGGTCTCGATGATGGGAAGAGCAGTGAGGGAGCCACCGCCAAGCTTGTCGTTCATTTTGGCAGCACGTTCGAGGAGACGGGAGTGGAGGTAGAAGACGTCACCGGGGTAGGCCTCACGCCCGGGAGGGCGGCGGAGCAAGAGAGACATTTGACGGTAGGCGACGGCTTGCTTCGAAAGATCATCGAAAATAATGACAGCGTGCTTGCCGTTGTCTCTGAAATACTCCCCCATCGAGCTATGTCGTGTTTTAGCTGTCTATCCGGGATTGCTTCAGTATTTTTGATCCAACTTACCAAGCGGTGAATGGCGCAATATACTGGAGTGGCGCGGCTTCAGAGGCGGTGGCGGCGACGACGATGGAGTACTTCATGGCGTCGTTCTCCTCGAGAGTCTGGACGAGCTGGGCAACGGTCGAGCGCTTCTGGCCGACGGCAACGTAGACACAGTAGAGCTTCTTGGTCTCGTCATTGCCGTCGTTCCAGCGCTTCTGGTTGAGCATAGCATCGAGGGCGACGGCAGTCTTTCCGGTTTGACGATCGCCAATGATCAGCTCACGCTGTCCACGGCCAATCGGCACCATGGCGTCGACCGACTTGAGACCAGTCTGCACAGGCTGGTTGACGGATTGACGGGGGAGAATGCCAGGAGCCTTGAGCTGAGCACGACGCTTCTCGGTGGACTTGATGGGACCCTTGCCATCGATGGGGTTTCCGAGAGCATCGACGACACGGCCGAGAAGACCCTCACCGACGGGGACATCGACCTATTAGTGTGTTAGAGGGTGGGAGAAAATTTGTGAGAGGCTTGGCGTACAATCTCGCCGGTGCGCTTGACAGTCTCGCCTTCCTTCACAAGACGATCGGAACCGAAGAGCACAACACCGACTTGGCCAGCCTCCAAGTTCATGCACATCCCCTTGACGCCGGACGCGAACCTGGAAAGCAATTGTTAGGAAGATGTTTGCTTGTTTAGGATCAGCGGATACGTACTCGACGAGCTCCTCGGCCTGGACATTGTTCATGCCATGGACACGTGCAATACCATCACTGTACAGCCATTGTCAGCTCCTGTCCTTTCGATGAAACCTTTGCACGGTGGTTGTTGTTGATGTTGTGGTGATGAGCATACCCGACGGAGAGAACGCGGCCGGTCTCGGCAAGGCCAGCTTCTTCTTGCACACCTCGAATTCGCTGCTCGAGGATGGAGGAGACCTCGGTAGGAGATGCCTTCGCATCGCTGGCGTAGCCACGGATGCTGTTGGATGCGGCGTTGAAGGCAGCTGGGGTGGGCCGGACCTAACACGACAGAAGTCAGTTTTGCTCGGTTGTTTTCGCAGACGTCTTCAGCATCGCCAATGCCACCATTGAGCGCGGTAAAGCTATCGGGGAAGCTCAGGAAGCTCTCCCAGGGCCTCGCCTTGATGGCAGCGACGTGCAATGCAATGGATGAAGCTGGTGGAGGTGCGGGTTCACTCACCGAAATCCTGCTCGAGGCAGCGATGGCCCGGCTCGACTGTCGCAGAATGGCGCTTCTGAACATTGCGGATGTGCTCTCAAAGCTGTATTGAGTAGCTCTGCTACCAATTGCAATTGGAGCAGGAGGAGAAGAGGGGAGATGGGTGGATTGAGTGCGGTGAGATGGAGATGGAAGAGCTGTTGGAGTTGCTCCTCGCTCGGGACCGGAAGGGTGGACGCCAAGACTTTTCTTAGCGGCCGAGCTCAGGATTTCTGCCAGAGCTCGAGGGACGAGAGCATTCAGGTGACTTCCGGTCATCAATCCATTTCATTCGACTATAACATCCATCCATGGATAAGATTCTAGTTTCTACGCACGGGTATTAAACTTCATTATCCAAAATAAAATTAAGATGGATTGATTTAGAAAACTTGTGGGCGCCCGAGAGACACCACGAACTTTCTCGGAAATGGACAAAAACTTTTCACATTCGAGTTCCCTCACAGGCTAGTATTTTTCCTTCTGTATTGGAATCGTCTCGTCCAATTTCGAAGACATCTCTCATGTACTTTCCGCCGAACTCCGGCATCGTCTTCACGCCCTACTGGGCCCCTAGCCCCAGTTCCAAACTCCCTACCATGCCTCCTATACAGACTCCTTCCTCATCCACTCCATATCTCATGAAATATTGTTACAGGCTTGAAGCAGGCGCTGGCCACAGTTCTCTGCCCCCAATCAAACCTCACCTACTCGCTGCCACAGCTCCTTGTTTATATACCTCGGCTGAACGTTCCGCGTCCAAGTCGTTTACGCAGCCTTTCCCGATCCATTGGCAATGCCATTCGCCTTGCCTTTCGCGCCCTTCAACTCTTTGAATTTCTTCAGGTTCTCATGCACGCCCTTCTCGACTCTTTCCTGGAGCTCGGAGCGATAGCCGAGGGAGAAGAGTAGCTCGAACCACACGAAAAATGGCGCCAAGAACAATGCCTGAACTAGGTTGTCGAGAAGAGCCGGAGCTCGTCCTTCAAATTTGCCATGTCCCACGAACTGCGCAATCCAGCTGGCAACGTTCAGTCCCGCCGCCCAGTAGCTCGCAGTCGCTCCGTACGTCGACGTAAGGTAATTGACGAAGGCTGTTCCGCCAAGGATGAGCGGAGCGAGAAGGCCACCCGCAACCGGTTCCATCAGTATGTATAAGAAAGAATAGAGGATAGCTGATATTGTCCCGACGTTTAGAGGGAGGTTCGGAATTTCGAGGAAGGATGGGACAGGTATTGAGGGGGTATTCGTAAACTGCAGGAAAGGTTAACCAAAGCTGAGACGTATACAAAAAGCGGCTGTATCATACAAGCAAGAAAAAGGTCATCATAATCAAGGGCACAAATATCATATGAATCCCCACGTTGACCTGTCGCCGAAAGTAAGCAACGGATGAGCGCTTCACATGCGGACTGCGGCGAGCTTTACCGGATTGTGGTGGTACGATCCATACTAACAAAGACAATTAGCACTCGTACATATCGAGAGTCACACCAGACCGAAATGTAGCCAAAACAACTTACGAAAATGAGCTGTTTCTCGAGGTTGAGCGACATGGTGGCGGTTGTGAGGCAACAAAGAGGGGACTGCAATAATAATTTGGACTATGAGTGCATGATAAGTAGTTCGGTCCAGCCAGAGCAGCCGCACACTGAAAAGAAACACCGAGAACTGAAGGTTCCAAAGGTTGAAGGCTGACGGAGAGGACTGGGTGTTGGTCAAGGTGACGTGCGGACGGGAAGAAGGTGAGAATGTGGAGAGACGTCGGGCGCTTTCACATGATGACGGTTGCCCGTGCGCAATATCCTCATCTTCCTCCTGCAAAGTGCAGCGCAACCTCGCCTCGCTTTTTCTTCCTCGCACCCTGGATCCCCTTCATCTGTCGCTCATTCACCACTGGTCGGGCCGCAGTCGCGAAACTCTCAACCTTGCCCTAACCCTCGAGGAACCACCCGGGACCGCGCGCCACCGTCTCTGTACGTCTCGACTGCCTCGCTGCATGCGAGTGTGGTAAAAGGTCCGAGTCGACTTCGCGGCAAGCAGCCTCTCCAGTCGACAAGACTCTCATTTTGGGGGGTTTCCGGGAAGATACAATAGCTAAAGCGAAGGAGTACAGACTGCTGCAAGAGATATCAAGCTCTTCGAGCAATAGGCCAAGTTGGAGAAGGGTCTCACTCTACAATACAACACCTTGCGACCCGGCAGACCAACACATCGCAATCGCATTTCCTGCGCGTACCACTTCGAACCATTATAAAAGTCTCTCTCTCCACGCGCCATCATGTTTTTCCTCCACGAGATCGAGCGTATCGTGAATCTCCATCCCTCGTACTTCGGTCCCAAGATGGAGGACGAGATCAACAAAAGTTTGACAGATGCTCTCGAGGGCAAAAATATGGGCAGCTACTTTGTCCTTTGCATACTTCAGAACTGGGAGATCTCCGAGGGCCGCTGCGTGCCAGGCACTGGCACCGCTGAATACACTGTTCATCTCAAGGCCGTTGTGTGGAAGCCTTTCAGGGGAGAGATCGTACGCGTCTTTTGCCCGTGGGTAGTACATTTTGATTGACACTGTCTCGACAGGTCGACGGACGCGTCAAGAACGTCATCGAGAATGGCTTCTTCGTAGAAATTGGGCCCCTGAGCTGCTTCGTCAACAAGAACGTGAGATTGACTGGTCCTAAAATATCTGGTCCGCAACTAAAAGGAAGCAGATGATTCCTTCGGACATGGTGTACGACGGCAATGCGACTCCTCCTCAGTGGACGGACAACGCAGACCAGGTGATCGAAAAGGGCACTCAAGTGCGTCTCAAGATCAAGGGTATCCGCGGCGAGATTGGAGACATGTTCTCCATCGGCACAATCAAAGAGGTACGGCTTGCGCCCATGTTTTCATTCCGTGGCCGCTAACATTCGTCACAGGACTATCTAGGGTGAGAATCGACACTGATAGCCATAAGTGCTATACTCATGTTATTGCTAGGCTTCTATCATGATGACCCCCCGATCTACCTACACGATATTAACTTGATCTATAGACCTCTCCCAAAAGAAGTAGACAGCCAGTCATCACAATCTACCTCTTGGTTCAGCCGAGCACTCGCGTGCTCCGGAATGTGATTTGGAGGATGGACTTCGAAGTGAAGGTTCCGCGCTATGCCTGCCTGCGGCGAGGTCTATATAGCGCATAATTCCTTTTGCTCGTCAATTCAGCAGCACTTGAACAAGTCAGGTATCGAACTTACGAGATAGAAGGCGGGTGGAAAACTGCATGTACGAATATGGGAAAGGCGCGATGGCGGCGCGAGCAAAGCACTCGCGAAAAGAGTGCAGAAGTTCGTAGACCCAATTATCATTCTATATGAAGAAATTCAGGGTTGTTCTCTGCTTGAAACGCATTCAGACCTCAATAAAGCGAGAAATCGCGAGTCGCGTGACAAAGCCCCAGCCTCTAACCTGATATGCCAAGGATCCTGCTGGAAGACATCCACGTTTCCGGACCTTTGTTTATTGTGCGCACAAGCGTCGCACCTTGACTCTCCGTGCTTCTCTGGGCGGGACATTCATACCATCCGTATGCGATAATTCCCCGTCTCGCATTGTCGCCAGGCTAAGATATGCGCCTACGATCCGCGATCAGCTTGCAACAGTGTCAAGATGGCCAAAGAGGAGGATTCTTACAGTAACGAGGAAAATAAGCCTTTGACCCACGATGATGCTCTGTCCCGAAGATCCCAAGACGACGACCCGCGATTCTCGATGGAAACCGTCTCCACAACTTCTCTGATCCTCGACCATGTCAGCGACAATACCTCGAGGCGCAAAGCGAACCTCCGCGAACCCTACTCCGACAGCAATGGGAATGGAAAGTCGGTCCCACAAGAGTCATTCGACATAGAAGAGGGCGCGCCACACTATCCTCAGCTTCCGGCGGACAAGAAGTTTCGCAAGTTGCTGTGGATTCTTGGGGCAGTTGCGGTGCTGGGATGGCTGGTTGCGCTCGCGACTCTGGTGTCCTCGGGCGCGTATAAGCATGCCTCGACGAAACCGCACGACCCTTCTGCGACCGTCACGCCGGGCTCTGGCCATAAAGTCACACTGGACTCTGTTTTGACGGGACAGTGGTATGCGCGGAAACATCAGATATCGTGGATTGCGGGGAAGAATGGAGAAGACGGGTTGGTGCTTGAGAAGGGCGAGAGTGGGAAGGACTACTTGGTCGTGGAGGACGTGAGGCATAGGAAGGCGTCAAAGGCGTCATCCAAAAGCATCACGTTGATGAAGGAGGGCAACTTTCAGGCTGGAAAGTTGTACGTGGTCCCGAGCCAGGTGTGGCCCAGCCCGGATTTCAAAAAGGTCCTTGTCATGTCGGATCGGCAGAGCAATTGGAGACACTCGTTCACGGGATTGTACTACATCTTTGATGTCGAGACTCAGACGGCTGAGGCGTTGGATCCAATGCTTCCAAATGACCGGATCCAACTCGCGTCTTGGTCTCCTCAATCAGATGCCATCGTCTTTACGAGATACAACAACATGTACCTACGGAGGCTGAATGAGAAGACTGTGGTACAGATTACGAAGGACGGCGGCACGGAGCTCTTCAATGGCGTGCCAGATTGGGTCTACGAAGAGGAAGTGTTTGGCGGCAACAGCGCGACGTGGTGGTCTGAAGACGGCGAGTACATCGCTTTCTTGCGGACAGACGAAAAGGCAGTACCGACCTATCCAGTTCAGTATTTCCTCTCACGACCAAGCGGAAAGCAGCCAAAGAAGGGCGAGGAAAACTACCCCGAAGTGCGGAATATCAAATATCCCAAAGCTGGAGCTCCAAATCCGACAGTAGATCTCCAATTCTACGATGTGAAGAAGAATGAGATTTTTGCCGTCAAGATCGAAGGCGATTTCGATAGTCCAGACCGTCTCATCACTGAAGTTGTTTGGGCAGGCACTAGCAAGAAGGTACTCATCAAAGAAACGAATCGCGAAAGCGATGTGATGAATGTCATCTTGATAGACGTTTCAAGCCGCAGTGGCAAGAGTGTGCGAAAGACCGACATAGCCGCCATCGACAAGGGCTGGTTCGAAGTCTCCGAGGATACCACATTCATCCCTGCGGACCCGAGCAATGACAGGCCTCACGATGGTTACGTCGACACAGTCATTCATGAAGGATACGATCACCTTGCGTACTTCAGTCCCATCGACAACGATCAACCCGTTCTGCTTACTTCAGGCACTTGGGAAGTCGTCAAGGCGCCCTCTGCAATCGACCTCAAGAACAACAAGGTCTACTTCGTAGCCACAAAGCACGGTTCCATCCAGCGTCATGTCTACAGAGTCAACTTTGATGGAACGGGTTTAGAATCGGTCACGGATACCACCAAAGAAGGCTACTACGACGTTTCCTTCTCCACAGGGGCCGGCTACGGCCTCCTTTCATACAGCGGCCCTGGTATTCCATGGCAGAAAGTCATTAGCACCCCAAGCGCTGCCGAAAGTTACGAGGATACCATCGAAGACAACCACCGGCTGGCTGCTATGGCGTCAGAGCATGAGCTTCCTATCAAGGTCTTTTCGACGATCCACGTTGATGGGTTCGAGCTCAATGTGGTTGAGCGGAGACCGCCGCATTTTGACCCGAAGAAAAAGTACCCTGTGCTTTTCTGGATGTACCAGGGCCCGGGTTCACAAATGGTGGATAAAAAGTTCACGGTTGACTTTCAAGCGTACGTGGCTTCGAGTCTCGGATACATCGTTGTCACGGTGGATGGACGGGGAACTGGCTATTTGGGTCGCAAGCTCCGTTGTTCTGTCAGGGGTAACATCGGTTACTGGGAATCGACGGATCAAATTGCTGCTGCAAAGATCTGGGCCAAGAAGTCTTATGTGGATTCGGAGAAGATGGCAATCTGGGGCTGGAGTTACGGTGGCTTCATGGCTCTCAAGACACTCGAGCGTGACGCTGGAGAGACGTTCAAGTACGGCATGGCAGTGGCTCCGGTAACAGACTGGAGGTTCTACGGTAAAATTCTCTTCTTGATTTCACATCCGAATCGCTTTGACTGACCCTCCCATAGACTCCATCTACACCGAGCGCTATATGCATACGCCGCAAAACAATCCCGGCGGTTATGACAACTCGACCATCTCCGACGTCCGCTCTCTCAGCAAGAACGTCCGCTTCCTGGTCATGCACGGCGTGGCGGACGACAATGTACATATGCAGTCGACGCTTACATTGCTGGATAAGCTGGATGTTGATGGCATCGAGAACTACGATGTTCACGTGTTTCCAGATTCGGATCACGGCATTTACTTCCATAATGCGAATCGCATTGTTTATGACAGTGAGTTCATCGACCTACTATACTCGTCCAGGAACACATGCTGACAGTGCGGCAGAATTGAGCAATTGGCTCGTCAATGCTTTCAATGGCGAGTGGTTGAAGACGGATCATCCGGTGCCTGTAGGCCCGAGTCGTGAGAAACGGTTGATAGGGTAGCTTCCCGGCTGTTAGTAAAGCAAGAGGCTTGTACATATACTTGGAGGCAGCATTTTAGCATGTGCGGATGCCCAGGATGAATGCATAGGATGGAGTAAGGGGCTTGAATAGGGGCTGGACACAAGGCGCTGGGGTAGCGATATCAGATTAGCTTAAACATGATAGTTTCGTGAAACAAATTCGAATTTGCACGGCCATGATGCGGAAAAGTATGCATAATATTGACTCGATCTTCTCACTCTCACCTCTCCAGCTGCTGTGGTGATGCAAGTGTAGAAGTGTACCTAGACCCTGGCTGTGGCTCGCCGACGAATGATGACGACAGACGGGGTGCTCGCTCAACTTCACAACCTCCAGTCTCGTGTTCGCACTTCCACATCTTCACTGCGAGACAAACCTCATCTTCGGTCCTTTCAAATCTGCAATTGAACAAAAATACAACTAAAATCCCGAATCAAACCGATACCATATACTTAAAAGATATCATGGCGGCGTCAGCATCGAGGAAAGAGCTCTTGGGGAAGGTTCATAAGATGGTGCCGCCCATGCTTGAGAGCTTCCACAAAGGTAGATTTGCGAATCATTTGTTCTTGTTCGGCATGGATAAAAGCTGATATTGCAACTTAAGGCCAGCTTGGACGTGTAGCTGTTATTGGAGGAAGCGAAGACTATACCGGTGCTCCATACTTCTCTGCTATGGCGTCTGCGAAGTTGGGTTGTGATATGGTAAGACCCCATGTTCTTTTCGCACGTCAGCGCATCTTAATTGTCAATCTTTTTCTTTTCAAATCTTCGTTTTATTATTGATTTAATTTCTCTTGTTCATCTTCATTTTCCAAATCAAAACTGCAAGCTCACCCTTCTTTCCCCTACAGTCCCACGTCATCTGCGAGCCCGCCGCCGGCGCCGTCATAAAGACCTATTCCCCAAACCTAATGGTTCACCCTTACATGCGGCAATCCAAGAACCTCTCCAAGTCATCCTCCGAGTCCGAAGCCTCCATCGCCGACGCTGTCAAGTCCATGCTGCCACGCCTCCACGTTATAGTCATCGGCCCAGGCCTCGGCCGCGATCCCCTCATGCAAGACACCTGCGCCTCTGTCATCTCTGCCGCCCGCGAACAGAACATTCCGTTTGTTCTGGATGCTGATGGTTTATATCTGGCGCAGACGCGGCCGGAGCTTGTTCAGGGGTGCAGGGAGTGTGTGCTCACGCCCAATGTGGTGGAATTTGGCCGGCTAGCCAAGGCGAAGGGCGTCGATGTTTCCGAAGGAAACCCAGAAGACCTCTGCGCAAAGCTGTCACGGGCGTTTGGCGGTGTCTTGATCATCCAGAAAGGCGCCAAAGACCTGATCTCGGATGGCGAGACTACGTTGGTCTCCGATGGAGAGGGAGGCAGGAAGAGGAGCGGCGGACAGGGAGATACACTCACTGGCAGCATAGCAACGCTGTTGGCGTATCGGAAGGCGTATCTGGATAAGTTGTGGGATCACGGCGGGGAACTGGGTAAAGAGGAGACCCTCAGGCTGGCGGCGTTTGGTGGGAGTGCGGTTACGAGGGAGTGCAGTCGGTTGGCATATAAGGAGAAGGGAAGGGCGCTACAGGCGAGCGATTTGACAGAGCACGTGCATCAAGCCTTCTTGAATGTGATCGGGGAGAAGGATGAGAGTAGGCTATGAGAAGGTTGGGGTAAGGGGAACCTACGTGAGGTACTATAGCAGCGACGGATGACTTTGGTGAAAGCTAAGATGGTTATTCTACGACGACCGTCGCTTGCGTCCTTGCTCCATTTTGCCCTTGAACCAGCATTCCTACCCTTAGTGTAGTAGATTTTGCGTTTGGTAATAATCTCTGTCTCCGATGGATCAGTTAAGTATTAGTGGAGGTGTACCTACGAAATGGAGTGCTCACTCGCTGAGACAAGCTGGGAATATGCTGCAGCCATTTCAAAGCGGATCGTCTGGTTATATATTTTAACCACAGAGTCCACGTGCTCCCAGTTCGGATTGGCACCTAGGTATGCTCTTCATGAGGAAGAGTTGACCAGTTGAAAGAGCCTCGAAGTCGGACTTCTCCTGAACATGGTCAATTCCTTGGCCCTTTGTGGCGCGCTGTGGCGTTTCACGCCTCAGGCATCTTCCGCAGGGCTGCGCCTCAGCCCTCCTCCAACACGTCTGTTGTCTCCTTGTTGGATCGCAACAAGTCGCAATCGATATTCTCACTATATGTCCGCGTCCTCGTGCATGCACTCGTCCACCTTGAAACTTATGACCCTCCCGCTCTAATCTTGCGCCTTCCAGGTACAGCAACATGGCCGAGAAGGCAGGCCTTCTCGCTCCCCACCACTACGACGACGATGCAGTCGACGCTGATTCCGATCATGAAATCCACTCTGACGAAGACTCCGAACATGGCAGAAATACCCTGGAGCTGGCCGAACAAGACCGAGAGTTGCTTCGCGAAGACGAAGAACGGGAAGAGCTGCTTGTAGGAAGCAGTCAGCAAGGGCCATGGAAGAAGATGTTTAATCGCAAGAAGGGCGACGGCAAGAAGGCGCGCCAGTTGGAGAAGAGAGAAAGAAGAAGCTCTAATAGACGGAGGCGGAGGGAAGAAGAGAGTGAACTGATGTATGAGATGGAAGAAGGAGGCCAAGTCTCCACCGCGGAGTCCCGAAGCTCTTCGGAATCAGATTTACAAAGAATCGGCGAGCTGCATGGAGAGAAGAAGGTCAATCGACTCATACATGCGAGTGGTGGTCCCTACTGACTGGCTACAGGCACGCCGAAGGCTTCGTTTTGGCCGTCTCGCGATCCACTTTGCCATCATACTTCTGTTCCTCGTCCTACTCTTTGGAGCCTACAAAGCTACGACAGAGACAAGACCGAAAAACGCTCTTCTCGCACTTTCGAATGGCACCACTATATTTGCCCCGACGACAATCCTCATATCCCTGGATGGATTCCGAGCAGACTTCCTGAAGCGTGGCCTTACACCAACGCTGAATGCATTCGTTCAGGAGGGCGTCTCCCCCCTGTACATGCTCCCAAGCTTTCCGAGTGTCACTTTCCCCAATCATTACACGATGGTGACTGGGCTGTACCCCGAAAGCCATGGTATCGTTGGAAACACATTTTGGGACCCTGAAATCAAGGAAGAGTTCTACTATACCCACCCAGACAGCATGCAGCCGAAATGGTGGGGAGGCGAGCCTCTTTGGGTAACAGCAGAGAACCAGGGCATGAGGACCGCAGTACACATGTGGCCTGGCTCTGAAGCCCACATTGCAGGCGTCGAGCCTAGCCATCTGGACAAGTACAATGGCACGGAAGAGTTGGATCTCAAAGTACAGCGGATTTTCGAACTCATCGATCTCCCTGGCCCAGACAGCGCTCAGGCCATGATGGACAAACCAAGGCCTCAGCTCATTGCAGCCTACGTTCCAAATGTAGACGCTGACGGCCACAAGTACGGACCGAACAGTACTGAGATCAAGCAAACCATCCAGAATGTGGATACCATGCTTGCAGATATCTTCGAGGGACTGACTGCTCGTAATCTCACCAACATTGTGAACGTTGTAGTTGTCTCGGACCATGGCATGGCAACAACGGACACCACGCGCCTGATCCAGCTTGAAGATCTCATTGATACCGAACTGGTCGAACATACTGATGGGTGGCCACTTTTCGGGCTAAGGCCTAAGACTCTAGATCGCCTTGAGGATATGTACAAGCAGTTGAAGAAGGCTGCCGAGACTAATCCCTACTATGATGTGTATCTGCGGGACGAAGACATGCCGGAGCGATATCACTTCTCGAAGCACCCTCGTATTGCTCCTCTGTGGATCGTTCCCAAGGCCGGTTGGGCAATTGTACAGAAGCACGAGTTTGACCTGGCGCAAGCCCTTAAGGATGGCACCGTATATCACCCTCGTGGCCTTCATGGATATGACCACGAGCACCCACTCATGCGTGCCATCTTCGTCGCTCGTGGGCCTGCATTCCCGCACAAGGCTGGCAGTAGGGTCGAAGTCTTCCGTAAGTATTTCTTATACCATCCTGGCCCCGGCCAATTTGCCATACTAACCATCATTTCCAGAAAACATTGAGGTCTACAACATCATATGCGACTCGATTGGTGTCGAACCTATCGCAAACAACGGAACCCTCCGACTTCCCCTCAAACCAGTAGGCTTGCACTCCGACCCGAAAGCTCCAATCGCAGATGTCCCCGACGATTTGCCCGCCGATGCAGCCAGCGCTGCCTCGAAGGCGCATTCGCCCAGCAGCGTGCCTACCCCAGTGGAGCAACCGACGCTTCCCATATTAAAATCTTCGTCTGTTCCTGTTCCTGTAGCCTCGAAGCCGCCGCCCTCGCCGTCCATGCCGCCATCCCCGTCTAAACCCTCAGCAGCACCTAGCCAAGCCGCCGAACCAAGTCCATCGGCTACACCAGCTGATGATGAAAAGCCGCATACCTTGGCTGGCTGGTGGGAGTGGCTTTCGGGCAAACTTGATGATGCGAAGGACTGGGCTCAGGGCCTTGTCGACAAGAATCACTCGAAGTAATGTTATGACTACGAATGTTGAAAGATGACACCATCTGACATGACAAGCCGGAGTTTGGATCAATTTGATGGGTGGCTTCTTTGGGTTTTCCCTCTCGAGTAACGATACCTCTTATACCCTGACCTATTCATGTTTACTTCCTGCTTCCTGCATTGTTCGCTCTGCTCTGTGCCGTAGTGCTTTCGACTCCAAGTTACAAAGTACCGCCCAGTGTCTCTCAATCCCAAACCAGTAATTATCAAGCCAAGGATTACAAACGCTGCTGCTGCTCAAGGTTGCGTGGACTGGCCTCAAGGACGCCAAGCAGCCCGCCCTGAGATCCATCCTTACGGTTGGTCAACACAGCCCTAAGTAGCAGCGTTTGTAATTCTTAGCATAGGGATTACCGCTTTCGGTGAAATGGTAGGGACGCACAAGCCCAGACTTCCGGTGCCTTTCCTCGACTTTAAGTACTTACCGGGGTTGTCGAGTTCCTCAGTTCTTCACGTCACGTGATGTCACCCCTTTTCCCCTCCTCGTCACCTCTTCTAGTTCCTGGAATCGTTCCAGATGCCCCTTGACCACGTGGTGCACGTGAAACCCCTCATCCCGTTGCAAATGCTGATGCCACGTGGCCCGGGGGGCAGATGGCACGGCACGCTTCCACGTTTCGAAACAGATACGGCAGATCTGGCCACTTCTCTCCCAATCTGCGAGAGGCATCGGGCCGACGCAGGTACGCTTCGATGGTGACGTGCAAGATCTCGTCGCTCTTCCCCGGACCACGTCGTCTTTGAGGCGAAATAATGCCACTTTCAAAGGTGGACGGACGGCTCCCTATGGTTTACTCCCAATTCGATATCTCAGTATTGTACAATATCTGTTGGATCCGACTAATCGGACACCCCATTTTCACTGCGTGGACACCCCTAAAATATTAGGCGGACACCTCCAAAATTTTCTTCCCAATCGGGACTAGTGCGCCCGGAGAAATATTGTTCCTCTCCGCGCAAAATCAACACTAAGGCTCCAAGGCACATGTCTACTCTGTACAAACTGCCGTTTTAGGCCTAGCTCCGGAACAGCGTTCCTTCGGCGCTTAGTCAGCAGCGCAAACTACACCTTTACCTCGGCGCAGCGCAGCCTCAACCACCACATCGCAATGGATCTGCGCGCACCTCCTGCCAGGTGTAATAATGAGCAAGCAGGAGGTGTGATAATGGGCAAGATCAGGAGGTAGGAGATGGAGAGAGAGGTGTAGATTGGAGCTGCAGATTGGAGCTCAATTGGAACTATACTTAATCCGCAGACTATCCAAATCCTATAGAGAATCGTCGAGATCGCGATATGCACCTATGTCTAGATTACCATACAATTTTGGTGTGAGATTGGACGGTAGAGCATTCGAACCGCCACAGCTTCTGGAGCCGGAGAAACCAATCTTCCGGGCGCACTAGTCCCGATTGGGATGGAAATCTCGGGGTGTCCGCCTAGTATTTTAGGGGTGTCCGCGTAGTGAAAATGGGGTGTCCGATTAAGCGCATCCTTGATTTACCGTTACAACGGTTCCCCTAATCCAGCGTCGAACACCCCAATGCAACCACAATAGCAATGTGAGTCACGGGTACGTAGCAAACTTTGGTATCCAATAGTAGGAAGTCACTGCTTTCCATCAAGAAAAGTGCTATCCTGGATATCCAATGGTGAAAGTGAAGATCTTCCGCTGCGTAAAAGTGCAATTCTGGATATCCAAGGGCATCTACATTGCTGTATAATCTGGATCATTTTCCTGAGCACTTGCTCCTTGTTGTGCAAAACCTGTGTGCCCGGCTCTCCATTGTGGTCGGGACTGAAACCGTTGATTTACCGTTACAGCGACGTTTCTTGAACACCTAATCCAGCTTCGAACACGATAACGCAACCTCAATTAGGCAGTGATATGAGTCACGGGTACGGGGAAATATTCCCGAATTTTTTTGTCTATACAAGTACTCGTCTCCTTTGTCCGCCCCTCTTTCTTCTCTTTCTTCTCTTCAGGGGGGGCATGAAAGAAGATGTATCCCCCCAGAAGGGTCCCCGATTTTGAACAACGAAATTATTATTGACGGCAGACTCACAAAGCGAACAAAACAATCCCATTATGATTCCAACCATTCAGACGAACAAAGACTCCATCATGTAGCAAAGCTATGCTGCCGGCAATCCGGTTCCGATTTTTTCCCCTTCCCTTCCCAAGAACAACGCGTACCCAAACCCGAACCCATCGCCCTCCTCATTCTCCTCATTCTCCTCATTCTCCTCATTCTCCTCATTCTCCTCATTCTCCTCATTCTCCACATTCTCCACATTCTCCACATTCTCCTCATCACCACCACCGCTCCCACCTACCCCACCCCTTACTCCCCAGGAAGAAGAAGAAGAAGAAGAAGAAGAGATGACGACGAGCCTGCCCCTGACGTTCGGGATGGAGATTGAAGCCATTCTCGCTTTCCATCAGGACGAGATGATAGGCTACATCAATCGTAATATCAAGGGCGCAAGCCTGGTCAAGACCATCTCGGACGGCGACAGGGTGGGGCTCGAGTCGAAGGGGTACTTTTGGGTCCCCTACAAGAGCTGGGCGATCTTATCCGCCGGCGGCAACAGCTAGACCAAGCAATCGACCGTCAACGGGGCTCGAGCATACAAGGACGAGCCCCTGCAGCTGGCGCAGGAGCTGCTGTCGAGGACGTCAGGTACGCCGAAGACAATTGTCCATTACTCCGAGGATCACAAGAAGCCTACGGCATATTCAAGCTGGGGAATCCATGCAGACGAAACACTGGCTGGACTTCCAAAGGGAGAGCTTTTGCGGACGTCCAATGGCAAGATCGACGAGAAGACCCAGGAGAATTGGGATTCCTACGGCATCGAAATCGTTTCCCCTCCCTTCTCTTCCATCCGATCATGCTCGGCGCAGCTCAAAAAAATCCTCGACACCATCCAAGAGTCCCACTCCCACGGGCTGACGACCACCAAGGACTGCGGCCTGCACGTCCACGTCGGCCTCCCAGGCAGTATGGAGCTTCCTCTCGGGACAATGCAGCAATTGGCATATCTTGTAGTGGTTTTCGAGGGCGAGATTGAGCGTCTCAATCATCCGGACAGACGCCTGAGTGCAGCCCCAGTACATGTCGTCCCGCAATTTCGGTCGAACCGCGAAGCTTTCTACGAGGAGGGAGAAGATGATCCAGTAACTCGTACCTACCGAGACGAGGAAAGCGGGACGATGAAGGAAGGTCAGTTCGTCAGTACCTGTAGGCCTCTTGCAAAGATCCGCGAATCCCTCTTCGAGACCGTCTCCAGCGACCCCGAGCCACTCCAGTGCCTGCTCACGTTCATCGGCCAGCTCAAGGACCCCATTGTTAATTGGTCTTACCTTGTCCGGGAATCTGGCCCTCGTACTCTGGAGTTCAGGCAGCACACGGCCAGCATCGACCCGATAGAGATCAGCCTGTGGGTGGTCTTCTGCACCTCACTTGTTCAGCTCGCGCACAAGTACGCCACGACGAGCGAAGAGTGTCCAATTCAGTCATGGGAGCAGGATAGCCAGATCACCCTCTCCAATCTGATGGAGCCCATGGGTCTCGATGATTCCGTCCGCATGTATTACGAGGACAAGGTCGCAGAGTACGATGCGCTCTGGAGACCGTACGAGCCGTATGAGGACGATTTCGATTTAGGCATGGACTCACCCATTGAAGGTGAGGCCGGCGAGCCAGCGGGGACGAACCCACAAGCAGAATCGCACCTCGGTGGCCATACCGAAACCATGCGTTCCGCGAAACCCACCCATACCTTAGTGCGTAAAGACTTGATGATGGACTTGTCTTGGAGTAAACTTATTCTTTTCCTAGCGTTTTGAGTTTTAGTTTGGGGTGTTGCTGGGTTTATGTACTTGTTCGGATAGAACACTTGATTGTGGTGGTAATGGTAATGGTAATGGTAATGGTAATGGTAATGGTAATAGGAATAATATGGGAGACGGAAATGGGTATAGGTAGTTATGTACTCGTTATATAGACACAATGAAGTAGTTTCGACCAAGTGCACCTTGTGAAATACGCCAGCAATGATGAGGTTGATGAGAAGGTCAGTCAGTTGCAAGATGAAGTCTTGCTCGCAATGCTGCTAGTGGACGTCTTCGAGCTGGATCCAAATAGTTCAACGAGGGAAGCTCACCATCCAGGAATGTGTGTATATTGTGGAGGCATGCGGGAGTAATTCGAGGGCCTCTTCATATTTTGACGAACAGAAAATGGCCGGTTTTGTTCCTTGGAAAGAATTCATATCTTCTTCGTTCTTGATGATTGAACTGCTGTCCGAATATCCTAGCACTTAATTGCCGACCCTGACCTGACTGTGACAGCGATACGCTTACTAAGACCATAATTAGTACATAGAATTCACGTGACTATGCCTCTGATCTGATGTAGTGTCTCAAAGTCTAAGGAAGTGATCAAGATCTGGACGGGAGACAATTCGAACTTCTGAACCGATCCCCAAGCTTCCGAGCAGGTAGGTAGGTTTTGAAATGGCGCAGCTCCGGCAGCTGGGTTGCACGTGATTTGGCATTTAAGGTTTGATGCAGCGGGTGTTCCCGCCGCTAAAAGCTTGGACCCTGCGACGTCAACGCGCCGACGCGCGCTGTGCGCGCTCCAGTTGATCTCCTGAACTCTCCACCAACACCCTCACTGCCACTCTCCCCCCCAAGATTTTGGACAGCGTATGCGCTCTACCACATCGCCTCTCCTTTCAATACTGACTGTACGTTTCGATGCGCCCTACCAAGCGCGCGCGCTCTGAAGAGCCCGAGTCGACCTCCCTTCCACCAAAGCGGCAGAAAGCTTGCAATAGCTCTGTCGAGTCCGATTCGTCCTCTCCTGCGCAATATTATGACTCTCTTTCTAAGATATGGTTGACTAAAGATGCTCTTAGGGAGCTAAATCGGAGGAACAAGAAGAGGGGGGAAGAACTGCAAAGGGAACCAGAACCCCCACTGCCCCTATCGATCCGCAGTTACCTTCCACTCGACGCCTCCGTACCGAATTGCGTGACAGAATCTCCCCTTCGAGTATATCTGCTTCGGACTTCCTATCACGTTGTGATCCGGACACTGTAAAGGATATAAAGCGGCTTTCCAGAAACGGTGGTCCAGATTTGTGCGATTTGACAGGAGACAGTATTTTTCCTTTCTACTTCTTCGGAACGAGCAATCTTGGATAATAATCTCTACCCTTTAAAAGGGAACTGTAAGGGCTATACCCACTGTGCGCAGTTAATAGATATTGACATTAACCACCCATGCCGCATTATTACTGCTCAAGACTAATGTATGTGGTGATATCCGGAACCATATCTCTCCTCTCACCATTCGACGACCATGTCTGCTGCAGATCGCCAAAGGCACCTGAAAGAGGACACGGGACAGCGGTCGAAAACACCAAGGACCACGACGTACACGAAAACAGTCTCAACTGAAGTCTACAACCGCAACTTTGACCAGCGGATGATCGACAATATGATCTACCCTGCGGACTTCTTTTTCCCCGATGGAGAAGAACCGCCCAAGCCGCGCAACTGGGAAGAGTTGAGGCTCATGCTAATGGCGCCTCGACCATCGTTATCTTTGGCCAATTTTCCCGAGAAAGATTTCAAAGACTTCAGACGCACAAACAGTCGGGCGACCAGCGAGAGCACAGTGAAGGAGACGGTCGTCCCATTGATTCGAGGCCCACTCGGGAATGACTACACCAGCGCAAATGTCCCCTTCAACAACCTTAAAAGTTTGATGACTGGCCCGAATCACACAGCCATGCCTGACTTGTACTATGGAGCCTGGCCCAGTCAGCTCAATAAAGTTGTTCGTGAGGAGCTAAGCAGTTTTGTTGTTCCGTCAACAGCAGATGATCGTCCATGTTCTCCAAACTTCTTCCTGAAAGTCAAAGGCAAACATGGCTCACAGGAGATAAGCGAGCGTCAAGCTTGAAGAGGAATTCACAAGCTTCAAAGTTTTGATCGGGAAAAGCCGGGCTATGATGGAAATGCATACGTGCTGTCGGTCACGTACTTGCCTAACATGTTGAGGATATTTTCCCATCATATCTCTACCGGCGGGGCGCAAAAAGCCGGAATATTGCATGCATCTGCTGAAGGCCTTCGCACTAAACGAGGATCGCGAGACGATGATCAACGGCCTGAATGCTTGTCGCAATGCCAAGGAATGGACCGAAGTTCAAAGGAATGCTGCTATTGCGCGTGCCAACGAGAAGGTCGAGGACCGCGACCAAGTCTCGGACACTTCCACCGACGAACTGCAACGGCCGTAAACCAGTGGACCTGGAAGGCCTACAGCCAGAGTACCTGGACCGATTCAAGACGCTCCTCCATTTCTGCGCGAGAAGGACTGTCGCGCAGCAGCCGCCAGGAGAGAATGCTGGATACCAGCAGTGGATGCAGACACGATCCCGTGCTGCTCGTTCTAGCCAGAATCGAAGGACTGTCACAACAACGCAAGTATTAGTGTGGTGAGAAGTCACGTATCGCAGCAATGCTAACTACAACACCCTAGTGATCGAACAACGGCCTGCTGCAACCCGCAGCTGACCATTGTTCTCATCTTTTGGCGTCTCCCCAATTATCAATAATTGGCACTGGCCCTTCGAGCCACCAAATCTGTCGGCAATGGCGTCGTTGAAGCTTAAGCCGCCGGAGCCACTGTTGGCAGGCAGACACCCTGGAGAGGCAACGGCCATAGCGACGCTGCGCTTTCTAGTATAGCTTGCATTGCATTACTAATACCGCTGGTGACAGCCTGCTACGGAATTAGCGTCACCTGGACCTATAGAGCAATCACGACATAATCACAATCTCACCCGATCATCTTCAGCTCCATAACATCCGTATACTCTTATTCCCCGTTCTTATACAACCCAGTCCTCCCTCCTCCCACCCTCATCCCCATCACAGTTCCTATACCACCTGCCCATCCTTTCCAACTGCGTAATCGTAACCGCACAACTACAAATGATCATCTCAACAACCTCCTTGTCCGTGCTCCTCTGCCCGCCATAAACACACAGCTCGCCGACCTCAGCGCCCCGCAATGCCCGCGTCCCCTCCGCGCTGTACGTGAAGCGCGCCACGATGCTCTCCGATGCCTCTTCAACAAGGACCAGTGATATCGGCCGCGTGGCAAGCGTCCAGAGATAGGAAGGGCCAGTCGAGCCGCCATTGATATGGTAGCGCCAGGAGATGAAGTCGCGGGCGCCGAGCGGGTAAACCTTGGGCCCTTCTCCCGAGCCTGAGTTATGGAAGACTGTTGCCCGTGGGTACCAGGGCAGTGGCCCGTTTTGGTCGAAGCGGATCTGGGCAATGCCTGTTTCTTGTCCTTTTCCTCCAGCCTCTCTTCCTCCCTTTGCCTCACCAGCGCTACTCAGTACCATATCAGGCTTCTTGGAGAAAGAAGCGAACAGACTCGGCCCGGTGCGCGAACGTAGAATATATGTACTAGCGCGACGGACGGGACACGATAGCGAGGGCCCGGTGGGGAGTAGGGTGCGGACTTTGCGGTCGGTTTGAAACATCTGATAGGCGATTACGGGTGGATGCAGGTGGCGGGATATGTAGGTTGGGAGGGGATCAACTTGGTTGTAGGAGGGGAGCTCGTCTTCTTCATGGTCTCCGTGAGTAGACTCGCGGTCGACGTCGGGGTCGCGAATATGGGCATTGCGGGCATCGGATGTGTTGTCATGTTGGTGATGGGTGTTATCGCTGGTATATGGAATTGGAGGTTCTATAGCTGTAGAAGCCATGCTGAATTGTGTCTCATGTGTCGTTGAGCCAGAAGAGCTTGGTGTTCAGGAAGAGGTACATAATTCGGCGGATGCAAGATGGAAGCACGGGACGGTTTGAGTAGAAACGGCGAGGAGGAGAGGAGTCGTCGTTGCGATTGTGTTGGCGAATGCGCACGAATCTATGATGAGGTTGGAGTAGACTATGTCATGTCATGTGACCGTCCTATTTGAGATATGCGGGGCGTGGGGGTTGATGTTGATTTGTAACTCGCATTTCGTTCGGATGTTTTCCAAATCTTCGTGGACTTCACACGCGATACTGCAAGATTAGGCCTCCGCCTGCAGGCAATCTTTGACTCGGAGGATTAGGGGGAGATACTATTTCTATGACGGGGCATATTCTAATTGGCATTTGGCATTTGGCAAGAAATGGGAATGAACTTCGCAGCACTAGAAGCCATAGCATTTTGGAACTACCTTGGTAGTACATTTCACTCTCGCTCGTTACTGCTAATGACCAGGCAGAATCAAGCGTTCAATTCAATTCAATCGACGACATCCCCCAAGATCAGTCTCCTCCACTCCTGCAAGATCTCCTGGCACCTGACTACAACCCCCACAGCCAATCCCTTCACCCTGCCCTCCTCCTGGCCCTCCCCAACCCGATCCAGCAGTCCCCTGGCCCACTCCTGCGCTTCCACCAGTTCTTTCCCCTGCTCGGAAGCCAACCTCTTCTTGTCTTCATTCACTTCCAACAGCATCATCATGCTAAACAACACCGCTTCTGTGATTGGCATCGACGATGTTGCGGTGAGTCTCATACTCAGGAGTAAAGAGAGGAACTCGCTCGTCATCTGCGGCAGACTCAGGGTAGACGGTCCAGCCGCATGAACCATCAGTGCCAGAGTCTTTAGGAATGGTGGTGTCAGGTGCGGTGAGTGTGTCACGTTCGCCGGTCCATAGGACTGGGACTGCGCCCACCAGCGTCCAGTTAGGGGGAAGAAGAGGTTCTCAGCGATGATTTTGGCGAGGGCGTTGGCGATGGGCTTCTTGCGCTTCTTCTCGACCTCGATGCGGGAAGAGAAGGTTCTGACTTTGAGGATGTCGGGACCGGTCAGTTTGTCTGCTGCCTCGGCGGCCATGGGCTGGATCATGTTGCGCTCGAGGCGGGATGAGATGGCTTCTACCGGGCTTTTCTTTGCGTCGTTCTGGTTGGGAGAGTAGATTTTGTGGAACTTGGCTGGGAGGGGTTTGGAAGGAAAGGCATTGTCAGGAACTTTATCTGCGCCGGTGAAGTCGCCGTCTTCTTTCTTGAAGCCTGCAAGCTCGCGTGCTCCGAGACCGAGAGCAGTGAGGATGGCCAGCCGTTGAGTGATAGAATAGTCTCCCTCGAAGAAGCTGCGAGCCAAATACTGACCCATTTCCTTCGGCTGAGCGATGAACGCGGCAATCAAAGCTTGTTGGCGCAACTCTTGGAAGTTGTCAAGTTCGAAATGATCATCGAGATTTAATAGAACGGTTACAAGTTCATGGATGTGGTCGGTAACCTCTGTTCCAAAGTTTGCTTTCCGGCGTATCAGGCTGGAAGCTGTGGTAAGTGCAAGTGTATGGCGGTCGTAGTCCTCGGAATCTCGTAAACCAGTCAATAAGTCGCGAATATAGACCGGTGCAACAGGTTTATTCCGTTGAATCATCGTCGGATCTTCTTCTTCATCTTCGGGATCATAATCAGGTTTTCCATAGGGTATCAAGTCGTCGTCGCCTTCAGACTCTTCATCGTTCTTGAGTTCGACAATCCGTAACCCCTGGGGGATGCTTTGGTTGGTACCAGCCTTTCTTGTGTTCTTCGCCGATGGGCCATCAGACTTGATTTGAGGCTTCTGTTGTTGGTGAATGTTCCCATTGCGGTTTCGAATAGATAATATCGTCCTTTCTTGATCGGGTTTCGGTTCAGAAGGCTGGAGGTCTTTGAACGACCCAACAGTATCGTTGACATATATCAATTGTCGGTGCCATTTCGCCTCGTCCGTCTGCATTTCGCTGGATTCGAATACCATTCGCTTATCAGGCTTATCTACGAGCTCTGAAATGGCCATGCCGACGACCATTCCGAGCCATCTTGCTCGAGGCGAAGTGGCGGCAATGCGATTCGAGATGCCTTGATTGTGGTCACTCGATCTGGCAAGCGTGAAAAGATACATCGGCAATGTTCGATGAACGTAACCGCTGGCGAGAAGGAGAACCTGAGCAGCAGCTGAAAAGTTAGCTAGCAATATTATGGCCGAGGCGAGACTACCTACCTTCTTGTTCAAGCATTGGCATGTTCTTTATGAACATTTGGTCTCCAAATTGCTGGATACTGCGATCTAAAACTGCTTGTACTCTGTCTGTGAAGATGTTAAGTTTCTATAGAAATAGACTGTTTCTCAAGGCCTTACCTTCTTCATCGGCGAGCACAGCCAGCGCGATACGCCGAAAAGCAATCGAGGGAACCCTAGAAGCACCAGCATCCCCAGTGAGCATCGAGGTCAGAAACTCGGTCAAAGCTGCGTTCCCTTCAATTAAGGATCGGAGGAGGGCCGCTGATCCCTGCATCTGTTTTGTTGTCGTGGAAAGTTGAGCAAGTGATCCAAGGAGAGAAGAGCCAACAAGGAATTTAGATTCTATGATCGAGATTGCCGTCAAAAAGAAACGGCGTGCCTCGTGAGGTGAACAAGAGATTAGGAGACGATGTATTACTGGCACTGATTCCGAGGGCGCAGACACAACAAGGCTCAGAATCGGGTCCACTAGATGATCTGCTAAGATTAGAGGATGCTGATTATGCAATATTTGCTAGTGCTCACCGTTGTAACCTATGGTCAAGGACTTCCCCAATAGCTGGGCTACCGCTTTCATTTTGCCAGTATCAGAAGCTTTGCTGGCCTTGATCAAGCTTGAGATATTCCTGCCGAGCCATTGAGCGTAGGTTTTCCCCTGGGTAAACCAAGTTTCATCTGCTTCCTCATTCGACTTTTTCAAACAATCAAGAGCATTCATGGCCGTGGAGAGGAGCCGGCCCGATGCAACTATGGCCATATACTCCCTCCACAGAAGCATACGTTGCGTATCGTTTTGAGAGTGGAGCTGAATGGTCTGCCAAATGTCTTCAGAGAAATGGTCATTCTTCAGAAGCGAGGAAAGAACAGAAAGCAAGCACTTGAGGGCAGGATCAACGCGTGATTGCTGCGAACCGCTTGGAGGGGACATGACTTTCACTCTGGCATGAAGTGCTCCAATTCCAGCAACGCTGAGAAGGCATTCTAATAGAAGCCTTCTTTCCTGCAGCTGTTCTCCATGCTCTTCAAATGTGGCCCAATAGCTGGGTATGATATCTGAGGCGATGACATTGAGAATTTGGGCGGCAAGAGGTCCTGGTGTCTTGATGTCGAACCCGGTCTTCTTTGATGGGGCAAGTAAATATTGAAGCGCTTCCTTGAGAGTCAGAAGTCCAGGTTGATTCCTGAGTGTTCCGAGCACATCTTGGGCGGAGGTAAATTGAGAGGAGCCAGATTGGGAGGGAGTTGGGTTGTCGACAACCTTTATTCGACGAAGCGAGGTGGTGTGGACAGGCGTAAGGAGATCATCCATCTTTCATGGTCGGAGATAGTTACATGTTACTGGAGTGTTGACGAAAGGTTGGTCCGTAAAATGTCCTGCCTCCCTCGCTCACTCAGGCTGAATAGTGCCACTTCTTAGTTACTAAGATAATATGAATCTTTTGAGGAACTCTGGACCGTCTCGATGATGAGGACTTTCCATTGAGTGATTGCACGTGTCGAACCGACTTTCAGGTGGACTAGCCGCGCGGCTGCAGCGGCTGTCAACACCTGCCTCGACGCGCCTGCTATTGCTTCCAAACTACAACGCGTCAAACTTCAAATAATTCTCATACTGAGAAGGATTCCGTATTTCCAGCTCGTTGTCTTACGAAATCTCGATCTCGATCCTACGAAGGCCGTTCCAGTATGGACGAAACGACGGTGGCCGACATGGCGAACGGAGATGGCTCCAGGATCAAATGGTCCGTCGAACATCTCCATACACTGGTGCAGATTGAAAGCTAAAGGAAAGACTAGGAAGTTTCTTGACCGCATTGTCAGTCGACAAGGTCCCTTTGCCGATCCAGATAATCCGATCGGCGAACAAGCTCTCCAAATGCTTTCGTCCGTCAAGGTTCTGTGAGTGAAGCCATGATGCTGTGACAACAAAAGCTAATCCATACTCAGAGTTATGTATGTACACGCCTACATCGAAAAGTTCAGCTAGTTCTAACCAAGATACAGCGGAGCTGGCGGTCTCGGCTGCGAGATTCTCAAAAACCTCGCATTATCCGGCTTCACCGACATCCACGTGATTGATATGGGTCCGCCATGCCTCTCGGATCCTCACCACCTGTATATCAAACTGACAGACTCAAAGACACCATCGACGTTTCGAACCTGAACCGCCAGTTCCTTTTCCGCCAAGCCGACGTCGGAAAACACAAAGCCGAAGTGGCAGCACGCTTCGTCGAAAGCCGAGTCCGCGGCGTCAAGATCACGCCCTACTGCGGCAAGATTCAGGACAAGGACGAGGACTATTACATGCAGTTTGCGTTTGTTGTCTGCGGCCTCGACAGCATCGAAGCGCGTCGTTGGATCAATGCTACGCTCGTTGGCATGGTGGACGAGGAGAATCCTGACTCTCTGAAACCACTCATAGATGGCGGTACCGAAGGCTTCAAGGGCCAGTCAAAGGTCATCTTGCCTACCATGACGTCCTGTATCGAATGCCAGCTAGACCTCCACGCTCCTCGTGCGGCGGTCCCTCTCTGTACTCTGGCGACCATCCCCCGCCAGCCGCAGCACTGCATCGAGTGGGCTCACATCATCGCGTGGGACGAAGAACGCAAGGACATCACACTCGACAACGACGACCCAGAACATATCACCTGGCTGTACCAGAAAGCCCTCAAGCGGGCAGAGGATTTCGATATCCCGGGGGTGACCTACTCGATGACACAGGGCGTCGTCAAAAATATCATTCCTGCGATCGCATCTACCAACGCCATCATCGCCGCGAGCTGTTGCAACGAGGCGTTCAAGTTCGCGACTGGAAGTAACCCTTCCCTCGCATATCCACCGCCGGATGCAAACAACTACATGACCTACAGCGGCGATGACAGCATCTACACTTACACGTTCACCCATGAGAAGAAGGACGATTGCCCTGTCTGCGGCAATCTCGCCAAGACCATGGAGATTGACCCGAGCTGGACGTTGCAGGAATTCGTCGAAAGCTTCGCCGAGCGACCAGAAGCGTATGTTTTCGCAGTTCGTAAGAACTTTCTAGTCTCAATCTAATGATCACCAGACAACTGAAGAAACCGAGTATTCGCTCCGAAGCCAAGACGTTGTACATGCAGTCCATCGCCAGCTTGGAGGAGCAGACACGACCGAATCTGGCCAAGAAGCTTTCGGAGCTTGTCTCTGATGGCGAGGAGATTGCGGTGTCGGATCCTGCCTTGCAGATCTCTTTCAAGTACAAGCTTGTCTTCAAGTCGTGAATAAGTAGAAAATATGAGTTGATGATATACATGAAGCAGCAAAGCGATGGCGTTAGCTAAGATCTCGGGTGAGAATGAGGAGCAAACATGGCAGAAAAGGCTGACAATTTATTCCACCTAGAGTAAAGTAATATAATTTTGACTGGAGAAACTTTCTGCCTAGAAGTCAGGACCATTTTGACGTCGCCTGATTCCACCCTCAGTTGTGTGATTCAAACCGGCCAGCATGCACGTTTTGACTGTCAACCGCCTGGAGGTTCCATCACGTGCTAACGGTAGGCATGTTCACGGTATGGGGCGATTCGGTTACCTCAAAGGTGAAAATATGCTTGATGCAGCAACACTCCTGAAATGCAAGCTACTAGCACCTGGACATACCCATCTACCTCCCAGCGACCACCCTAGTAGGTACTACGTGGTAGGTTGTTCACCACTGTCCGCTGGCATAGCGCAGGTCACCCCGCAAAAAGGCGACGCCCAGTTCCTATCGCCCGCCCTATAGGGCAACCACACCTACACCAGGTGAATGACACATGTCAACTTGAGATGGACACTTCTAGAAACAGAACTGCTCCACTACCTACCTATCAACATGAACCCATGTGCAAGAAGCCGCGACAGATACGAAGACACGGCTACCGACGTGCGGCCAGGTCAGAAGCAACAAGATGCGACGTGTCCTTGTGTGGCAGAAAACACGTTCTATCTGGTGTGGGGACGCGTCTCCACGATCACTGATCAAATAAAGAACCATAAAAGAGCTCGGAAGATCGAAGAGGAGTGTGGAAGCTGTGCCCAGTCTGGAGTTCCCGCAAGCGAGTTGCTTGATGGGAGGACGCGGCCCTTGGCATATCCATTCAGACGACCAGAATTCCGTGTCTTGGGGTCTGGCGCTCCTCCTCCGAACTTGAAATCGACTTCCTCTGTGTCCTGACTCCTCTGTCAGGGTTGTCTTGCTGTGTCCTCGTCGGCGGGATGATGCAGGGCCGCGAAGGCATGCAGAGGAGAGGATCTAGAGCAAATGATTGGCAGTGTGGGGTACGACATGGAGAGAGAATTGTGAGTCTGATATGCTGATTGGAGAATGCGAGTAGGAGATTGAGCTGAGTCACCGCTGTTATAGGATCCATCCCCCTCGATAGGGCGAGAGGGCGAGAGGGCCAAGAAGTTGGGGTACAAGTTACGGTAGAGAGGAAATTGACAAGCAAACCCGGAACATGAAGCGTCCCAGATTGAAGTCGGTAGACCAGAAAGCTAATTGTATTGGAAGGATCTCTACCCTGAGGAGTAATAATGGACACAGCCGGATCATCGTTCATACCGTAGATTCAGGCCCTTGACGATGCGACTTGGGGACTGGAGATCCATATCTGCACGGTGAAAGAAGAGGAAGAACCGGAGCAACAGAGCAAAGAGATGCAGCAAATTAGGGTGCTACAAGGGCGATCGCTAGTCCAATCTGTGCAATTTAGGCCCAGCTTAGAAATGGTCTTTCACGTTGTCCATGAGATGCCGGTGCCAGCTGGCCCCAGTGGCCCGTCGAGAGGCAAGTTGTTCTCATGGCGCGGGAATCGGCCCCCATATCTCGTCCCAAAGCGTTTGACCGGAAGAAGGCTGAGTCGCATGACTACTCGGGCCGTTGATGTGACCGATGCCCGTTTGACAACGACGCTGGAGTTGGAGAGAGCCTCTGAGGTGTGGCATGAGGGAGTGAATCCAGCGCGAAAGAGAGGGACTCGGAAGTGAAAGAAGGCTCACCACACTCCGAAATAATCACCTTTCCACAGCGAGGGTTTGAGGAGTTTTGGACTTTTGGTGGTGACGAACTGACGCGGTCCGTTCCTGCACTGAGGCGGTGCTTACGATATCCCCGGCGGCTTGGCACTAGGCAGCAACCTCACAACCTCATAGACGCGCAGAAACGCGCAGCACTCTCTCAAAACCACTCCTTCTCCCTCCCTCCCACCCCTCAGTCCACGAGTCCTATCCTACCAGGTCCTCCAGCTGTCGTCCCCGTCCCAGACCGGTCAGAAGTTTCCCTAATTTGTGTCCTTTCCAGTGCTATCCCACGCCGCCGCCAGCCCGCACGACCATCTGGGGACTCCGCCTCTCTTATAATCCCACCCGCCCTGCACAGCACGCTCGTCAGTTCGTTGCTCTCCTCGCTGCCTGGACACCTCGGATCATACTCGAAAGTCAACATCTATCTCACTGTTGTTCTGCTTCATCCTCTATACCGAAGCCGCGCTGTCTTGCACTCCTCGTTGGCCACCACCACCCCTCCATGAGGTAGACACCACAGGGACGGACAGCGTCGAACGAGCACAGCACCAAAGTCTGCCCAGACCGAACCGGAAGGGACACCGGTGTGTGGTGAAGCACGTCTCGCACAGCTTCCCCCGATTCCAGCCATATATACTCGGTCGGACGATCCAGTCAACGCCGCTGCATCCCTAACCTTTCTACCCTATTCAGTCACATCTGGTGAGTCACATTTCGTACGAACCCGATCCCGTGGGGAACGCTCGAGTTGAGACGAATACATGCTAATTATGCTTGGTACCAATAGATAACACCTCCCGACCCCAACTCAACATGTCGGCCTCTCACACCCACCCACGCCGCAGCGATAGAAAAGCTCCGTCCCCGCTCCTCTATAAGAGTCCGACTTTCACAAGCAGTCCTCGTCTTGCCGACACCCTATGCCATCCTGTCCATACTGTGATGCCCAAGCGCAGTGTTACCAGCTCGCAGGCCCTCGAGGACCTTGTCGTCGACGCCCGTGAGGATCGTATCTCCAAGTTCCTCGCCGGCTTCGACAAGGCCTTCAGCGGCGGCTGCAGGTTCACCGACGAGAACATCCTCGCCGATCAGGAAGTCTTCCCCGTCCCGGACTTTATGGTTGCACGTGCTGCCGTGGAGGAGCCCATGGACATTGATATAAAGCCTCTCATCGCCGACCATCACCACGCTTCCGACAGTGGTATTGGATCCAGCATCAGCGACTCGCACAACGGTAAGCAGTGCCTCGATGATCTTGGCGCTCCTGTGACTGACAGTTCGCAAGGCCGTCGTCTGAACTCATCTGCGCGGTCTGTGACCAGCACCTTCTCAGGTGTCAATCGGTCGGCCTCAACCCTGTCCTCGATCAACAAAACACCATTCTCCCTCAGCACATCCGCAGAGAAACGCATTCGCGAGACAATTCTCCTCCCCATCCTGAAAGAGAAGTCTCTCCAGGAGTTCCACCCTCTCATTAAAGACATCCCTCGCCGCATCGGCGCCAAGGACATCACCAACCTGCGTGACCTTGAAAAGACACTCATCTTCTTAGCTCCTGTAAGTGCAAACCGCATTACTCTTGCTTTTAACGGCGCAGTCGCTTATCCTTTTCGTAACGTAAAGGAATTCGCCGCGTCCCATATCGCATACCTGGCATTCTGTGAACGATCCATCGAGCTCATCGTCAACACCGTCGATTACCTCACCGAACGGGACCAGCATCTGCCGACCGAGCGACCTTATACTAACTACTACTTCCTCGACCTCGTTGAACAGATCCGCCGATACGCCGAAATCATGGCTCGCACGCGCGAAAAGGAAGCTGCGGGTGAAGAGCTGGACGACAACGACTTCTCTCCGTATGTGCCACCCACACCTACACCTACACCCACACCATTTGACCATCATTACTTACATTCCTACAGCTCCGAAGAGATCGTTATCCAGGACGGTCTGAGCCACAACGGCAAACCAGTCCAGCTGGTTCGCAAGAAGGACGGCAAGGAGATTCCCATCGCCGAGGAAGGAGAACTGCCAGCCACGTCCATCTCGAAGCGTGCCTTGTCGGAGGACACAGACGACGACGGCGTTCGGCGCTCGATGGCTCGACGCCGCAAATCGGAACGCCCGGGCGATGTCATTCACTCTTGCAATGACTGCGGCAAGGAGTTCAAGCGCCCCTGCGACTTGACCAAGCACGAGAAGACGCACTCGAGACCGTGGAAGTGCTCGGATGCGAAGTGCAAGTATCACGACCTGGGCTGGCCAACCGAGAAGGAGCGAGATCGTCACATGAATGATAAGCATTCCGCGGCACCGCCCATGCACAAGTGCGAGTTTGCGCCATGCACGTACTCATCGAAGCGCGAGTCCAATTGCAAGCAGCATATGGAGAAGGCTCACGGGTGGACCTACGTTCGTTCTAAGCACAATGGACGTAACAAGCGAACCACAGCTACCAGCAGTAATGCAGCATCAACACCATTGACACCGTTCATGGCAACTCCAGCGTCTACATCCAACCATCTCGCCACACCCGCTACGCCTTTCGCTCCTTCGCCTTCAGTCGCTGCCTTCGACATCGGCCAGTACAACTACTCTCCCGCCCAGGCGACGCACACCTACACCTACGACAATCAACGCAGAGAGTCTGTCAACACAGCCGGCTCGGCGATGACCTATTCCACTGAATACTCCCCGTACCAAGGGAGCACCTTCAACGATGTCATGACGCCCGAGGAATCTGAGTTCGAGCAACAGATGAACTATACCTTCGAATCAGCCGGCAACTACACGATGCAACAGCCTACTCCTGCATTGAGCACCTCCAATGCTTTCATCAACCAGCAAGTTCCACAACTTTCTCCGCACGCTCAGGCTGATGCCATGCTCTTCTCACCCGAGGATGACATGCCCATGGACGAGACGTTCGGTGGTACCGAATCCTTCCAACCTAACGGTGACTTCACTCTCTACGATCACATTCCCGCTCCGCAAGGTAGCCTCTTCGACAACAACGCTATGTTCCCCGCTGACACCAATGCCTTCGACTTTGGAAATTATGGGGCGAACACCGGGTTGTCGATCGATGATCTATTCGATGACTTGAATCCTGGCAACAATGGCAACGCCATGTAGAGGATTCAGAAGAGACGCATCTGTGCCTCTATCATCCGCTGGGTGATTCGTTTGATTCATCTCCCACGATTTCATGATACGCTCACGGTTTGCCGTGCGTTTCTCGTCTCCCCCGCACACACTGATAGCGGTTGGTCGAGGCTATTTTGTTCGATTTTTACTTTCACGTTTCGGGTTTCGATGGCGGCGTTTCATCGGCGGATAGCGACTAGTGAGCGATTTGCTGGAATGAAGCGGGTGTCTGAAGGAAAGAGGCATCGAAAGACAACGATGGTATAAAAGAAAATCCCGAAAAACATCCATTGCGTTTGCCATGCACTGGGAACGGGGGCACTGTTTCTTGGCGAGTTGTTCTGGGAGTTTGTCGGTTCATGTTGTCATAATCACACCTCAGATTGTCAGTCCATTGTGGGTTTCCTTTTCTCTGAATCAGAGCTTGAAGGGGCTCTGGAAGAGTTTGATGGGAACGGAAGATTTTCAGACAGGACGCTTGTATTCATAACATCAGCAGCAGCTTGTTATTTAGGAAGTGGGATGGGACTGGGAAATTGCGGATCAAGTATGGATGGGATGACAACATCACTCAGTTCGTTCAATCACAGCAATTAGGTATCTTTCCGATGAATCTTGTCCCGTGCACTCTCGATGTAAACGTGATTGATTCATTGCTGCGTAGAATATCGCCTAACCAAGGTTGTTACCTGAAGTCTCACTTGAGGTGGATCTGCTTTCCTTGGCAGTCCCAGTCTTTCCTCGAGAAAACGTGCTCGTCTTCTCCCCCGCCTTTGTAACCTGTTTGTGGAGTACCGTACCGCGGTTTGGTGAGAAAGTGGTGATGTGGCGGTGGTGGGAGCGGCAACTCCCGTCCCCTTTAGCCAGTTCGTGTGTCAGTACCGTGGTTGAACATCCTCCTTTGGGTCCTTTGGGTCCTTTCCTCCTTCCCAGACCCAGACTCCAAGATTCCCAAGCAGCAGATGCGGACCGTTCCGCCGCCACATTTTATCTTGTCCCGGGTGTTCCACGTGCAAGTGTGAGGAGTTGGGAACTCAGGGTCGAGCGAAGGGAATGTTTTGTCGAGAGTTGCTCTCCTCAGCACCTAGAGCAAGTGACAATGCTGCATAGCAAACTACCTACTTGATACATGCTTTCCTAGTAGTTCAAGTGAGGAGACTTGTTTTTTTGTTGTTGTATCTGAACATTCTATGGAAGCCCTCGGTTACGCGGACGACATTGTTTATTTCTCGATTTATTCAGGTTAGGTAGTTGTTGGCCTCTTCCGATTGTAGTCCTATATGACCTTCCTGGAGAGTGGGTGGATGCCTGCAATTGGCAAAATGGAACGCCAGAGAAAACCTGACAGATTGGAAGGGGCAAGTCTAACTCTGTTTAGAACGAAGTTGTTCCTCTCTTAGAGGTACCCACCTTGTAGACAGGATGAGGTAGTCGAGATTCTATGCCAAGATTCCGAACCTTGGTAGAATAGTCCTATTGACTCCACGTTCCTGTTCTAGTTCTGTTTAAGTTGTGTCCCTCAAGGTCGAAGGAGACTACATGTTTCTTGGCATGGACAAAGACTAGAAAGAAAGGCTCGTCCCTGACATCAGAAGTCCAACGAAATCCCGAATGTGATCCTCCTAGGATGGGCATCTCCACTTTCTCATGCCACTTCTCTGCTCTGGCCACATGGTCTATGGCTCATAGTAGACGGACAGACGTTCCATGAGCGATATCGCTACTATGGATGACGGGCTTTTCCCATGAACTGCTGGGAGTGGGCTGTTGGAGGAAACGGTATATATGTGCTCATAACTTCCCAGTCACCTCTCTGCCAGGTCCTCTCTGCTCCATCCCATTTCCATCTCCATCTCCATTTCGAGGACGAAACTGACCGACCGGCTTGTGGGTTCCTCCGTTTTAAATCTACCGATATCCTCAGCGCCAACTTGATTCCCGTACTCTTCTTCGCTCTTCTCCTCTTTCCTCGTGGCGTACCATCCTCGGTTCCAACTCCTAACGCAAAGGCCCAACGATGCAGAATTTCCTCCCCGGACATTGAAGAAAACTTTTCTTTCAGAGAAGGCATTTCATTCCTCAAAACCTCACCGCCGACTACTACACCGAAAGCCAACCTCCTATACTGTTCTTCCTCTTGTTCAAGAATGTCTCCGTCGTCCACAAACCCCTACTACTTCAACCACCGCGCCGAAGCGGGCCACCTCTACCCCCTGTCAACTCCCTCCGAATACATGCGAGCCGGCGACCTCCCCACCACCAGAACCCACCGTCTCGATTCCTCCACCGCCTCCTTCTCCTCTAGCTCCTCAACCTACATAGAGGACCTAGGCTACGAAATCTACTCCTCCGTCGACGCAGACATCGGCACCGTGCGTCTCTCGCAAGGCTACATGTCGTCCGTCTACCCCCATCCCCACTTCCATCCAAGCCGCTACGGCCCGCACTCCTTCTCGCTGGCGCATCTGCGGCGGCATCCGCAGTTCCGCTTCCAACGGCGCCGGCATTCGCATTCGGCGGTGTATTCGCCGGAAGAGGGCTCGGCGCACCGGTACCGCGGGAGTAGGGGCGAGTCCGTGTCGCGGGCGCTAAGGAGGGGAAGGACGCTGAGCGCCCGGCTCGGGAACGAGATTGGCGGCGGCGCGGGCGAGGTGTGGGGAGGGGTCAGGGAGGTGGTGAGGAAGGGGAGTGGAGGGGTGAAGAAGTTCTTTGTGGAGAGGAAGGATTCGGTGATGGGGGTTTTCGGCGGCGGGAAGGGGGGCAGGAAGGAAGAGGGTCGGTTTCGGGAGGTTGCGGATGCGGGGGATGTGTTTAGGGATGTTCGGTGGCAGGGTTGAGTCGAGGTTGGTGGCCAAAGATTGGTGCTCCCTAGGACTTCTGATGACGAATTGTTCCTACCGTTCATTGGGTCTCTCTGGGACTCCTGACGAGGGCAATCCTACCCCTTTTCATTGGGACTCTCTGGGAATCTGACGACGGAACTTCCATCCCTTCGATCGGATTTCCCTGGGACTCTTAACGACGGAACACATTTGAATACATCTCAGTCCACCTGGAGATCAGCCATACCAATGGATAACCAAGGATCCATCGACCGACGCTCCAAGCGACTTGGGGACCGAGGAAGGAGTGAACTCCCGGAATCCGCCTAAGGGGAAACCAGCTGTCAACCGGAGGATCCAGACCTGTCGGACCGCGAACTCGAATCTGTTGGACCCAGGAATTCCACCTACGAACATCGAGAAATCCGAACCCGAATCAACACCGCCCTGAAAAACAACGAAGCGACCACCTGGGAGGAGTACAAGCAACTCGTAACGACGGAACTTCCATCCCTTCGATTAAGGGCCAACTGTCACCACATCTACAGGCAAGGCTCTCACCTCTGTGGAGTGGTTGGCTATCGACCGCAAGGCCAAGACTCTGCTCTACAGCTCCGTGACCGAGGAAGTACGTCTCCGCAAGTTCGACACCGACTACTACCATGATTCGGTCACTGCCCGTTCCATCTGGCTCTGTCTCGAGGATTTCAAGGATGAAGGCATCAACTACAAGGCCAGTTGCCTCAACTGGGACGCTGACGATGGAACTTCCATCCCTTCGATTGGGGCTCCATGGGACTGTGACACCAAGTCTCGCAACCTTTTTCAAGCGCATCAACTCCAAGAGAATCACCTGGAGATATGGGCACCTTGGGATCAGAGACGGAACTTCTCAACTCTTAAAGTAGGTCAAGTCCGAGAGAATCACATGGAAATATGGGCTCCCTGGGGCTGTTGGGTAGATAGTTGGGTAGATAGCGGAGCCTTGGAGTGTTTAGTAGAAATAAATTTGTCTCTCTAGCGATGAGAGTTCACAGTGGCATTAAAGCACAACAATCCAGAGAATTTAGGCGTGATATTCCCTGCCTCCTTGTTCGAGGCCAAGTCTGACCATTCACCTTGGTGCAGGGCTCGAGGATCAATATGTGTACCTGAACCCATCCTGTTTACGAGCAGTCAGCATACTAGTCCAATTTCCCATGAATGGTGTAAAGCAGAAGTGCCTCTTACCGTCCCTTCCAACTTCATCTTTCCTCTCCGTTGCTTCATATTCGCCATGTAGAAGTAGACGCTAAACACCACCACGAATCCAATCATCAAAATGTGTGAGCCGATAGACACCCACACCGCTGTAATATATCTCGGAGCCTCGTTCTGGCGCACGATGAAGCTTCCCGCTATACCACCGGCGCCATTGCATGCTGTGACTGCTGCAACAGTGAAGACGCGCTTCCATTGTCTGTAGGATTCAGTCAGCTATACTTGCACGAAGAGATAATAATTTGGAAGCTTACCCAACGATGTTGTTCGCCTGATAAGCATTCAACGCCGCCCAATTCGCCACATAAGCTCCCGTCGCCAGATACGTCCCCACATACCTCACGGTAACCTGCTTCGTGAAGCCCAACATGACGAAACCCATGATGAGGCACAGAGAGTTGAATGCGATGACCGGGCCTCGAAGCCTAAACTTGTCTCCCACCCACGACGAAAGTATCACAGGAATAACCGCGTAATAGTACGGTGGCGCGGCGAGCAAAATCGCCTTGTTCTCGCTGAACCCCATCCCTCCTTGCAGGATAATCGGCAGGAAATAGGAAAGCGATGTGCTGACCAGATTAAGGAGGAAATACATCCCGCAAAATCCATAGACCTTGGGATCTGCCGCATGTTTGAGGACCTTTTTCCAAGAAAAGGGATCCGGTAGCACATCACCCCTATCCCTCTGGATCCTCGCCGCCATGACTCGACTCTCCTCCTCATTCAAAAACCAAAAACTCTTCCACGCCTTCTCCGGAAAATCGACCATCCACCAATACGTCGCCACGGAAAAGACAATCGAGCAGAGTCCCTGGACGAGGAACATCCACTGCCACCCATGCAAGCCACTCCTCCCATTCAGCTGATTGAGCCCGAAATTCACGATTCCTCCCGTGGCGAGGACGATAACTTCCCCAGACTGCAGAAAGGCGAACCGCAACTGCTGCTCCTCGCGCGTGTACCACGTACTGATCAAATACGTCAAGCCGGGATACACACCGGACATACTGATACCGAGCAACACCCTCAACGCAATCATCTCCCGCCAGCTCCGCACGAAAGCCGTACACATGGTCAGCAAGCCGAACGCGAACGTCATCCCCGTGAACGCGGTCCGCGGGCCCAGAAACCGCACGCTGAGGGTGGCGGGGAGTTGGAAAGCGATGCTGGCAATCGTGAAGATGAAAATGGAGACGGAAAAGCGGTTGCCCGTGAGATCGAGGTCGGTCAGCATGGTCGTGACGGAGGCGGAGGAGATGACGCCGCTGTCGAGGAGGTCGAGGGAGCAGAGGATACCGGCGATGGTGCAAAGCCGAAGGTCGACTTTGAGACGGATACGGCGTTCAATTTCTTTCTGTTGCTGGGACGTTTGCAGACCTTCTTCCCCTTCTTCGCCATCCTGAGGGTTTGTGGTGTTGATGATAGGGTCGGCGGCAGCGACATCATCCCTCACACTGCCCTTCATACTCGGAGACCCTAGCTCTTCTGTCTGTTTGCCCATTGCGTCGTCCTGAAGCAGCGGTGTGTTTTCAGAAGACCCAGGGCTGGACATAGTTCTAGTCTATGTAACGTTACTCCAGTACCTCCGTTTTGCCGACAAAGACCGAAGATCTGCGTTGCTGCAGAGCGATATCGCGCGATTCGACTAGCCACCTGCTAATTCTGGTATGAATTGGCTTCGTGGCATTGATGTGTGAGTTGAGCTTCTCTTCGAATTGGCAATATAGAGAGGGTCTTTTTCGGGATGTTGGGTTACAGGGAGTGTTGTCATCCGAGCAGATTGATCTCTTCCAGGGTCCATATCGAGCATATCACGTGCGCAAGTTCACGTGATTGCTTCCGCAAATCGCTTCAAAGCACGAGGCAGGCACCGACCTGCCTACTGATCTTTAAGCAGGACATTGTGTGATGCTGTGATCTGAAAATAATCAGCTCGTGTGTGAGAGTATCCAGATAAAGAACATGAGCTAAACCTTTGACCGAAAAAACCCGCTGACCGGCAAACCTAGAGCTCCTCTTTATAGAATTCCTCCTGGCTACCCTCTTCCCCTTTTTCAGGCTTCTCCTTTGATTTTCCATCCTCTCCTTCTCCCTTCTTCGGCGGTGAGTCCTCTTCCGTATCCACAATCCCACGATACTCCCTCCCAGTCGGCGTATCCACCACGTCCAAACGCCACGATTTGCCATTCGCCATTTTCTCCATTTCTCGCCTGAACTTCTCGACATCCTTCGGATCCTTGATCTGCAGCTTCTTCATCTCCTCAGTCGTCATCATGATACCCTCCGCGCTAGTCGCAACTGTGCCGATAAAGGTCTCCTTCCCGCCACCTACAATGGCGGATTTCTCGATCCGCCGACCCTCGCCGCCAACCCATTTCTGCTTGCCGATTTCAATGCCGCCGACGACCTCGCGGGGAAACAAGCCAGCGGGAAGGGGGACATTGTCGGCTCCCATTCCGGCGGCGAGCTCGGCTTGGAAGGCGAGGTCCTGTGCGATTTTGGCGTCGACGTCGTCGGCTTCTTTGAGAACCTGGTCTCGTTCGGCCAAAGCGGCTTCCCAGGCTGGGATGGCGTCCTCGTTGACGACTGGATGGCAGGAGATAGGATTTGGCTTTACCTTCTTGGGAGGCTGGAAGGCGATGTCGTTGCAGAGGCGTGGTGTGTAGATTACCATCAGGTAGGCGCAGGTCGAAGTCTCTTTGATGAGACCGATGCGGTCATTGCCCGTATGAGGGTGGCAGTGGAACTGAGATGTTAGACATGATTGCAACGGCATGCTGGCGTCGCTGACATACCTGAACTTCGATCTTCCTCTCTTTACCAGTGAGATCGCATGTGGTTCCACCCGCCAGCCGCTGCACAAGATATCGACTATCGCCTTTCGTCTCCAAAGTCGCAAGTCCCGTCTCTTCTTCTGTCCTATCATCTTTGACCACCTTGGCCTGCTTCTCTTCACCAGCCCCTATTGTGTTGAACTCCCCCAGCACGAAACTAGCCACATTCGGGTCCTCCATGGGAGGGTATATCGGTACCATCTTGCTCGGTGGCAGCGCATGGAACTGCTTCACGCCCTGATTATGGCAGAAGCTGTAGCTCCACCAGCCACTCACAAAGTAGATGCAGCTGCCTTCCATGCCTTTCAGGAGCTGCCATCCTCGATCGCTTGCGCGTTCCAACTCCAGCGACTCCTCTTCTGGTGAAACCCCTGGCTCTGACGAGCTGCTGTTTTGCGGGTTGGTCACTGACTGTGGGATACTGCAGAGATATTGCTGGCCACCGAGGACCATGTGCTCGTAGATAGGTGGTTGTTTGGCAGGAGAGTCGTCTGCTTTGTCCGACGATGCGTGGATTGGCGGGTCATGATGTGTAAGGCCGGATGAGTCCTGCTGTTGGCTTGCGGGCGAAAGTTTCGCTTCTGCTTGCTGGTCTGTGATGAACTCGTCGGAGATGAGAACCTCGTACTGGTTGTCGCGTTAGCAACGGCGCGCGATGTTGCAACTCCTTGAATGCTTAGGAAGGTACATACCTGGGGATAGGCCAGCAGGTCATCCAACACGCTGATGGTGTGGTGACTGGCTAGTGCCAGGCGCAAAAAGGCTGGCAGAGCCCAGAACTGCTTCATGGTGATGACCGTTGGTTTGTTATTACCGTTGTGTGAAAAGGGTGTTGATTCCGATGGAGCTGGGCGAAGGTCGGACTGGCCACGTTATCGATAGCGGAAGCTGGGCTGGACTGAAAGAAGCCGGGTTGGGTTCGATCATAGCAAACAGACTTCAGGCCTCTCTTTGTAAAATTTCTCTGCGATCTGTTGTGATACTGTGCCCAGACATAGGCAAGTATTCTCGTAGGTGCAACAAACACGTTGAAGCTGGTTCTTTCTATGCTATACTCTAGACGGAGTCTCTCACGATTTTTACCGTACCTCCTCAAATACAGACGAAGAAATAAAATTCTCAACACAGATGATTACAACAATGCAAGGAGGTCAAGCGCTATATTCATCTGCATAGGGAGAATACTCCCTCGAATTGATCCCGAAGCTTCTACGCAGGTGGAAGGTTTGGAGTTTGCCCGAAGAACTGTGAATCAGTGAAATCCAAGCGTCCTCCACATCACTGGACGACAACTGGAAACGGAAACTCGGATATCTAGGATCTCAAGATGGCATTGCCCTTGATACAGTATATCCACAGTGTTCACTTACAGCATGTAATTATAGCACCGCTTTTTAAGAGCTTGACAAGTTTAGCATTCTCAAGCTCGCAGCGCGGAACTTTGCCGTCTCTCCCAAACTTCACGGCAGCTTACCCAAGCTTCGCCTCTCCGGGTAGCAACTTGAGCCGATGATTGGCAATTCCTCTCCAGTATTGCCGTACACGGCTCTCATGAAGCCGTTCCGTGAAGCTGCAGGTTCAGCGTTTGATGAAGTAACATCTGACTAACCTTTAGAAATCAACCTTGGGCGGTTCCGCTCTCCTTGCTGGCCCGGCTGGGTCCCTGCAGTAGCTCGTACTAGCCTCTTTCGAGGCATCGGTGCTCCATTGAATCCATTGCCCGCACCTGCAGCTATATCTAAACCCCACCCCACCTTGGCCTACAGCTACCTCCTCCCCTTACCTACTTCTTCCTCCCCACTCCTCCTCAACTCCAACAATCCAGACTCACCTTCGTTCACATTCTCCATCTTCAATTCTTCACCAAAGACCAGCACTCACCATGGCTCCCAAGATCGCAATTGTCTTTGTACGTCACCAGTCCCTTGCCCGCATTTGGTTTTTCAGCCTTTGCAACCTTAGGCTGGAACTCCCTGCTGATCATGTACCACCAGTATTCGATGTACGGCCACATCAAGCAGCTCGCTGAGGCCGAGAAGAAGGGCATTGAGGCAGCTGGTGGCTCCTGCGACCTTTTCCAAGTCGCAGAGACGCTCCCTGAGGAGGTCCTGACCAAGGCAAGTAAAACCTCAAGGCGATCTCATTAGCATAGGCGTCATTGAACTGACCAGTGAAATAGATGCATGCCCCTCCCAAGGACAGCAACATCAAGACATTAGAGAACCCCAAGGACCTCGAGGCATATGACGGTTTCCTCTTTGGCATCCCCACTCGTTACGGCAACTTCCCCGCCCAGTGGAAGACCTTCTGGGACAAGACTGGCGGCCAGTGGGCCTCCGGTGGCTACTGGGGCAAGTGTGAGTACCCAAGACCGTCTTTCATTCGCCGAGTCGTTGCTGAATACGCTCCATAGATGCCGGTCTCTTCATTGGCACTGGCACCATGGGTGGTGGACAAGAGTCCACTGCCATTGCCGCCATGTCCACTCTTACCCACCACGGCTTCATCTACGTTCCTCTCGGCTACAAGACCGTCTTCCCTCTGATGGCCGATCTGTCTGAGGTCCGTGGTGGCTCTCCTTGGGGTGCGGGTACCTTCTCCGTAAGTCAATCCCTGGTTCCGTCGGCTTATCTGCCATTGTGTATTAACGCCCACAACCAAGGGTGCCGACGGCTCTCGCCAGCCCTCCGACAAGGAGCTCCAGATCGCCACCGCTCAAGGCGAGGCCTTTTACAAGACCGTCGCCAAGGTCAACTTCGAATGACTGCAAGGTAGCTCGGAGGGTGCCGGTGCTGCTACCGCGAATGGTAGTGGGACAGAGTCGACTGCTAGGGAAGGACAACAACAACAAAAAACGGAAAATAAAAAACAGGAGGCTCCCGCGGAGGTCGTGCCAGAGGGAAACCACAAGGACAAGGAAGGTCCTTGTGGACTTCCTGCAAAGTGCGATATCATGTAGGACATCAAAAACAGAAATGAAAATAACTTCCCATCGGTGACATACTTCAGTCTCCTTCGACTTTGATTTTTTCACTCGACCAGATTGGCGAGCCTGTGTTAGAGCCCACTGCAAGTGTGCCCTGTTCCTCAACGGATAGTCTTTTTCATGTGGGATTATAGGGAAGCTGGAGCGGAGACAATGATGATTCGGATGAACAACGTATGGAGAAGACGGGAAAGGAGAGACTGTCAATGTGCCGAGACTCAAAGTTACGCGCCTAGGTAGGGTAGGTATTCGCAGTTAGTCAACATAGTATAGGCACCTCGGTAGGCAATGAAAGTGTGAAGCAGAAGCGCTACGAAGGAAAGATTCACAGTGACGGAGATAAAAAAAACCGATGACGTCCGACTTTTCCCCCGGAGGACTGGCTGACATATGCGCCAGACGTTTCCAAATCTCCATCTTCGCCGATTCATAATTCGTGATGACAGAATCCAGGTGGAGCGGTGACTCGAGCTTGAGATAACGCCATCGCTCAAAGGTTGGCTTCAATAAGTTAAATACCACGGCATTGTCGTCGAGGTTGGCAGCTTGAGGTCATCATCCTTTTTTTCCCCACCACTTTACTGCTACGCTACCTCTACCCGGACTCAACACCATCTACCATCACCTTTGCCGTGCCTCGGTCAATTGCATATACACCTTCCTACTACCTACGACCTTATAATTTCCTCATAGACTTGTTCACGGCCAATTGAAAGATATCCTCTATATGCCTGCGATGACTCTACCCGACCACTCCATTGAAACCCCTCCAAGGGCGCCCTCTCCAGTTCATGGGTTCGGCACCCTCGCTGTACACGCTGGATCGCCTCATGATCCGGTAACTGGAGCAGTAATTGAACCTGTACGGCAATTTTCCCAGAGCCTTGAGTACGCGGTCAGCTGCTAACCCTCCCAGATATCCCTTTCCACCACCTATGCGCAAACCGCCGTCGGTCAACCGGTAGGACTGTACGAATACACTCGAAGCTCCAACCCCAACAGGTACGAAACATCTCCCCGACTCTCCAGTCTCTCCCTATACACATTCGCGCAAATCTAACATTCAACCGCAGAGAAAACTTTGAAGCAGCCATCGCCGCCCTCGAACATGCAAAACACGCCCTCGCCTTCTCCTCCGGCTCGGCCGCCACAGCAAACATCCTACAATCGCTCGCCGCGGGCTCGCACGTCATCTCCATCAGCGACGTCTACGGCGGCACACATCGCTACTTCACGAAAGTCGCCAGCGCCCATGGCGTTCAAGTGACCTTCTCCCCCCACATCGAACGCGACATCTCCGGCTTGCTGAAGCCCGAAACGAAGCTCATATGGATAGAATCGCCATCAAACCCAACGTTATCCCTCGTCGACATCCGCGCCGTAGCCTCCATTGCACATCAACACGGCATCCTGGTCGTGGTTGACAATACCTTCCTCTCCCCTTACATCCAAAACCCGCTCGACCACGGTGCCGACATCGTCGTTCACAGCGTCACGAAATACATAAATGGCCACAGCGATGTGTTGATGGGCGCCGCAGCCTACAATTCCCCAGAACTCCACGAGCGCCTCACATTCCTGCAAAACGCCATCGGTGCCGTCCCCTCGGCCTTCGACTGCTGGCTCGCGCACCGTGGCCTAAAGACCTTACACTTGAGGGCAAGGGAGGCTAGCAAAAACGCTCTCAACATCGCGCAAACCCTCGAGTCGAGTCCACACGTTTTGAGCGTCAATTACCCCGGTCTCCCCTCGCACGCTCAACACCATATCACGGTCAAACAACACCGCGACGGGCTGGGCGGAGGTATGCTTTCCTTCCGCATTCGCGGTGGTAAGGAGGCCGCCGAGCGCTTCTGCCAGGAGACCAAGATCTTCACGCTTGCGGAGAGTCTCGGAGGCGTGGAGAGCCTGGTCGAGGTGCCGGGGAGTATGACGCATGCGGGTATTCCAAGGGAGCAGCGGGAGGCCGCTGGCGTGTGGGATGATCTTGTGAGGGTGAGCTGTGGGATTGAGGATGGAGTTGATTTGTGTAAGGATGTCATGCAGGCGCTTGAGAAGGCGGCTGTCGGGGTTAAGATGAATGGAGCGAAGAATGGCGGGAACTAGAGGGGTCGTATGAGATTGAAAAGGGGCGGATTGGATAATGCAAATGGATGAGTGATGGTGGTAATGATAATTGCATCGCAAACTCGTCTCAGGGTTCTTTTGGAGAGGCGTTTGGCTGTTCTGAACATTATAGATTTCCGCGGACATGGGCGTTAGCAAAGAGCATTATAGAGATACCTCGTCGTGAGATACCGACAAGTTTAATATGACGCGAGTTCGCTCTTGCAAATGCCCCTTTCCGCTTCCTGTTCCATCCTATATTGAGATAGCAAAATGCCCTCGACGTTACACTCCCCTGAACTCCATTCGCCTTCTCCTTGCAAAGGAAAATCACCCCCTATGCTTCATTCCTCATCCCCTATCCCTCACCTCTGATCTTTCACTCACCCCTCCCCAAGCACGCCCGCAACTCGCAACGCCAGATCCAGCACAGCGAGATGCTCGTCGGCGCCATCAACGAGCCTCTTATCCGCCTCGGAGAAAACCATCACAATCTTGTTCTTCTGTCGATCCGGCACCGTATCATCGAACAAAATCTTCTCGTACAGCTGACCGAGCACCTGCGTCGCGCTCCAGCCATCCGCGACCATCTCGGCGACGGCGGCCGCGACGGGTTCGTAGACTGCTCGTTTGCCTGGCTGCATGGCGGCGAGGAGGGTATTAATTGTTGCGGCTGGGACGACGCCGGCGATTTCTTCGACCGTCTTGACGTCGACCTCGCCGAGGAGTTCGGGTTCGTCGACGTCCATCGCGTCGTCATCTGCATCTCCCTTCCCCTTCTTTCCTCCTTTTGCCATCGTCTCCGCTCCCACCAACCTCGCCGCACTCTGCAGAAACGTGATCGCCTTCCTCAAATCGCCCTCGCTCGTCCTAACCAACGCCTCCGTGGCCCCCTCTCCCAACTTCACGCCCTCAGCCTGCGCAATCTCTTCCAGCCGTCTTCCAGCATTCCCCCTATCCAAGCTCTTGAACCGAAACTTGCTACAGCGACTCGCCAACGGATCGATAATCCGCGTCACATAATTGCACACGAGACAGAATCGCGTGATGCGACTATACGTCTCCATAGTCCTCCTCAACGCGCTCTGCGCATCCTGCGTCATACTATCCGCCTCATCCAGCACGATAATCTTAAACGGCGGACACGGCCACCTCTTCCTATACTCGCCCGTCGGCGGGTTCGAAAGCTGCTGGCGCGCGAAATCTTTCACCTTCTCCCGCACGATCGAGATGCCGCGTTCGTCCGAGGCGTTGAGTTCGAGGACGCGCGATTTGAGCAGTTCGGGTCCGTAGAGCTGTTTTGCGAGGGCGAGGATCGTGCTGGTTTTTCCGGTGCCGGGGGGCCCGTAGAAGAGCATGTGGGGGAGGTTGGAGGATTGGAGGGTGCGGGTTAGGACGGTGATGGTGTGGTCTTGGGCCGTTACTTCGGCGAGGGATTTGGGCCGGCTGTGGGTTGGGTCAGTATCGTGAGGTTTTGCCTTCCTTGATGCTCGAGGACGAATTGGTATACAATTAGTTGCGAACAGGATTGGAGAGGACACAAGACTTTGGGAGGATTGAAGGAGAAGGGCGTACTATTTCTCAACCCATGGCTGCAAGCCTTGCGACTCTGCCTTCGTGGTCGGCGCCTTTGAGGAGCTCGCCTCATCTGCGGCTGCTTTTCTCGCTTTGAGATCGAAGAAGTTCGCCATGATTGTTGTGGGTGATCGAGGTTGATGGAAACTTTTAGCGTGCGTAGGCCGACCTTCAACCGTGGAGACGCGCGACGCGTCGGAGTTACGCGATGTCACGTGCGTCACGTGTTGACTCAATTGGTTCGATTCCGAATCACGCAAGCTTCAGTGATGCGCATCATAAGGGCGAAAAGCATACAGACGAGCAACTACTTGCCGCATTCGTGTACACTTCGTGTGATTTAGCGAATAGCCATACATAAGAGACTAGCATTACCCATCCATGCATCAAGCCAAAGGACTATCAAAGGAAAAAAGGAGCACGTCAGAACCCCGTGATGGTCATTCTTGGGTATCGTCCCGGCCCCAGACTCTGAGAAAGAGGAACCAAAGAGACAAAAGAAAGAAAAAGAGACCGTCAAGTCTTTAGCTCGTACATCAGCCATTAAGCCGTCGCCATCCAAGAAGCCTAGAACTCACCACTCCATCAGCTAATGAACAGACTCTGGGGTACTTCAGAAATCCCAAAAGCCACCATGAGCCGCCTCCGTCTGAGCCCGGCTTCCCTTGCCATCCCCACGCTTCACGATCGGGGCATTCCGCTCAGCTTCATCGGCGCTATCATCGCCAAAGCCCCAGCTGCGTCCGCCGGACTTGCGACCGCCCATACCGTCTCCTGAAGTCTTGATACCGCGACCGCCGACCATGTGCTCAGGGCGAGCTTCCGTCGCCGGAGCGTCCTCGTAGAGACCCCAGTGGGCGTCGAGTCCCTCTAGGACCTTCTTCCTGTTGCCGCCCATCTTGTCACTGTTCTCCTTTTCGTGATCGCCACCTTGAGTGCGCACCGCGGCCGGGCTCTTGTCAGTTATAACGAACTGGCTGCCAAAGGTCTTGGAGCGGTCTTTATTGTTGATGTTCTTGGCATCTGCAAGGGGCTGCTTCGTGATGCTGGTGTCGTCCGCGTCGTCATCTCCGATAACGTGGTCTCTGTAGAGGCCGAGACTGCTGTTGGCGGACTTGCTAGGTACTTGCCTGCGCTGGCCTTCGGGAGATCCGTCGTCGACAAACTCGAATTGCGCCTCGAGGTTGGGGCGGGGTTGGTGGACGATAGGACGCTTGACAGGAGATTCGACCTAGGCGGATGAGCATGAGCATATTCGTCAACAACTGTTCCAAGAGACACATACCACGTCGTCTTCCCATCCAAAGTGCCTAACATCCTGACTCCTCACCTTCATAGGGAGCTTCTCAGGGGTGGTGAAGTCGGCGAAATCCCACTGGCTCAGGTGTTTCTTGCTCTTCTTTTTGTCGGCTGCGACTTGCTCTTCATGGTTAGGACCATCTTGTCCATCTCCAAACTCAAAGTGATTGTATTTGTTCGCATTCGTCTTAACACCGACCTCCTTGAGCGGCGAGCTCTCGGCCTCTGGATCCTCGCCTTCTTCGAAGAGGCGGTTGGAGCGGAAATGTTTGCCTGCGCCGCCCTTCGTCGGGGAGGGGCTCCTTGGGACCGCTTGATTATTCTGACCGGCGAGGATGTCACCCAGATCGCGAGATGCGGGCCTGGCCGATGCCCGCGTCGGAACTGAGGTTCCGTAGTGAACAGGCACGTCGGTGTCGACTTCACGAGGCTGAAAGAGGTTCAAAGTAGCATGTGGATCGCCGGTTGCGCTGGTTGTACTGCTCGCGTGAGATCTTCCACGTCCACGGCTTGACCCGCTGACAGACTCCTGAGCAGTCGACGGACGAGAAGCGTCGCTCGTCGGCTGCTTGGCGACGCTGGATGCGATCAACTTCGCCTGCTCCCTGCCATCGCGGATGGGCCAGTTCTTTCCGCGAGCGCCAATAACTTCCACCTGTTTCAAGAGCGCACCTTGGTCCCAGTGCAGTCGTGCGGATGTGATCTTCTGCTGGTTGTCGAAGCTGACGATGTGGACCTGCAACGAAAGGTGTCAGGGAGGTCTTAGTTCAGGAGTGTTGTATGAGCTTACCACTGGGAACGTAACAATCCTATCGGCCAGGAAGTTGTCATCGAGACCTGGAAGGTATGCACCGCCGCCATTCACAAATTCCAGAGTGGTTTCGACCTCCAGGCACAGGCCGGCCGCGCTCTCGATAGCGTTGAGGAGTTTGTCGCTCTTCTTGGTCAAGAATTTAGCCTGGACGGCGAGGTGCTTGAGGATCGCCGTCGGCTCGTTGATGGTCGTTAGGGTAGGGACGTAGATGATTGAAGATCCCTCCGCAAGCGCGGCCGTGGTAGGGCTAGCAAGGAACTGCTCGTAGTTCTTTTGCAGCGACATGGTGAAGTCGCGAGGGTGGTGATGAGATGAACACGCGTAGTGGTTGTTGGAAGTGTCTGCAAGGTGAGTTGTGAAGCAGATAGACAGGCTCAGGTTCCCGCTCTGAGAGTGAGGGATGCTAGACGAGCCGCAAGAGGGGGGATGTGTTTGTTTTGTTTACGTCGCTGGACCAAAAGTTGAAGATGGAACGGTTGCGACAAGTGAAAGTCTCCAGAATTGCAGTATTATCTGTCGGGCTGGGCAGCGACTGTTTGGGCTCCTGGACGTTAAGGGGCGCGTGTTATTGGTTTTTTCGCAGCACCGTGTTGGTAAACAGCTTGCTCTCTACCTGCAGCTTCATTTCCCCTCGCTTGCTTGCCGGGCGCTGGGGCAACCCCTGCGTCGTCACGTGCATTTGCGGCGTTCCTTAACCGACCTTTCGCTTTGCCGCTGTCGACTGTCACTCCAATTCCATCAACTCCCCTCACAATTGCAGAGAACTCACTCTGTGTAGGTACCTAACCTATATTCTCCGGCCTGGGTGGCTTTTCCAAAACTGTCAATACTCGGATATAAAGGGGTTACTGACATGCAGCAGGAGGTCCCGTCGTGTCAAAGAAGCACTTTATGCCCCCTTCCACATGGCCCGAACGTGCACGAATATCCATGGATGGCTGGGCACCTGGATATTCGATTCGCTGGCCTACCTGGAATCCTTGATGAGCGGCACAGACTGAATCCAAGCGAATTGCCCATGTTGCGTGGCTGTGTCGCTTTCTTATATATCCCACGGTCCCACAGTCCCGCGCCTGGCAGTGGGTCATGTTTGATGAAAACGGGCATTCTGCCGAGTGCTTCTGCCGAGGGCTCTACTGATGGGGGAGGTTGGACGAAAACCTGACTCTGGAGTACTCTAACATATTTGGTCATTGTGGTGGATAAAGGAGTGTGGACGAAGAGGTAAGGCAATTAGGCAAATCCGCCCGGGTATACCGAGCCGAAAACATAGCTACGGACGCAAGTATCTATAACGCTACCATAGCGGAGTCAATGCCGATCTTTTTTTTTTGCTGCATCGTTCGTTCACTTCTCCCTTGTTCCATTCGTCTTGTCTTCCATCGAAATGTCTTTCTGGATGCCAAAATTGCTTCAGTTTCTCGCTCTTTTCCATGTTCTCGGTGTCTCTGGTCAATACAATGATTGGTCCAAGGCCTACGATGAAGCAGACACAATATTGAAGACTCTGTCTCTGGACCAAAAGCTCACTATAACCATTCCTGGACCCGGTATAAGCCGAAGAGCTGGCCTCCCAGCACCCGTTGTGCCCAAAGATGGTAGGTTTGAGAAAATGTCGTTATTCGGTTTCAGTAGCTTATTCCCATTCTCAAGGCCCAAGTGGGCTCGATTCAGCAGTCGGTGTCTCGGGCTGGGTAGCTCCTCAGACCATTGCCAGTTCATGGGACCCGGAATTGGTTACATCGCAATATGAAAAAATGGCAAGAGAGTTCAAAGCGAAAGGCTACAACACGCTTTTTGGCCCTACCACTGGGCCACTAGGGAGAAGTGTGATGGGAGGAAGGCTGTTTGAAGGATTTGTAAGTATCATGTTTCTTTCCACGTCGTGCGGCCTTTTAGTAATATCGGTGACGAGCGCGTTTGCTGAGTCCTCCATCATAGGGGTCGGATCCTTATCTCAATGGAGTAATGTAAGCAATTTGGACATCTTTCAAATTCCTTGCCAACCTCGATATCCAGATTTGCTGCTGCGGTCAAGGCGATCAACGACCAAGGCGTGATAGCTACAGCAAAGCATTTCATCGGTTAGTTCAATTTAGACGACCAGTAGCAAGTACTGATATATTTCTCGCAGTAAACGAACAAGAAGCCAATAGAACTGCTGAATCTCTTAGCGCGCGAACGAATAACATCGTAGATGACAGGACCATGCATGAGCTCTATCTTTGGCCTTGGATAGATGGCGTCCAAGCAGGACTTGGATCAATTATGTGTGCTATGATGCGGATCAATGGTACCTTGGCATGTGAGAATGAGCAAATGTTGACCCAGTTATTGAGACAGGAGCTGGGTTTCAAAGGCAAGACAAAACTGGATCGCCTTCTGGTAAAGCTAACTTCGGGAAGGTTTCGTTGTACCGGATGCCACAGCAATTCTCAACGGGACCGCAGCTGTGTTTGCAGGACTTGACACAGATCCCGGTGGGATAGCAGGAATGAATGCAGAAAGCGTAAGGCGACAAGTCAGAAACGAAACCATTCCCCAAGCAATCATCGACGAACATGCCAGACGCATCCTTGCGACACAACTGAACTACAATGGGCCAGCATCGTCCTATCCGAACGTCAGCGAAACAACGAATCTCATTGTCCGCGACTCCTCAAGCCAAACGCTCATAAGACAGATCGGAGCAGAGTCTATCGTCCTGCTGAAAAACGAGAACAATACCCTCCCCTTCAAAAGCCCGAGATCCATCGCCGTCTTTGGCATTGGCGCAACAAACCGCCCAGACGGCCCAAGCTTTCCCTTAGATGTCTACAACTACCTCGGCGATACCTATCCCGGCCATCTGGCTTCCGGAGGCGGCAGCGCAGGTACGCCCGTCTCGTATCTGATCACGCCGCTGGAAGCTCTCAACGCTCGTGCCGCAAACGGTACTGGTTTCAACGTCCTGACGTTCACAACGAATAATCCCTTGTTGAATTCTCCGCCGGGAATTGGCGGATTGGATCCTCCGTATTCGGTGCAGAGTATCGGGGAGAAGTCGGAGCATTGTCTGGTCTTTTTGGGCGCATATAGTAAGGAGGGGGCAGATCGGAGGACACTGGCGCCCGAGGAGGAGGACAGATTGGTGAAGAATGTGGCAGTGGCTTGTGGGAGTACGATTGTGGTTATGAATAATGCTGGCGCCAGGGTCGTGGATCAGTGGATTGGACTTCCTAGTGTGAAGGTGAGACACTTCCATGCCTTGTAGCCTTTCCAGATTACCTCGCAATTTCCCATTGAAGATTTCTGACTTCCATTTCTAGGCTGTCCTGAACGCCGGCTTGCTAGGCTCCCAATCCGGCAACGCCATCACTGACGTTCTCTTCGGCGACGTCAATCCTTCCGGTCGACTCCCGTACACCATCGCGAAGAAGGCAACAGACCACAACGGAGAGATATGTCCATGCTGCGAGTGTCCTTTCACGGAAGGGCTTTATATCGATTACCGTCACTTCGACCAGGCTAAAATCGAGCCGAGGTTTGAGTTCGGTTTTGGACTTTGTAAGCTTCCGGATATTTCCATTTTCATTTGCCATGTCAAACTTGTACTGACATATTCCAAGCATACACTACTTTCAAATACTCCTCCCTGAAAGTCAACCACCTATCCAACACTACAACAGCACTATCAGTCTACCCCAACGGCGGCCAACCCTCACTCTTCACACCCATCCTCAAAGTCTCTGCCACCATAACCAACACCGGCTCTGTCTCCGGAAAAGAAGTCGCACAGCTCTATCTCGGGTTCCCCGCTGCAGCATCGTCCCCAGCGAAACAGCTGCGCGGATTTCAAAAAGTCGAGATACAGCCAGGGGAGACAAAGCCGGTCGAGTTTGTGCTGCATAGACGCGATTTGAGTACGTGGGATGTTGAGGCGCAAGCGTGGAAACTTGCAGGAGGAAAATTTCGGGTAGTGGTTGGGAAGAGCAGTCGAGCAGAGGATCTGGTAGGGGAATTTGAGGTGAAGGTGGATGGGGAGAGTAGGTGGGAGAGATACGGTAGGTGCAAGATGTAGCAGGACGCCGGATTGAAGAATGATCTTGACTTTTCGTCTCCTGTGGCGCGCACAACTCCAGGCCATCATTAGATATTGAAAAGAGAATAAGGCCCTGAAGTACTCCCGGAGATCTCTAGGGTAAGACGGTCTTACCAAATGGAATGGCTTCTCTCAACAGTTGGGTACCTTATGTCTAAAGAGATCTTTCACACACTGTGCAGGGGAGAAGTAGTAAGTAAACTAACAATTGCTTTTGAGTTGTTCACCAATCTCTAGTCTATCTGTCGTTATCTCATCTGCCGCTTCCTAGATCTCCTCATCAATCTTTTTTTCGTTGGCAAAGCCTCGCTGCCAGTCCCCAGTACTCCGTTTCTTGCCAATCCTCCTCTCCATATCGCCAGACTCCTTGCGCTTCAAGTTCTTGTTCGCTTGCGCCGCTGCAGACTCGTCTGCGCTGAGGGGCTCTACCGTGGGTGCCCTCGGCGACGACGGCACTTCGAGATGTTGCTGTGAAGCGGTGGGCTTTTGTTGCTTGGGTTGCCCACGCGCCGGTACGAGGAGGCTTGTAAATCCAGGAGATCTTGCTTCCCCCTTTGTTGGCTCGATTGCGGGTTTGGGGGAACTTATGGGCCCGATAAGTACTGGCTCCCTCTCTCCTTGCTCGACTGCGGGTTTTGGGAGTAGTTCGCGCTCGGGGGCAGCTGGTCTTCTTCTCTCGGCACTTGCTGGAGCTGCTTTGTCTTTCCGTTCACGAGCTTTTGTTGTCATGTCTCCCTTTCCTTTCTCGGTTACCTTCCTTGATTCCATGAACCACTGAGTCATGATTGCTTGGTTCTTTGCTCCGCCACTTGCAGTCCTGGGTGTGTTTGTGCGAGCGATTGCGTTTCCGTCTACTTTCCCTGTCTCATTTGGAGCAGCGGTTCTGTTTTGTACTCCTTCCGCCACTTTGATCCAAGGAGGTCCGACCGCAGGCGACAACTCCGCAAAAGACAAGACGCCCCGTTGGTGCTGAGACACGAATTTGAGGTACGACCGATCGCGGACCACAGACTTGACAGCCTCCTTCGCCTCTTTGATGATCCTCCACACAGCCGCCGGCAGCGAAAGGGAATTGGAGGGCGAAAGCATCTCTGTCAGCGCCCCTTCCTCAATCTTCCGAAACATCTCCGCATACCCCTTCTTCATTGGTGACTCGCCCCAATCCTCAGGAATGTAGCTGCGGAGAAATCCCAAGTATATCGTCATATACCTCTCTCTCGCAGTTTCGTTCGGCCAAGCGCTCTTCTCTCCCCCAAATGCCTTCGCAATGCCCTTCAGCCGCTCCTCCACGTATTTCAGCTTTCCCGTCACCTTCATCCTCTCCGTCGCAAACAGATTTTGCATCTCTACAACGGGCACCAACCACCCATTCGGGCCCGCCGCCTTCAACTTCGCCATCGCCTCGTTCCAATCATCCTCCGCACAACAGACCAGCCCCAACGCCGCCTCCCTCCAAATCATCTGGTTCCCCAACGCCGCCGCAATAGCAAGCATCTGCACGGGACAACGCACGCACATATCCAGCGTCGCCGTCAAATTCCTCAGCAACGCCGCATCGACCGCGGTACAGACAATAGGCACGCATTCGTAGCAGCGCGCGGCGTTGAAGACGGCGAAGGCGAAGTCGGCGTCGACGGGTCTGAACGGGTTTTTGAAGTAGACGGGGTCGAGTGAGATGGATTGGGTGGTGAAGACGTGCAGCATGAGTTCGTGGGCGGCGGCGATGTTGCGGCAGATTTTGAAGGTTGCGGTTCGTTGGGTTGGGGAGTGGGAGGCGTCGCTGGCGAGCATGGAGGTTGAGGCGGCGATTTGGGGGTCGACAGGAGACTGTAGGAGGAGGTCGGGTGTGTGGTCAGTCATTCTGTTCCGAAAAAAAAATAGCAAGCAACGTCTTTCCTGTTATTCATGCTTGAAGAGACCTGATGCTGACTTACATCATAGAGATAGTAACTCCAATTCTGCTTGTTAAAGCGAAGTTCCAGCATCAGCTGCGGCGCGGCTCCTTGACCTGGATGCATTATACTCTGCGGCAGAGTACGGTTGAAGAACTTGGAGTTCCAGGCCAACGTCGTGCTGTTGCAGATCACATGCTTGTTTACGGCCAAGCGGAAAACGACGACGTAGTTCTGGACCGGAATTCCGGGAACAGGAAAGATGGTCGGGGTGTGAGGCCGCGGCCCTAGCTGAACAGACTGAAGATGTGTGTGCTGGAGTTGTTCATTCGCCTGATTCGGGTTGTATGGTGGCACGCTCTGTGGGGTGGGCATTCGGGTGATGAACGTCGGCGGCTATAGCGGTAAGTAAGACAAAGGTGTGAATGTTAAGTTGGTATGCTTACTGCGTTAATGTTCAATGGATGTTGAGCCTGTGGATTGGCGCCAATGGGCGGTTGGAAGGTCGGTGGTTGGTTGGACATTGTGTTGGTCGGGGTGATGGTGAGTCTGGTTGGATGGGATCAAGAGTGGAGAGAGTAGATGGAACGGATTAGAGCAGGAAAGAATAAGATCTCGGCGTTTTTTCGAGCGTCCGCGTGTGAGACTGAAAGAAAGAGTTAGGGGATCTCAGTTCAGGGGCTCTTCATCACGTGATGAGCTGATGTAGTGTTGGCTGTGTCGTGTCGTGTTTTTTCGGGGAAGGCCGGAAGCCAAATGAGAGAAGGATAGACCAGAGTGTCTCTTGGAGCCTCCGTGTGTGGAACTGAGAGAAACAGTCATGGAATCTCAGCTCAGGAGAATCACATCACGTGATGAGGATCTATGGTGACGGCTGTCTTGTGTCGTGATTTCCTGTGGGGAGGGACCGGAAGATGAACAAGATCAGGATAGACCTCAGAGTTTCTTTGAGCTTCTGTGTGTGGAATTGAGAACGACAGTCAGGGGATCTCAGTCCAGGGGGGATTTAGGTCACGTGGTGAGCTGCTTTGGTGACAGCTGTGTCGTGTTTCTGGAGAGACAAGAAAGAAAGAAAGAAAGAGAAAGAATATGAAAAACACCTGGGGACTCCTTTAAGTCCCTGTGTCTGGGCGTGAGAAGAGAGTCGTTCGATCTCAGCTCAGGGGACGGTGTGTCACGTGGTGAGATGTGTCGATAGGAGGTTGTGATTCATCTTTGGAAAAATGAACAGAGGAGGAATTAAGCACAGGCCTCGATTACAAATCAATCATACGCCTGCTTAAGACGTGGTGGAGTGTTCCGCAAAAGTTCCTGAGGGATACGAAGTGTTCGCACGGTAAGTTAGGTGCAGGATTTCCTTGGACACATCATTTCTTCAGAAATTATCCTACAACCAGCCAAGGTTCCTTGTCCTCGAGACCTTCAAAATTATTTCAGATGTCTTTTTCTTCTTTGAGGACTTAGGAAATGAATCTATTCTGCCCTAGAAGATGAGACTTTTGAGGCTTAGTAGTCTATGCGGGTGTCCGAACAGTCCTTGTACCCACAGTGTCCCAAGGTATGTTGTTGGGCGGAGTGCTGAGGATAGCCGAGACGGCTCTCAGATAATAGTGGGAGTTCGGTAACGCAATCACTTGTAATCCATCACGCCCGGCCTGAAACTCGGATTCACCGGCAAAGGGAGTGTATCCATTTCTATTCCTCCAGCACATCTGATGACCAGGCTTTAGGTACAACACTAACACCAGCTGTGTATCCAAGGCTTAAGTTCCTTGGTTCAATCGTTCGTTCAGAGGACTCGATGTTCCAAAGCCCGAGACGAATTGTATCCAACCCCTATTTATCCACCTCACCCTCGGCCACTGCCACAACCTTCTTCACGCCGCCATCCAATTGCCTGAACGCCAGCCTCATCTGGTGCATATTATCTTTCACGGCATCTTTGATCTCGCTCAGCAACTCCGACTCCCTCTCCTCGACCCTTTTACCACCACCGCTCCCTCCCAACCTTCCCACCCTCTTCCTCACCCTCCCAAACCAGCCCGTACCAGCTTCATTCCCTTCTATCCCCTTGATCCTCAAAACCTCTTCCACGCCTCCCAAAATCATCCTTTCTCTTCCAAACAACAAGTTAAGCCTGCCCTTAGTCTCCTCCACCAGTCCTCGGAGCTCCGTCTGCTGGCCCTCCAACTGCGCGATCGATGCACGATAGTTGTCGACTTCTTCATGAAGACGGCGGATGAGATAACTTTGGGTATTTGCCAGGGCCTCTTCGTCATCGGCATCTTCGGCGTCAATGGCGTCCTCATCATCTTCCGGGGAATCGAACGGGGACTTGAATGGGGAAGTGTCTTCTTGGCTCTCGCTCTCACGCTGATACAGTCTGTCTCCGCGCTGAAGGGTACGAGCATGGGCGTTGGCGTCGATGTCAACACTTCGACCGCCCGCAGGCAGAGCGAAAGACACCCTTGGAAAGAAAATAGAAGTCTGTCCATGCGGCTGTTGCCGTTCTTGCATTTCCTGCTCAGTATCAGAGGAACAGCCATCAAGCTGATGACGTTTGAGGTTCGGACTGGCCGACTCTCGGCGGCGTTGCGCAGTTTCCTCCGCGACCTCCGCGGCGAGATTCTCGATGCGGTTGGGATTTGAGTAGAAGCGAGCCGGTGATGGTGAAAAGATATTGGATTCGTCAGGATTCCGCACGGTGAGGCCTCTTTCCGCTGAGTAGGGCGCCGGGGTCAGAGGACTCAACTCACGTTTCCCCCGTTTCCGAACTGAGATCTCTTTGTTGGATTTGTACGCCAACGGAGACTCGGATATAGACTGCGGGCTTGAGTTGAAGGTTGATGAATCCGCTCCATCGTCGAAACTGGTATCCGTGAAAGATTTCTTCGGCGTAGACATGCCAGACTCAACCTCGCTAGGCTCAGGCGCTGACGGCGACGTGGATTCAAGAGGACTGGAGCTCATGACCATATCGCTTCCTTCGTCATCACTGGAGTCTGTTCCCTGAATATCCTTCATTTTCTGAAGGGTCATTGGGGATGGTCCGGGTATGGGGCGAGCCTGAGATTGCTGCATCAATCGACGACTCATCTCGCGGGAGATGGGGTTAGCTTCGTGGGCTGCGAGGCTCTCACAGAGGGCTTTCGGGGGCGGTGGGAGTGGAGCCATGTTGAATGTGAAGGCTGCGTAGTGTTGACGCTCGTTGGAGCCGGTCTTTGGGTTGGAGGTTGAGGCGTGGGCCGTCGACATTGGGGCGGCGGATGTGGGTAAGGTGGAGGATGAGACATGGCACACGTGGGAGAAGAGCGCCGAGGCGATATACTATGGATGTGAAGCCGTGTGCCGGTGCTATGTATTTGGGAGTGACGAATGGGTAGACTTGGGAGACTCGAAAAGTGGTTAAGATGTCACAGCATCGAGCGGACTGTCACTCGAAAAGCCAATGGGCAAGACATGACTGAGTGAAAGAACCAAAAACAACATGAAAGACTCTCGCCCCATGCTACATATCGAACTCTAAAGATTCTTCTTTTATGCTGCTTAATTAGATATCTCTACTGTGCCATTTTCAGGAAACACGAGCATCTAATGGGAGAACCTTTGCCAGCTTACGTACGTTAGAGAATGCTTTTCGAGTATCTAAGCGCTGGAATGCCAACAGACTCACCTGTCAGAGGTTGAAATCCAGGTGTCCAACCATCAAGATTTTGCTAGTTTGTACGCCGTTCAGACTCCTGAAGCGCTGTAGGCAATTTTTGGCTTTCTCGAAGAAGTATAGAGGGGTACTTTCAAGGCGTCTAAGCATCAGGATATTTCCTGTGATATCTGTGTGAGTAACTTCCATTTTCTTGGCGTCTAAAGGAAGAACTTTTACCAACTAACGGGCTATACACGATGGTTTTACAGCATTCAACCAAAAAAGGTCAAGCACACTTGCAGCTGGGAAGCTTCAAAATTGAACGTATAAAGGGAGATATCTTGCCAGCTTACGTGTTTGAATACTTTTTACACAGCCGTAGCAAGGTCTGGACCATCTCAATCAAATACGAGAATGTTGATTCCAGGCGTCTGGGCTCTCTTTCTTGCCGTTGTACATGGACCTTTTTGACATTGAAGGGAAGAGCGTTACCCATTGTACGTGCTTTGCAGTATGATTTTGCAGCGTCTAAGTGCTCAGTTCCAGGACTCCCACGTCATAAAGCCTCAGATCTGGACGTCCAATGGTAGATGTTTTGCCATCTTACGCGCGTTTAAGGGCTCCTAGCGCAGCTGTGAGAAGCTCTGAGCTATCTCCATCAGGTCCGGAGAGGGGATTTTGAGGCGTCCAAGAGTTAACTTCTTTACTATCGGATGTATGTTAGTACGCTTCTTCGACCGTCTAAGCGAAGTCCTATGAACCTACATGTTATGAAGTTGAATTGTGCAGTATCCAAGTCTCGAAGTTGAGCATATGTATTTCCACATCTGCTCATTTTCAAACATCTGAGAGTGGATAGCTAACATCTTACGCGCATTTGAAGGCTCCTGGCGCAGCTGGACGAGGTTTTGAGCTATCCTATCCAAGTCGAAAATGGACTTTTCAAGACGTATAAGCTTCTAGCTTTTTCCCCGGTTGGTCTTGTCGGGTAGGTACTGGGCGAGATGTTGGCATTCGATATCGGATTCAAGCGCGGATTTAACGGCAAATGTACCGGTGGGAAATTTAGCCGCGGGCGGTGAAGTTCTTGGCATCAAACCTTCGTGATGCGCTGCGATGTCGACTCACGCGCCTTTTCTATCGTTCTCTCCACGCACATCATATCCACCACCATGAAAAAGTCTTCTGCAGCTCGGCGGGTGCCTCGCAAAGTTACGCGTGATGATGATGACGACGAGCCAACTTCTACAGGCAATGATGCAGAAGCAGGGCAACCCAAAGGTACCTTAAACATCCTCCTCGCAATTGCAGCTTTCGGTCTGACATCTCCAGTCTCAGATGGCTGATCTGAATTCCAGAACCTGTTGTAAAGCGACCCAATATCAAGAAGAACAGAGCATCATTTTCGCCCGCGCAAATCGAGGGCGACCATGACAGCAACTTCACGCCGAAGAAATCCAATCTAAGCCGCCTGGCTTCTGAGAGGAATGCCGAGCGAAAGTCGCGCGCATCTCTTCCCAGCGATCGTCTTCCTTTCCGTGCCACGGCAGACGAATCGCGCCCTTCATATAGCAAAGACTACCTCCAAGAGCTCCGAAACGCCACTCCCTCTCGTCCCGCTGACCTCGACTCGAAATCGAGCTCAAAGGCATTTTCCTCGTCTGGTCCCAGCTCCTCTGACATATCTACGAAATTCGGTCCTCTTGCCACTGCAAGCTCTGCGCATATCCCCACCGAAGCTGAGATTCGCGAGAAAAAGCAACGTCGCGCGCGTTTGGCAAAAGAGAACGAATACATCTCGCTGTATGGTTCAGCTTCAGAAGACAACGCAGAGCCGGCAGATGGCGAATTTGATCCTGAGTTTCGCCCGCGCGATCTCTTACGGAGACAAGACATACACGAGAAGGAGAAATACCCCGAGTCGCGCATAGTACATGATGACGAGGACATTGCGGAAGGCTTTGAGGAATACACTGAAGATGGCCGTCTCGGACTCAGCCGGAAAGCGCGAAAGCAGCAGAAGGAGCGGCAGCGCAAGGAAATGGAGTCTCTCATCCAGGATGCCGAAGGTGTGGGTCTAGGTTCCGACGAGGACTCTGAGGATGACTCCGAAGAGGAGCGGAATAAAGCGTTCGAAGCTGCACAGACGCGGCACGGTACCTACAACACAGCCTTCGCCGAAACCTCCAAGTCCTCGGCCAAAGGGAGGAAAGGCGCGATCGCCGGTCCGCCAAAAGAGCGGCCTTTGCCTGACCTCTCAGACACCATGGCACGGCTGAAGAACCAGTTGAAGACGGCGTCGGCGAAGCGCAAGATGCAGCAACAGGCATTGGACGAACTGGAAAACGAGAAGAAGGATCTGGAAAGCCGTGAAGGATTCATCCAGGATGGGTTGAAGGATGCTGGAGAGAAGTACGAGAAGCTGAGGAGCGAGATATGGCGGAACGCTGGGAATGCTGCGGGAGCGCCGCCACCCGCCGAGAGGGGTCTGGAGACATTTGGCGCAATGGGTGGGGGTTTGGGGCAGATGGACGGAGCTAGCGAACAGAATGCGATGGGTGGAGGGCCTGCAGGAGGCATGGGGAGTATGTCCATGGCTTCAATGGCTGCGAACAAGATGGATGAGGACAGTTGGGATCTGGAGTAGCTGTGGAGTTCCATCCAGCCACCAGGAAATTCTAATATTCAAGGCGAGACAAAGAGATCTTGAGTTCAATGACATTGTGCCAACCGCCACCTTTAAACAGGGCTTAATCGATCTACCCAACACCAGCGTTTGGTGAACAACAAACAGAACTTCAGCGTGGCACCGAAAAGGTATAAGAAGTTGAAGCAATGACATCTGAACATAGGTATTGTTATCTTTTTTTTTTAAACTTTGAGGCCCCGGAGTTAGTCCCGCGATGCACCACCCAGACGGTCGGCAGCACCAGGAATGCCAGAACTCGTGCGCGGCAACTGTAGATGAACTCGAGATGCCACTGGGATGCCATACATGATCACAATGCCGCCGGGGGAGATTTTTCGGTAGATGAGAATTGATCCTGGGAGCTTTCAAATTCTGACTGACCTCGCTGCTTGCTAAACCCGGTGGCAGGGCAGGGGAGCTTGGACCAATGATGACGTCCTTTGAGGCCGCGTCAGGTTCCTGGATGATAACCCGAACCTTGACCCATACCGACTACCGTGACGCTGCAGGTGACGGACAGCTTTAAAAGACCCTCGTCCTTTTCCGACACCCGCTTCCTCCTGCCATCTCATCTTTCCACTACACCTGCAGCTTCCTCAGTTCCGTTTCCTGAAACATCCTGTACCTGATCCTATAAACACAAACCATCCACAGCCATGTCCAGCTCAAAGAACTGGGTGAGTCTCCTCAGCAGCCGCTACCTTTCACTTCGACGACCGTTTGCCAAAACCGTCCGGGGCATCCGCAATGCCTCGCGTGGCCCGACGAACGAGTCTGTTCAAGCAATTGCAAATGCAAGGGAGTCCAGTGACCCACACAGGCCCCTCCGTTGCATCGATATCTCCGTCTGGTACACCGAACTTCGCTAACAGCACCCTGACAGTCCAAAGAAGCTCACAGCTACCTCATCGATCCTCTCAACGCTCCCGAGCCAAGTGAAGAAACCGGTCCAGGAACTCACTTCCGCTCAACCTTCGCTCCTCACCCATCGGCCGAGCGTACCCCTACCGTCTCGAGCAAAAAAGACCACCCCCCGACCCCACCGTCAGCCACCTCGCAGCTGTCTTCAAACAACCCATTCCGTCGCGTCTCTGTCGGCTCCAAAGACCCCACCAACAAGCATGCTTCCAGCCATGTCCGCCAAGTGAGCGACGGTCTACCCACCCCTCCAACCTCCGCGTCGCCTCGTCAGTCTCGCTACCGAGCAGAAGCTTTCGCAGCCTATGCCGATGAAGACGCTCCACAACAGAGGCGGAGCTCTTCGGCACCCCGTGCTTCGAAGCAGGGTACAACTCGATCTCGGGCAAACTCGCTCGGGGAGAGATATCCGGGAGACCGCTCGCATCAGCCACTCGATCAATTGATGAGAGAGCAAAGACGTGCGCGTCGAGCTCCACACCTGCAGAAGCGTCACATGCCGGGCGCAGATACAATTGATAAGCTGGACTCGGGTGCCGTGAGGCCTTATCACCACGAGGGCCCCTACGATGCCGCCTTGCTTGCTCGTAACACCTCGTTCGCCTCCTCGCCGGTCGCAGCTGTTGCTGAGACTAACGCCGAAGCCTTGAAGGCGACGCCCAAAGAGAACATCATGGACTCTCTCGAGCGCCATCGACCTCTCGATGGTGTCGCCACGATTCCGCCGGGAGGAACGGATCGCTTCGGAAGGAAGTATGAATATGAAGAAGGCGGAAACCAGATGATTGAGAATGGCGGCAACTACAAGCGTTGGCCTGGTGTGGTAAGTTGGCACATATATAGATGAAGCCTGCCTCCGCTTACAAAACCAGGAATACCACCCCGACGACATCAAAGGAAAGGGGGAACCGTCATACTCCATTGAGAAGGCTTTGAAGGAGCACAAAATCCACGGAGACAGCACTCCTCCACGCTCTCGCGCTGGCAGCAAGACCACGGCAGATGCCACTGGTATTGAGATGACTGATCGTATGCCCCATAATTCCCGCAACCATGAGCATCGCATGAGCGGAGAGGATGCATGGAACGACTACGATGGCCAGCCGAGAAGGAGCAATTCCAAGCGTCTCAGCGGTGGTCTGAAGAGCGCATTCGGCAGTCTAAGGAGACGAAAGGAGAGTGCCGCGCAATGAAGCATGAGGTGATTGCGATCATGGTTTGGGCTCTCGTACATAGTGAGGCGTGAAGGGAAATGTCGAAATCGAATGGTAGCAACTGTAATATATACTGTAACTTAATAATGATAGACTGCATGGTTCTCAATGTCTCAAGTGCATTGAAAATTAATTGTGTAAGGTAAGGACTGAGGTGAGGTCAGACGAGGACGAGTGTGAGAAAATAGGAGTTCAGTGAAGCGAGTCATACATTGCCAAGACATGCGGCAACTATGGCGAAACCTGACTCGCATACCTCAATTCTATGCCCTGCCCGCGAAATTTTGAGCAGACGACCACAATTTCGACCCAGACACAGCATCAAATGCCTCCCTCACAGTTGAAAAGGCTCAAAGCCTCACTGCGCGAGCAGGGAATCACCGGGCCTCCTCCATCAAATAAACAGAAAAAGAAGAACAAATCAAGACCCGACCAGCGTGTGCACCGACAAGCCGCCCTCGAAAATATCCGCGAAAGCTTCAACCCCTTCGAAATCAAATCCTCCGCGCGGCCGAGAAAATTTGATTACACTACAAACAGGAAGGAAAGACCTGAGAATGCACGGCCGGGTGTCACGAAGAGTCGTGGAGAGGAGCTGGTACGTTTTTGTCCCTCGCGCAGACTGATTGTCTTCCCCCAGGACTGATCGATACATACAGCGCAGGAAATCACTACTTCCTGAGATGAAAAACCGCCATAGAGTGGGCGGCATTGTCGATAGACGAATCGGCGAGAACGATCCGACCATGACTCCGGAGCAGAAAATGCTCGAGCGGTTCTCCCGCGAGAAGCTGAGGAAAGGCGCGTCGCTGTTTGATCTTGAAGAGGCGGACGAGGAAGAGTTGCTCACGCATATGGGACAATCTATTGATGTTGCTGGCAAGCACAGACCCGTGCGAGACGACTACGACGAGATGGATGACGAGGCCGCTGGAAGTGACGAAGGCGGATTCCGTCGCCAGAAACGGAAACGGGACGCTTCCGAGGAGGCCGGAGATGGCGAGGAAGAAATCAGAGAGGAAGTGCCCGAGAGGAAAAAGACAAAGGCGGAGGTCATGCAGGAGGTCATTGCCAAATCGAAGATGTACAAATACGAGCGGCAACAAGCGAAAGAGGAGGATGATGACATGCGCGACGAGCTGAATAAGGATTGGCGTGACCTGATGCCCCTTTTGAAGGGTATCAAAGGTCCACCTCCTAAAGAGCCGGAGCCAGAGCAGAACGAATCTGCGGATCCCTCCATGAATCCTCAACGTGCGGCTATGATTGCGGGGACTGATTCTCGAACGAACGTCGAGAAGGAGGCCGCCGAGATCGCGAGACTGGCGGCTGAAAAGGAGTACGACCAAAGGATGAAGCAAATGCTCGCGGATCAACGCGCGCAGCCTTCTGGCCGAACGAAGACAGAAGAAGAAGAGGCTAAAGAGAGAGCCGATCTGCTCAAAGAGCTCGAGGAGCAGCGTCAGCGACGTATGAGGGGCGAGGAGGAACCTGAGGACGATGATCAAGTCAATCCAGATCTGGAAGAAGACGATGAAGATGATGAAGATGGCGACGCTGCTGGCTTTGGCCTGAAGGCGACGAGGTCAAGACCACTGGGGATCGATGACGAGGACGACTTTCTCCTCGAGAACGATCTCATCGCGAGTGGATCAGACTTTGGGGACGAGGACAGCGATCCGGAATTGTCAGGAGACGAAAACAGCCATGATTCCGAGGACAAGGAGGCTAATGAGAGAATGAAAAGGGATGCACAGCCCGATTCAACGTTGGAGGGAGCTGATCCTTCTTCCGTCTCTGGCTTGCCTTTTACTTACGACTGTCCTCGAACGCATGAAGCTTTTCTCGCACTCCTCAAAAAGGTGGACATTGCAGATCATCCGAAAGTCGTCCAACGTATTCGAGCGTCGAATCCTGCAAATGTCCATCCAGACAACAAGCAGAAGCTTTCAGATTTCTCTGAGATCTTGGTCGAGCACATCCACCACCTTGGGTCAATCCAGCCACCACCGCCTATAGCCGTCACCAATTTTGTTATCCGCTCTGTACACTCTCTAGCCCGCACGTACCCGGACGTTATTTCCGCAGCCTTTCGCCGTTGCCTGTCATCCATGCACGAGGCCAACGACATCAAGAACGGCGATCTTCTAATCCTTACCGCCATCGGCTCCATCTATCCAACCTCTGACCACTTCCACCAAGTGGTCACACCAGCCACCACCATCATGGCGCGCTGGCTCGGCCTCACAATCCCTCACGCCGACCACCAACTGACCACCGGCGCCTACCTCGTCGCCCTCTGCATAAAATACCAACAGCTCTCCAAACGCTACGTCCCCGAAGCGCTCCGCTTCACGCTGGTCGCCCTCTCCATGAAGCCTGTTCCCTCCAAAGCCATCATTGACGCTCATGTTACCAACCTCCTCTCCATGGCCGACCTCTGGTCCACCCTCCCTGCATTTCCTGAAATCTTCTCCCCTCACGCCCTGACTGCCCTCACAAAACTCTCCCGCAAACGCGCCATTACCCACCTTAACATTCTCCTCTCCTCCGCCCGCCTCTCCCGCCGACCCTTGACGCTACACAACCACCGGCCACTCCCCATCCGCACCGCCCTACCCAAGTGGGAAGAGAACTTCAACCCAGACAAGCACTACGACCCGGATCGCGAACGCGCCGAGTCGGCGAGGTTGAAGAAGGAGTACAAGCGCGAGAGGAAGGGCGCGGTCAGGGAGTTGAGGAAGGATGCTAGCTTTATGGCCAGAGAGAATTTGAGGGAGAAGAGGGAGAGGGATAAGGCGTATGAGGAGAGGCAGAGGAAGTTGATTGCGGAGATTCAGGGGGAGGAGGGGCATGAGGGCAAGGAGTATGAGAAGGAGAGGCGGAAGAGGAGGATGGGATGAGGAAGTTGTTCTGGGATGGTGGTGTTGGTGTTAGAAGAACACATAGCTTCCTTGGTCAGACATCTTCCCCTGCTCGCTTTTTCACGCTCGTAATTGGAACTTCTATTGTCGTTGTTCAAGTGATTGAGTTCTACGGCTGTCAAATTTCGTAGAGTCTTGAGTAGACATATGCTCTCGAGTTCTCGGTATACACTCTCACTCGCCCAGACCGACATCCTCACTTCATCTGTAGGTGTTTTCGTAAACCCGATATACTCTATTTCACCTTGGGGATTCTAACCTCACCCATCTCACCCTCCTCCACCTCGTCATATGCCACTACGCGCTGCCAAAATGAACAATTCTACGAAAAGGGGTATCTCTTTCAATGCTGAAACACAAATGCATATATTCGTCCCTCATTCATCCATCCATCCACACATGCCCTCAAAACCTCACCCTCAACAAGGGTCCAATCCTCAACCTCAAAAAAATTCCCAGAATCTCATATCTCAAACCTTCTTCCCCTGCGCCAGCAAGTCCGAGACTTTCGGCGGCAGAACGAGCTGGCTGCTATCGTTCCTTTTGCAGAACTCGACGATGAGCTCGGCGGTGTTTTCAGGCAGGTCTTCTTGGACGAAGTGGCCGGCGGCGGGGAAGACTTGGAGTTGGAATTTGCCTGGGGTGGAGCGTGTTAGTGGGATGAGTGGGCAGAGGGAGGTGAAAAGCTGCGTCTTTGCTGTGTCTTCTCACTTCATCACTTCAAAGTCGTACTACTATGTGGCATCCGCACCTCACCACCTCACCCTCTCTCACCATCTCAAGTGAGGTCCCACAAATAGTGACTCTCATAATGAAACACAAAACTCACCCTGCATCTGCCCAATCATCAACTCCTTATCCAACCGATCTGTCCCCGCAAGCAACAGCAACTTAGCCCCCCTCCCCCTCAAAAACTTGCCACTCATCCCCCCAAACCAATCCTCCCAATACTGCTCTGTGCGACTAAGATCCGTCCGCCACACCCAACTCCCGCCCGGCATCTGCACCAGCAGCGGCGGCACCGACGCCCGCGCCGACTGGACGTTCCGCAGCGTCCGACTGCGCACATGCCAGTCGACCGCCGCATCGAGGTTCGGGAAGGTCTTGGGACGTGTGAGGAGGTAGGCTTGCATGCTTTTCAACGCGTCCATGGCCGAGCCTTCCACGACGTCTATTACCGTGAAGCCGATGATGTGTTTTGCCAGCTCTAAGTCTAGATCCGATGATGCCTCTAGCTCTTTCATTGCGGGTGTGTTGGACATGGTGGCGGCGGTATGCGCGACCACTGCGCCGCCGAGACTGTGGCCTACGAGCACGACCTGCGGCAGTTTCGCCCATCCCATTTTCCGCCGCGTCAGTGCGATCATGCGTAGGAAGTCTCGACTCAGCGTCTCGACGCTCAAGTCTGTGTCGACGTCTCCGGAGGAGGTGTAGACGACCGAGCCATGGTCGCGCGCCTCGACGCTCAGGATTCCCCACGTAGGTTGAAGACGGCGCAGCTCGAGGGCAAAGAGGGCGAAGGTGAGGCCACTGCTGCCGGCGCCGTGGTGGCAGATTATGAGGGGGTCCTTTGGGGTTGCGGGTGGTGTGAGGTAGATGTGGTATTTGGCCTGTCCGGGGGCATCGCTGTGGGAATCAGGGAGGGCCGTTTCGAGGTAGAGTTCTTGGGCGAAAAAGTCGGTCCATGGGATTGGGGCGGGAGATTTGGCTTTTGTGGTGGTGGAGGGGATGACGGTGCCGGTGGAGGACATTGAGGATGCGGAGGACGAGTCGGAGGTTGGGTCGGTGGAGTCGGCGTCGGGGAGGGTGGTGTCTTCATGGAGAGGTGGTTCGGGTGGGAGGGAGGAGAGCTTTTGTTTGGCGAAGCTCTTTATGAGGTCGCTCATCTTGACATGTGATGTGTCGTGTTTGTCTGAATAGGACTGAATTCCAAGAGTGAAGTGAGGTGAGCTCTAGCTGGAGAGGTCAGCTTTCAGCCCTATCATGTGTGGAGGGGCATTTGGCCGAATACGGAAATCAGCTCGCTGGACGCACGTGACACAGTTGGATGTCCTGCCAGGGGACATTCCTAGACATCCAAGTGAAGGAAAAATGTCAGCTAGCACACAGAAAGCACTGTTATGGCATCTATCGAAGAACACCCACTTGGACTCTTCGTTTCGTTGCAAATCCGGTGTGAGATCCAACTTCCTTCGACCAGCTTACTCGAATGAGCGCAGACAAGGCAATCTGGCAAATCTCCGGCACGATGTTTTGCAGCAAAGTGCGTAGGATGGGTATCCAAATCATGCCAATGCCATCTAGATCCGACTTTCCGTCCCATGCTCATGTCTTTGACGAGTGGTTACCTTCAGAGCTAACCTTGCGCTCGCTCCTCTCAGACATAACACAAATCACAAAGCCGTATCACAGATATGGTTCGGATTCATTCCAGTATATAATCCTATGGGGACAGACAGTCTGTGCAGACGCCCTATCCCCGCTACCCCCTTTCCAGTCTTGCCTCGCTCCCATTCAAAGCTCTTACACAAGAATGACTGAACCAAATCTCATCCCTCCGCCACCAGTAGAATGAACGTCTTATACAAAGCCCCAGCTCACCTCACTTCACTTGGTGAGAAGGAAACAACGCCCGCAACAATGCATGCATGCAACGCTCAGAAACCTTCCGATCGGATCCAAAGAGTGGGATTTCCAGAAAACAGAAACAACGCAAATTTGGCTCGATGGGCATTCAAACAAATCAATCATCCTTACCAGCGCCTTCAGAGCCCAGAATGCAAACAAAGGAATGGCGGCAATTGGTGCACTACTGAGTGTGCACGCTCTCCATCCCCTACTCAAACGTCATCTGCATCTCTCTCTCTTTCCCCCACTCCTCCTCCTCATCCGCCCACGCATTATGCTCCAAGTTCAAACTGCCCCTTCCACTGCCCATGTCATTCCCCACAGACCCAAACGATGACCTCCCAGCCGCCGGAGCCGCCGCTGGTCTCAACGCTGGACTCTTCGTGAACTCACGCTCCTGCTGAGAAGAAGACGCCCACGGCGTACGCGACAGGTTCGGAGACGCGAGCGCGGCTGCCGAGAGTGCTGGTGAGGGAGATGGCTGCGGTCTGTGCGCCGAGAGTGCCGGCGAGGCTTGGTACCCAGTATCAAAAGTCATAGAGATATTCTGATCATCGTGGGAGGAGCGAGCACCGTAATCATCATACTCGTCGTATTCGTACGAATTCTGAACGGCTTGGAGCGGGGATGCGGCGCGATAGTTGGTATGCGAGGATGGTGGGGAGATTGGGAGGGAGGAAGTGCTGCCGTTTGTTTTGGGTGTATGGGAGGCGCCGGGGCTGCCACCATCGTTGTAGCTTTTGGTGGCACGGAGGCTGGAGTAGGGATTTGAGTTTGCGGAGGATGCGGGGGCAGAAAGGGAGGAATTGAGGTCGAGTTGCATTGGTGGGAGGGTGGATTGAATCTCTTTGACCTCGACGCCTTGGGCAGAGAGCTCGGCGACTTCTCTCGCGATGGCATCAATGTCGAAGAGGACTTTGTCATCGCCGCCTTCTCCGCTGCTTCTGGGCTTTCCGTCCATGGATGCTGCTCGGTTCTTTTCTTCGTAAGTTTCCCACTCCTTCTTTTCTGCCATCTTCTTTCTTCGAAAAATGCCCCACTTCTTCTTCTCTGGCTGTTTTTCAAGCTCCTTGCGAGCTTCTTCGATCTCGTTGATGAGTTCACGCTGTCTCTTTTCATGATTCTCCGGGTCCGGGTCTTCAATTTCAGTAAATTCGTCCGACTCTACGGCCCATCCTACTTCACGCAGGAGACGTGGCATGGCGGCACGGTACGCCATATGGCCCTTCACTAGCTCGGTCACATTGTGATTCTCGATGCCCGGTATATCCACAGAGGCAAGACCAGCAACGCGCATGATACCGCCGCTCGTGGCCCGGAAGAGGTATCCTACAAATGTCAATTGACGTTCACAGGAGATAGAAAACCACGTAAAATATGCTGATACTCACCCAAGATCCAGTCGTTCGTGGCATAGCCGTTGACAAAACGTCCTGTCACGATCGATCGTGCACGAAGATACTCATCCTTGCTCGCAACAATAGGAGAACCAAAAAGATAAACGTTTTGTACAAGACCATAGGCGCCTTTTCTCGCGAGTTCTTTGAGACAAGAAAAGATGAGCCGAGAGCCAAGAGAGAAGCCGACTAGGGTGATGGGTCGAATCCCAAGATTGCGATCAATGAGGGAATCTGCGAAAATGAGTCCAGCAGCTTCGGCTCGAGCCATTGAGTTCGTCCACGGATTATCGATCAGGTATGAAAGTTTGGTCAGGAGAATGGGGGCTTGTAAGGAAGCCATGAGAGCAACCAATATCGTGTTGCCCAGCACTGTTTGAACACTTTGCGTGAGAGCCTGTCTGCTTTTAGTAAATTCTTCAGTCGACGCTGATCAGCAACGTACCTCTGTAGCCAAGATATTAATCGTTTGACCCATGCTTTGCAGCATCTCCGGCTCCCAGAAGACCGAGTATATATCGCCCATGATTGGATCGACAGTACTGAAAGGTAACCGGACGTCGTCTATCTTTCCCGTCATCCAACCTGAAACGGTGACGATGAGGTTCACTCGCTTGTTGTTGTGTAAGGGCCGGTACTCGAAAGTCTTGACTGCGCCTGTACGTTTGTCTGCAGCTCGTACTGCTATCGTACCTCCGCTGACGATGCCGGTCGTGGTGATAACCGCAGCACCACCAGCACCAGCCAAGAATCCACTGGTTCCAGCAACTCCAATGGTTGTGAAACCAGCTGCTAGACCCGCGCCGATGACGGGCGCAAGTAGACCTGCGGACAAGCCAATGACAAGGCCACCGCCAACTGTCGCGAGGCCCATCATCATAAGACGACGGTTCCGTGCCATCTTTTTACGGTTCTCCATGTGCTCGTCTTCATTCCAATTCTCTTTGCTCGCGGCCTCTTGCATCTCCAGTGCGTCAGTCACCCTTTTCTCAAACCGGCAGATTTCCAGCCATTCGACATCCAAGAAATTTCCTACTCGCTCTAACAGCGTTCGCGACCTCGCATCGTAGACAGAATCGGCGATGAGAACAAGGAACAAATCACAAAGTACTGTCCACCGTAAGTCAATGTCGATGTTCTTGGTTTGTGGCAGCTGTGAAGGCGACTTGACCGCTGGAAGGTCATCGCCTATTTTCTCTTGATATGGTGGCGGTTGATCGAGCGACTCTGTTGATTCTGAATTGGGACTGATGGACTTGCTCTGCTCTGCTGGGAGCTCAAGATCCGGCCGTGGGGAAGTCACTGAGGCTCGACTAGACGCAGTCCCAGAATCAGGACCGTCCACAGCGGGGTTCTTAACCCGCGCATTCTGCATCAATGCTGGGGTAAGATCTTTAGGCTCGAGGCCGTGTTCCGAAAGTTGCTCCATCATCATTTGCTCTGAGATGTGTCAGTATAAATTGCGGCCGACCTGCACTAGATCTATCTTACCCGCTGGATCAATATCCATGTGAGCGTACAGACGTAATATGGTCTTCTGGCTCCACATCTTCATGGCCTCTGTGGCAATATCCAGCTCCTTCCTGGTTCCCCTCGTCCTTTCCAGCTTTTCTAATTCTTTCAGCATGACCACCATCGCAAGCCTGACAATGCCAACATATGCAATCCTCTGATTCTCCGTCAAGAGCCCCTTCGTAGTTTGCATCTGAGATAGCACATCCCGCTCATCCTCGTCATCCTCGTCCGCCAGATGCGTGCCAGCTGTTTGGTCTTTGAAAAGATATGCAGTGTTATCGTCCATGCTCGTCGCAGACTGGGCGTCTTCGTCAAACTGCACGCGTGTGTAGCCTTTGCCAGCACCTCCAAGTGTGCCATATGTGAGCTTTTCCTCATCATCCGACTCGCCTTTCTCCCGAGCTACAAGTTTGTTGTCGTCGTTGTATATATCAAAAGGCGCATAGGCAGGCATCTCCTGCCAGCCAAGCTCTTCGTCATCGCTGTTCTCCCCCTCTCTCCCCTCTGTCTGAGGCGCGACCTGCTGGTGGGACCATTCCGACGCTCCAATGACAGATTTTCTCGCTCCTTGTCTCGGTGAAGGGTCGTCTTGTGACCGATCTGGAGCTGGCTTGCTCGACTGTGATTTCGTTCTTTCATGCGTCGTGCCTGCTTTGGTGTCCGCGATATCGTGCAGTCCATTCCAACGGTGAGTCTCCTGGGCTTCCTCCTTATCTTCCGGAGGTTTCTCTGGGCCTTTCTCTTTGTCGAAAGGAGCTTCGGGAGCTTCTTTGCTTTCCAATGTCGAGTCCTTGTGTGCTGACGGGTCCTGGTTTTCCACCTCCTCTACCTCCGCAACCGTTTCTTGCGCGTCGCTCTCGCTGTCTGAAGGCTCCTCAATCTCGACGCGCCGCCTGGCCTTCCTTATGGGCAATCCAAACTCGTCCACAGCGGGCAGTGCAGCGCTCACGTCGGAGGTTTCGCCATTCTTTGGATCCTGCAGGTTGGAGGCGGCCGCGGGCGCAGGTGGGTTTGCGGGAGCGGAATTGGATGCAGCGTCATTGTCAGGCATTATGTGGCGGCATATGGGTTTGGGCGTCGAAGCAGCACTGGGCGGGTATTCTCCACGGTCGCCTCGAGGTGGATCATCTGGTGGGAGAGAGACGTGCGGAGAGAGTATTGTTCTGGAAGCATTTGCATCTGATTGGGGCTTAACAAAGGGCGGGCGGTGCTTCCACTGCTTCGGGGGTCATCTTGAGCACAGACCTCAAAATGAGACGCGGAAATCCCACACCAGCGACCATCAGAAACATCAGAACAGCCAGAAACTCCCACCGAACCCTTCCAGAAGCACTTCACCATGAGGGGGAAACGAAGCAAGCAGTATCGCAAGCTGATGCACCAGTACTCGATCAATTTCAAATTCCACGAGCCGTACCAAATACTGCGTTCGTCCATCCAAAATAATCCACTCCGCCTCATTCCACTGACGTAGAAATTTCAGTCGACGCCGAAATTATTCAGGATGCCTCGCGTTTTAGCATGGACCTTGTCGCAGGCCTCGAAAGGACAGTCCAAGGCAACGTCAAGCCCAGTGAGTGCTTCTACAGCATAAACCTGTGAACCTGGCCGTTACATTTGCTAATACTTTCTCCAGTGCTCACCCAATGCGTACGCCTTCCAAAATATCACTCCATTTCTCCTTCACTGACCTGAATGCCCAGTCGATGCGCCACCTCTACGCGACCAAAGACCAGCCCCTGATAGAGAAAGCAAAAGCCTACGAGCGCCGCCACTGTAACCACCACGAGCTCGAAACTCCCCTCAGCGCCGCCGAATGCATCACCAGCATCGTAGATCCGAAAGGCAGCAACACCAACAAAAACCGCTATGTCGTCGCCACTCAAGATGTCGCGATTCGCGCGAAAATGCGCCAGATACCAGGCGTGCCCCTCATCTACATCAACCGCTCTGTCATGATCATGGAGCCGATGGCAGCGTCGACGGGAGAGACGATTGACAAAATCGAGAAGAGCAAGTTTAGAGAAGGGCTGAAAGGGCCAAGGAGCAGTACATTAGGCAAGCGGAAGCGTGAGGAGGAGGAAGAGGGGAAGAAGACCACCACAGAAGACGACGCCAATGTTGAGGATAACGACAAAGACGTAGACGAAGCTGCGGTTGCGAAAAAGAAGAAAAAGAAGGGGCCGAAGGGACCGAATCCTCTCAGTGTCAAAAAATCCAAGAATCAAGATGTGAAGTCGGTCGCGGCGAGACCATCAAGGTCGGATAACAAGGGTGACACATCGAGAGCCGTATCTGAAGACCCAAAAAAGAAGAGGAAACGCAGGCGGAAGCCCCAAGAAGAAGGCCCTTCTGGAGCGGTGGATCCGGATGATGGTTGAAAGTCTTGACGGAAAGACCTCCTCGAACAGAAAATACCCAATAAATGCTGAAATAGTCGCGCATTTGTATGATCACACTTGAAGCATTGTCTGGCGTGGAGGAAATGTTATTTTGATGATGCGATTCAGGGATGACGGATTCAGCGAACAATCATACCCACCGGCGTATGCAGGTACTCAATAGAAATGCCTAATCATAGCACCGCCATGATTTGGCTTACGCCGCAGATCAATATGATTCACGTCAAATCTGGGAGAAAAGCATCAAAAACACTATTCTTTTCGACTGCTGATTACAAGAAGCCGTCCATTTTCCGCCGCTAACTACTATTTTACACAAAGCCAAAAGGTCGTAGCCGAAGGTATATCCGCATCATAAATATATTACAACTTGCCAGCCGCTGTCAAGCCGGGCCAGGGCGAACGGAAAAAGAGAATGCCAGGAACATGCCCATCAACGTGTTCATTTCTACTTGTTATTTGTATCGTTCATTACCTCCACAATCTCATGCACGGTCAATCTTGGACATGATCATCGCCCTATTCACTCCCTTGCACCCTATTACCAAAACACCAGTCCCCGCAAAAGCCAATTTAAACCTGGCTCATGGAGGGACCACCGCGCCTCATACCACCAGAGCGCATGTTGGCGCCGCCGCGGCTCTGGAGCCCGGAGCACACCATAGAGACGGCGAAGGCGGCGAAGCCGAACCAGAGGAAGGCGGTCGAAGCCTGCGCTTCGCGGCAGCGCTTCTCCGTGTCGCGAGAGCCATTCGTGACGAGGTTGCTGTGGGTATAGTCCTGCGACGAAGATGTCAGGATCATGTTTTACGTCCTAGCAGACAACAGTGGAATTGGGAATTGATGGCTGGAGATGGATTTAGGGAAGGCAAAGGTGACTCACGCTATTGCTGCAGCTATGCGCACCGAGATATGCCGCTGTGGCAATGGCGCCGCACAGGAAGAAGAGCACGTTAAGTCCGTCCAGCGCCACCATGAGGAGAGGATGGAAGGCCAGGTCCTCCTTGAAGGTCGCCGGGATCAGGTAGAAGAGGGTCAACATGGAGAAGACGGACACGAACATGTCGTAGTTGACGATGCTGGGGTTCCCTGATGCGATTGGCTGTTAGCAGAGGATTGGGAGAGTCGAAGGGAAGGGCGGGAGACGTACCTGCGTAGGAGGTTGCGATCATGTTGCCGATGAGAGCCATGATGAGGAGGGTCCAGAGGAACTGGAACATGTGTTAGAATGTTGCTCTGAGGAGTTGGAGATTGAGTCAATTGGCGTACCTGGAAGGCTCGCATGCCGAGATTGAGAGCTTTGGAAACCATTTTCGTGGTTGCGGGTATTGTGTGGAAGGAGTTTAGATTGGGTATGGTACTGTAGGAGAAGGATGGGAGTTGCGACAAGCTTCCAATCAGCGACGATCAAGAGGTTCCCTCGGCTTCTAAATAGGTTATCGTGAAAGATGATGTGCACAGCAAAGTTCGAGTTCGGGCGGAAAAAAGGCCAAGGGTGGTGATGGGAGGGTCGGTTTATAGTCGGGGCAGGCGGAAAGCGAGCGGGTGGATGACGAAGGAGAGGGACAATGATGTCACAAAAGTCGTCTCAAAAGCTGCGCCGACTGCTGCCGGGACGAGAGACTAAACCGCGAAGTGCCAGTCGTAGCGTGGGTCAGCTAGAGTGCTTAGGGATCGATTGCGACAACGAGTGGGCGACCAAGTTTGAGCAGGTGTAAAGTCGATGCAATCGTTGTTTGCTGTGCGGCGATAGTGGGAGAAGAGAAATCGACGACTCTGCGTGTTGATGTTGGAGGAAGACATATGGGTCGCCTAGCAACCATCCCGAACAGGTTGCACATCAACAACAACAACACCCGAGTTACTGATCTGTATTCTCCCGAAGAATTGTCCCTCTACTTCATTATCCCATATACAAATAGATCTTGTTGGAGGCGAGAATACGGAGCAATGATGCGTTCATCACCATCGTGCGGCTCACCAAACAAGCTTTCCGCCCTAAACGGCTACTTCGGCGCCGCACGCCACCCCTTGCATGCTTTACGGCATTGCGGGCTCCAGGAAGGGTGCGTGGAGTGTGGACGCAGTAGTGAACTTCATTGGGAGACCTGAACGATTCCTATGCGCTGGAGATGTAGGTACCGCCGTAGTCAGGTACTTACTGCTCAACTCTCTTGAGCAGAGCTTTTAACGATCCTCCAAACTGCGTACTATTGGATGGATTGGTCTGACCGTGAGGTTTGAAGGAATTTCTCAGGAGTTTCTCAGGAGTTTTTCTCTACTTTCACCGTTCGTTTTGAAATAGCTTTCAACTATACCTACTCCTCTTCGCGGCAAGAAGCCGTAGTCCATTCCAACAACCGTATCCTCGACCCCTAGAATTACATGATGCTGACAGCAAACCTCCCGAGCCCTCGAGTGCTCTATATATACTGGGTCTGAGTGCATGTTCCCGATGCCTCCCGCAACTGACAAGTCTCCGCGAGAGCCGCAATGGATGGTCCAACGGCATGCAGCCCGCTAGGAGCCACCGCGGCCCATCGGATTCGGTACATTCATGCATTCACGTCCCAAACTGTCTCATATGAACGATCAATTCCATTCCTGTCCTGAATTCGAAGCTTCCATATCCCGGTTTGGATCCGCGCGGTTCCTGTTCGCATATGGTTTCCACATTTGGATATCGAGCACGTTCTGCTCGGAAGATGACCAGTATCGTCGAAGGAGGTCAGACATAGGGCAGAACCGTTCGGTTCGGCTTCAAGTAAGGGACCTGCTTTGCAAATATGGATCCTGCCAGGTTTGACTTGAAGGTTGAATAGCGGAAGTCACGTGTTTGTCTTCTTTCGGTCTTTGAGAGCGGAGGACTTGGGGAAGAAGAGAGTGGAAAGATTCAAACTCAAGTTACTTTGAGAAGACTGTTCAATATGAGAATGAACCCATTTTTGAAAAAAAAAACTTCTTGGTCGAACTTCCCGCCGGACAAACAGATTGAAGTCTCCGAGTCCTCACCTCCTTACGGCTTAGATACTGCCTCGTATTCCGTTTCGCTCACACCGAGTGTGGAGGAGCATTTCAAAATTGACGCAGTTGATAACTCAACCAAGTTGTCCATTATCTGTCCCTCCTGAGTGGTCTCTTTCCCGAAGTACGTTCTGCTATGCCTTGGCATATACCACTGCCTGAGCGTTCTTGGAAAGGTACTTACTTTGCCTGTTCGATGATGTTTTCATGACCATGGGAAACGACCAAACACATATTCTGGCGGCTCCTTGGCCAACCCCAGAAAAGGGTCCTACTTATTACCAGGAAGATGCGGAGCGTCATGGTCAGAATCGCCCGGCGTAGGTCTGCAACCCACTCGATTCTGCAGGTTCTGTAGCTAGTTGATGGTCTCCCGCACACACATAATGCGGGGATCGCCAAAACGAGTCTTCAGGGTGCCCAGCACGGCCAGGGCAGATCAAAAGACGGATACTGAAGACAGGGTTAGTCCCAGGTTTAAGGCTCAAGAAACTTATAGATGCCGGCGACGGTGGGTGGCACAAGCTCTCAACTAGAGAACTGGACAGGCCTTCTATTGTGGCAACGAGCTCCGAGTCCCCGTTCAAATTGCGGGGTTTCGGTCCCTTCAGGCTGGTGGATGCCGTAGAGGCCTAGGATCGTCCTGCACGGGTTCCTATGTTCTCCGGAGTGTCAGTTGAAAGTCTCGTGATAGCTATGATGATGAAGCGGGGATGCTGGTGGTTTCGTTTGGAGGGGGAGGGGCCTTCAATGCATTCCAGGACGGCCGGTTGCGCCCATGCCCACATCTGCGAGAGGTTACGAGAGGGGACGTCTGCCCAGTCTGTCGACACTGTCAACAGCAGCAGCATCGCGGAGCGTTCAATACGTCCAAGTCGTCCTGAGGGCGTACGGGAGGGTATCAGGTGTTGAATATTCGGCTGGCAAGGAGCCTTCTGGTGCCCCTCTCGAGTCTCGGACCGCTGCTGGACGGCGCGGAGGGCCTCTAGACCCTGTCTGACGACCACGAGATCTCCGTCTGGTCGCAGAAACAGCAGAAGTTGGGACCGAGAGGAGGGACCGGGGGGTAGAGAGAACCCGTAAGGCGATGCAGAAAGCAAATCCATTTGCTGAACCCCTCCCAGACGACAGGTCGAGGCGAATCCGCGGGGCCCAGCGAGTTGAAGTCCCTCTGCTGTGCAGCAGTTCATCCTGAAAAGGGTGACAGGCTATACCCATAGCAGTTTGGCTCTCTCCGCATTTTCATCAGCCAGTCATTAAATTGTCCTGGTCTTGGCCCCCGCAACCGTGCTCGAGTTGCAGCAAGCCTTAGAGGCGTTTAACGGTGCTCCCTCGACCTCCTGCCATCCGCGTCCTGCGATGCGTCTTGTGTGCTGGAGACGAGTACAGACGAACCTGGGGCGCAGAAGAATCGAGCGCGGCCATCTCAAATTCATCCTCGCCAACGATTGCCCTCCTCTTACTTGAAAGCAAGCTCGAGCACTCGAGTCCCGCCAACCCCACGAGGCCTCGTCGAAGCGCCAAAAACGACCTGCGCAACGCGACGGACGCTTCCCCACAAACTTTGGTCAAACTTGGAAACAGCTCGAGCCCAGCAACGGCCTGTCTGTCGTCGCCACAACCTCGCGAACCATACCGTCCTTCACACGAAAAGGCATTCAGTAGCCGCGCCATCACCGTCATCTCCGGGGGGTTCAGTCCTCAGGCGACATGCGCCGTCGTCCTCGTGCTTCCGCTATACATTGAGCCGTTGTACGCGCGAAGCAAAACGCACGAATCCTGCAACGGGCTTTACCAACTGCCACTCCAACCTCCTCTTCGACCTACTCCATCTCGTTCTACAATATATGTTTGGATATAAATCCAGCTCACCATACAACGTCCGTTCATTGCTTTGAGGAAACAGGAATAGAGGGGTCAACGCATCTGGCGCATTGTGAAGACTGGGTTGTTGGGTATGTCGTCGTACATTGTGGCTCTTTTTGTGACAGAGAAAAGGAGAAAATACTGACATGGCTTCAGAACAGGATTCTTAGAGCTAAAAGTATTTCACTTACTTAATCTCTATATAGATGTAACTTCTTGTAAGTTTTCCAGGCGTAGACCACAGCCTTTCGTCCCGGGTATCTGGTCTTTCTGCGACGGAGGTCAGGAGACGGATTGAGACTAACTGATTGAACAGGCGCCTGAGAGCTCTTCTTTTCAACTGGCCTTGTTTAAAGATATATCTTTTCAATCGAACGATACCGCATAATTCCAGGTCAGTTGATGTCTCCCTATCTCGTTTCTTCCAGGAATTACCCAAGGCCGGAGCCTGAGAGTAAAGAAAAACGGGCGCGAGCAATCGATTGCAGGACAGGAGTTGGGAGCATGCAGTGGAGCGGCCTTGGTGTCAATTGGAGGTGGTGCTGTCAAGGGTGGTTTCGAAAGTGCTGGTCTCGTGGACCTCCATGCCTCTCAGCGTGACTGTTGCAGCCAGAGGTCACATGATTCGGGCTGGCCTTCGGGACATTAGGTTGTCCTGAAGCAGTTTGAACAGATCCAAAGTCAATTTGTCCATCTGCGGAAATGCTCCCAGTGCGCGGCTGGACTTGCAGAAATCTGTGTGCACAGGAAGACTTTGGCAAAAGTGGGCAATCCGCCCTTGACGAAGCGCTTGGATATCAGTTTTCGTGCTTTTGCTGGCGTCTGATTGACTTGGAACTTGAGAGAGGTGCTGACTTCACTTCTTGTCTTGGTAGGACGTCCCCTTTAGGTCCCATCTCGATATCCTCTTCTCCGACATCCACCAACAAGTCGACATCAACTTTACTTGCTGCATCCTCATTTGCAGCATCTGATTCAGGCTTTTCCCTTGGGCGCTAGGGTTCACCAGCATCGTGGTACGTATCCAGACATCGAGTTGCTCAACTCCCTCCTCACCTCGTCCGTCACATCATCAAGGCACTTCATCACAGGACGCATTTCACAACCCAACATTTCAGTTCCAACCAAGTCAATCAACCTAAGTCCTTCAACTCAAGTCCATCAACTCTTCTCATCCATCATCCACTCTTCCTCCGTCCCAAGATCATCCACCTCTCGATCACACTTTGTCACCACGGGTGGATCATCTTTCGGCATCAGACGTCGTTCTCGCCCTCACTCTTCGAGTCTCTCTGGCATGCTCGTGTCTTGGGATTCATCCGTGCGTTTGTGCATTGGCACAGCTCATAGTCACCTCATCCAGTTACTCGAATCTCTCTGTTGTCACAGCTGACAATCACTCCGGCGCCACCCATTTCTCTACATCTACTTCAACTTCCACCATCTCCACCATCTACAACCTCACTAATACTTGCTCCCACAGCTCTGAATCTACATCCCGGAAAGAGCACCGGCACTTAGACCGCCAACGAGAAGGCTGAACTAGGTGGGTTCACTGTTCCCTTGTGCCGATGCGCTCCCATCAAAGGCAGCCAGCACCTTTTCCTTCAATAACAGCGATGCTGACCCAACGACTTGTCTAGAACAGTTTCTCATTTGGCCATCACGATACCCATACAGTGCCTTTCATTCTTGGTAGACGGGATATTTCTCTGGTACGCATAAAATTCACAGCTTCGAGTCCACATGGTCTGTGCTCAACAAGTCAGCTGACTCTTTCCCCTCAAGATTCCACATTCGACCTACCGACTACCTCAACAACACCTCGAACCACCTTTTCACGTAGTAGCCATTCTTTTCAATAAGGCAATACAAACGGAGCTACACGGTCAGTACACACTCTCCCAGCACTATACGTACACCGTATTTCCTTTCGTTCGTCTTCTCTGATTCGACTCTACTATCGGAACATCATTGCGCTCCGATTCGTCTCGTCGCTGTCTCTGCTCCTTATTTCATTTAACTTCAAAATACTGACTACTTCCCACACAGTGACAATATGGATCCGCCATCTGGTCTGCCCAACCTGGAGCAGAAGGCGTACTCTTCCTCGGATCAAAATCCGCTCTTCTCTTCGATCGAAAATCAAAGCCCATCCAATAGCATTCTCCTAGAAAAGAAAGGCCTCGGTACTCAGCGTCGTTCTACTCCAGATTCAGAGGTTCTCGCGTCTTCCGATGATGATCACGAGCATGTCACCACATCACGGTCGGGTCAAACTGTTCCTGTCCACAAGCCAGTTCGTCGCGGATCATGGCTCAGCGAGGTGCACTCAATGCCTCTTCAGCACCGAAAGGCTTCTCTCGGCAATGCCTCAATCCCTACATCATCTCAACCCACTACTCCTTCAGGCGAGCATGGTGTGTGGAACAGTAGTCCGGGCATTGCTCGGGCTGGCTTGTCAAAACAGAACATGGATACGCGATTCCCCTTTGAAATTCCGCTCGAACCTGTCTTCAAATCTGCCCGATCCTCATCGTATTCTGTTGGCCAGAAGGATGAAGACGAGCTGTCACCCCCAAACTTGCCAGTGACGGGATCTGCTCGTGGAGGCAGGATGAGGCCGCTTCGTCAAAGCATGCTTGGCGACTCTGCGCGCGACAGCAATACGCTCGGCCTTGTTCTAGAAGACGAAGATGACGGAGGCGGGTCTTCCATGTCAGAGTACAATCAGCGATACCAAGCAGCAACCAGTCGTACTGACGGCGATCGAGGTTCTCAGCAACTTCGCAAGCAGGCAGCACATGAACGAGCCCGCCAGCGTCTTCTTTCATCCCCCATCGACCCTGCGGCTGAATCGCAAATCCACCAGGCCATGTCAGCGGGTGCGAATCGGTCCAACGCCGACTATGCGATCGAAGAATACGATGAGCAGGAGAGGATGCTCCAGCAAAGTCAAGGTGGTATCACTGGCTCCCCGACTCACATGCACTCATTTGACCCAGACGCACCATTGGATTTCGTCGATCAGCGCCCAATCCCAGGCTTGAAGAAGACGCAGTGGCAAAGCTCCCTTGGTTTCGGAAGCATTCCGGAGCCTCCCCAGAGCCGCCGCCACTCGTTTGCTGATGTTCCCGCATCATCTTCTGCCGGGACATTCCCCAAGCATTCTGACATGGACCTCCAAATGCGCCGCGCTTTTGTCAAGCCACGCCAATACGAGGAAGACAGTGAGTCTCAAGAATTTCCTTCGCCAACAAAAGAAGTAGAAGAAGATCAACAGGATCAACAAGATCAACCAAGTCAACAACTTCAACAACAACATCACCTTGAATCACAATTGAACGACCTGGAGATCCGCATCCGACAAAAGACCGCCAAGAACACAGATAGTAACATCGCTTTTGCAGCCGGATATTGTTCGGGCATGGGAGCACCCGCTGCTCGTGTCCTGGACTCTCAAGAGGCACTCAATCCTTTCAAGGTTGAAGGCCCTCTTTCGAATCCTTTCGCCGTCCCATCTCGTATCCCAAACCAATATCGCACGCTCTACCTTGTCCAATTCAAGTGCGCGCGGGCCGAGATCTACTACAGCCCGACGGACTCTGGCCTCCAGATTGAGGAGGGGGAAATGGTCATCGTTGAGGGCGATCGAGGGCAAGATCTTGGCATCGTCAAGCATTGTCGTTTGACGGAAGACCAAGCTCGAGATCTCAAAGAGAAGTCTGTTCTGGAGAATTACAAGTGGTTGATGATGTTCTCGTCGCTCTACGGCCGTGTCGAACAGAACAGCGATGTTGGTCTGATGGCATCTCGTGCTGCCATTCCTGGCGGTATGGGTCCACGAGTCAACCCTCAGAACGTCCCCCGCGTACAGCACAACGCACGACCCAAGATGATCAAGCGCAAGGCGAACGAACATGAGATTTACCTCCTCCGAGACAAGGAGGGGACCGAGGCCAAAGCCAAGCGAGTTGCCCAGGGCAAAGCCAGCGACCGTGGCTTCCGCATGGAAATTCTTGATGCCGAATTCCAACTGTAAATCAATTCTCGGCGCTCTATTCTTGGGGGCTTGCTAATTCTCCATAGTGATCTGAAGAAGTTGACGTTTTACTACTACGCTGACTCGTACATCGACTTCAATCTCTTGGTCACCGACCTCTTCAAGGTATACAAGACTCGTATATGGATGTCGGCGGTCAATCCAGCATCTTTCGCCACGCCACCAGGCATCTCTCACCTCACCAGCGCGATCAGCCCGGGCGCTGTTGGCGTAGTCCACTCCAGTTTCGGCCCATCTCCTCCACGCGGCGCCGTTGGAAGTCCGTACGCTGGAAATGGCACTGCCGGCTTCGACAGTAACAGTGCCAGCAACACCCCAAAGGCCGCTGGCAACTTCATTGCCATTGAAGGTAACCCTCTCAACGGTGGTCAGTACGGTGAGACTGCCGGCAACGTTGGAGGCAACAGCTTCAATAGCCCACACGCAGGCAATGGATACCGCAACCAAAGCCACAGCAACAACGGATGGGGCAATGCTACTGGCTTCAGGCAGGGAAATTTTCCCCCTCGTGGCTTTGGGTCTCGTGCCGGAGATGGTAAGATCACCCATCGAAACCAGATATAGAAACTGATTTTCGTAGTATCTGCCCCTGATGCTATCCAGAACCCGGAGGTGCGCGAAGCCATTGCTCGTGTCGAGGAGACTGATCCCCACCTCCGCAATTTCGACCATGTCAGCGCCGCGCAGCCATGGATGCCATCTCCTTACGCCATCCAAGGCCTAGGTGCCTTTCCTGGCGGCTCTTCCCAGATGCGCGCAGCCAATATGCACCCCCCTGCAGCGTCCTTTTCTCCCATGGCGCCCGCATTCACACCACATCATGTGGATGCACACCCACAAGCCCACTTCCACCATAACAGCGGCGGCTCTTTCGAGGACAATTTCCGCTCGATGCACATTGGCCAGAAGTGATAAAATCCCGGCAAAACCAGAGATGGCCTGAGTCATCAAATGACCGTATTCGATATGATCACGAAGTTCACGATTACGAATGTTGCGCGACAAGAGCAAAACATATCGCATTCTAGCTTTAAACAACAACAAAATTACTCAACGGCCTTCTCTCCTCCTCAGCGACGATACCCTTTCGGGAACACATATCTTAGACTAAATTGGAGGCTAAAAGATTACCATTCCATCTCACATACTTACCCAGGTACGGAACGTGTCGTCCAACGAACCTCGAAAATCTTCTGCCAAAGAAAGGATAAAAATCTACCGACGGAATGGAAGATCTATCGATTTGATACATGTACTTTATGGCGATTTTGCTTCTTGCTTGCTGAGACGGGCTGCTTCTTAACATCCCTTTCCATCATCACCATCATACTCTCAATCATCATCACATCTGCCTTACCAGCAGCAAAAGCTTATGGCAAACTGGGATGTGATAGGAAGTGGAGCGGTGAGCGCTGGTACGAATCCATAGCTACCTAAAACTTTGCTTTTCACCAGGACAACAGCATCTTCGAGATGCTTTCCCATTACTATTTGGGATCACACACGTGGGGGGCATTATTGCGGATGATCAGAATCACTGAACGAGATGAAACGGAAGACGAAATGGGAATGATGGGAAATCTACTCTTTTTGAGATGAAACGGGTTAGCAATTCATCTTGGGCTCATTCTTTGCTGTAGCTTGCTTGGCCTTTTGCCGGGGAAATTGAAAATCATCAAGTTTGTCTTTGATTCATGCTTGTGTGGAGTGCGATTCAGGTTGACTGGACTATGCGTGGGCACGTGATTGCGCGACGAGACGATGTACGCCGACTTCTTCTTTAGGCAGGAACGCGTTACCACAAGAGTCCCAGTCCAGCGACGGCCTTAAGGACTCCAACTCTACAACAGGAGCCATTTCAATTGCTACAATCCCTCGCCCTCACCTTGTCCTGCCATCACACCACTCGCAATGGGAAAACCCGCTAAGCGCAAAGCTCAAGGTATGTATTTACACATCAATGCTCTCCTCTGCTCCCCCAGCAGCCTCGATCGACGGCATCAGACATGCTAACCCCAGGTAACCCACAGTAGACGACGACGACGAAGCCTACACGCCGAAGCGAACCGTACGCCGTAGGAATAGTAGGTCAACCGAGCGCTCCTATCTCGACGACTCGGAACCGGGCGAGGATGTCGGAAGGACGGAGAGCCAGTGAGTTCAATGCCGTTCTAGTTTCTATAGATACGATCCATCGGACTGGTTGACTGACTGACTGACGCACTGGATAGGGCAATGCTCGATGTCGTCCGCGCGTTCTCGTCAGCTAAGAAAACGAAGAAGGATTCGTTCCAGAAGGGGTTTAAGAGAACGGTTGAGGATGAGAAGGGGGAGTTGGAGGGCAGGATTGGGGTGTTGGATCGGGAATTGTGAGTTACTCTATACACTTGCTGACTTGATCCGTATCGTGGCTTGGAGACTTTTCATCTTTGCGGACTTGAGGTTTGGACGTGGAGTGGCAGGCTAACGTTGTAACTCGATAGGCTCGGCGCAGACGCCGAAATCACGACACTCATCCGCACGACCGTCGCGGAGGAACTCGCACATCCCGTCCTCGATGACGAGAGCGCCCTTCTCTTAGCCGCAGCAACTAAAGCCAAAGGCAAAGGTAAATCAAAAGAGAGGCCAGAAGCTACCTCCACCTCCACAATCGGCTCGTCTCCCCGCCCAACGCTCAAAGGCCACCCTCTTCATCTCGTAACTGAGACCCTCGTCCGCGACTCGCACCGCCTCCTCGAAACTTACGCATCTCTCAACGCGACATCCGTCTCGCTGATCGAGAAGATGGCTCAGCACAACGACGACGCTGCGGCCGCTACGAGGGAGAAGGAGAAGGTGGCGCGGATGATGGGTTTGGGGAAGGAGATTGCGATGAGGCGGGTTGAGCGGGAATTTTGGGGCGAGGAGCGCAAGGAGGAGGATGAGAAGCGTCACAGGATTGCTGGAGAAGATGACGAGGAGGAAGAAGAGAGTGGTAGCGATGAGGAGGGAGAGCAGGAGAGCAGGGAAGAGATGAAACAGGCGAAGGACTGGTTTGGAGCACGTGAAAGGGAGAAGGAAGAGCAGGATGGTGAAGAGGAACGTATGAGTCTCGGGGATGTTTTGAGGGGGATTGAAAAGGGGGTTAGGAAGATAACGCAGGTTTTGCCGGTGGAAGGGGAGGGGAACGCACAAAAAAACGAGTGAGAAGTAACCGGACCGGGGGATCCGGGGATTTCCGAGTATTGCTGAATTTTGCTATGTGTGGTAACTACAGATTGTGGACTAAATTACTGTTTGGCTGATCTGAAGGGATATCTGACTGATGAAGCAAATAGGGGAGAAGAAGACCTCTTTTAGTCCGATGTATGTACTCTTGCTCTTCTCGAGACAAAATAAGTGGAAGAGCAGGCTAATACATGCTACTTCAATGATCCCTGGACTTCATCCACCATCGTGTTACAGAGTCGGCAGCTATACATTAACCTATTTTCTCTCCGTCTGTACAACAGTCGTTAGGGCATCCCACGACTCCAATTCCGACTCCCATCCCATCGGTTCTCTCATCCCGTTCCGTCATTTCACTACACCCTCCCACAAACAACAGCATCCTCCCCGAACAAGCACCACTTCGGACTCTTCAACCTCAACGCCGCCTTCGAGCCGGCCTTCCTCGCCGGACTAACAACCACACCCCCCTGTCCCAACCACACAGGCGCAATCGTCACCACGACGCTGTCGATCAGGTCTTCGTATCCGGGTGCCATGAGCGAATTGATCACGGTCCCGCCGCCCTCGACCATCACACTGTCGATGCCTTCGCTTTTGAGGGTTGTGAGGATTTGCGTCCAGTCAAGGGATGCTGCTCCTGATCCTGGTGCTGCGGAGGAATCTGTATTTGAATTTGAATCTGAAATGCCGATGTACCGCCCACCCATTTTCTCAAGATATTTACGACGGCGGTCTGTCGCGGGCGGTATTTGCGAGGCGGGGACGAGGATCCAAGGGGCTTTCCCCTTTCCTTCCTTCACAGCGCGGAGACAGCGCGAGACGCGGTCCCAGCCTTTCGAACTGATAATTTGGGTTAGTTCGGGAAAAGAGCCTTCATCTTCTTCCAAGTCACCGCTGTCGATTTTCTCTTTCTGTTTCTCTTTCTCCTTTTTCAGCAGTTGCGCGTGGCTGACCGAGTCATTGCGAAGAGGCGGCGCTGCCTCAACCTGCGATTTTATGCCCTCGCCCACGCCGCCTGGTTTCGCGCCAACCCAGCCCCGTTCCTTGAGCACGCTCGTGAAGGCCTCGACGTGTTCGTCTAGAGCGGCGGAATCGACGCTCTCGCCGTCGGCATCTCCGTCTTCTGTGAGTCCGTCCTCGGTATGTCCGTCCAATATACTATCGTCCTCCCCATTTCCCTCATCCTCGTCGTCAAGATCATCGAACGCGAATTCCCAATTCCCTACAACAATTGGTCGCGGCTGGCTGTCCAGTCCGACGCCCTCGAGACGGCAGTTCAATCCCGGATCGTCGGCACGCGCGGTGCCGGCGCCGATGAGGATGGCCGCGTGCTGCGAGCGCAGGTAGTGTGTCATAGCTTTTGACTCGGGGCCTGAGAGGTGAGTTTGGGTTCCTGGTTGGAGGGCGAGAGAGGCATCGAGGCTGGTTGCGAAGGTGAGGGTTGTGAATGGTGTGGTTTTCGAAGAGGACGATTTCGTCGGGAGGTAGGGCGCCAATTGCTCGCTGGAGGCGGCGGGGAATTGGAGGGTGTCGGGACCTGAAGGCATTGTGGAAAGGGGTGCGGAGGTGGGAGGGGGGTTCGAGAGGGAGGAGTGGCCTGAGTCGGCCTTCGCTGTGGTTGTCGATTTCTCGTCGGATTTTTCATTGCCAGTGTGGGTTTTGCTGGAGCCGAGGACGTCTTTCCAGTGGGAGATGGAGTCTCGAAAGCGAGCCATTGCTTCACACGATGGATGGTTGTGGTGGATGTGTGGAAGTGGAGGGGTGAGGGTGGGGCGGTTCGATGAAGGAGAGAAAGAGAAAAGTGCAAGATAGGGACCTACTGTGTGTAACGACAAAGTTCACGGCGGATGATGCGCTGGATATAGCTTGTTCGCAGCAATCGTAGTGCAGCCGGGGAACCGTGGTCGTGCCATGAGGTGTTCTCCACAGGCTTCAGGGATTACAACTAGGGAGCTTTCATGTGGAGGAGGGAGCGAGCTTCGACGATGATGACCTCTCGTGCTTGCTTGGCGCTGCTTACTCTCGGCGACTAATCATCTGTCAGAGGCGGGTCGGAATCTCTTGTCTCTGTCTGGCGTGTCTGGGTCGCATGGGAACGCGGCTGGGCTGCAATGCGCTGACTGCGTTTTTGGTGTGCGAGTCTGTCGTCCAGACGTCCAAGGAGAGGGGCTGTGTTGGGGCCGCTCTTGGGAGCGCCATCGAACAGAGGGGAACGGGAACGCTTGAACACCCAGCAGTATCGAGGATTCCCTTGAACAAGACAAGTAAATAGTCGGGACTTGGGGCAGATCTCACTTATATCCTGGGTCGTGCGAACAGGGTGCATCGATCGAAGTTCGCGTGGCTTCGCCTATTTCATTTTCATCCCATTCTCTCTAGTCACGTGCAACATCCGATACTTTCTTCCTATATTACTTCGAAAAGAGGACAAGACAAATTAACCAGGTGGGCAGGTGCTGTTGTGAGTATCAAGAACTCCCAATTGCAGGATTTTCCTGTTGTTGTTGAGTCTCCCCTTATTGCACTCTGGAAGATCCATTGGCGTATAAACCCGCTATCCCCAACAACAATGTTAATTCGGTCTCTTTACTGCAGTTCTGCTGCCCTCTATTTTGGAGGCATGTGCTTTTCCAGTCGAAGCAGCTTGGTGATGGCTCAATTTTTCTTTGAGCCTCTCGACTATCTTCACGAATCAGCTTTCATTCAAGGTTGTAACCAAGAATGACAAGGTTGCTGCAAGGGGAAAGGAGGTGGAGGTGCTTGTTTTTGATTGTGTAACCTCTACAAGACTGTAGATTTGTCGGAGACTAGTCACGTGTGTGCTTAGTCAGACATCATGTGATCTGGAGCATATATTCCATCTCCGGCATTTGGCACTCCTAGACAAAAAGATCACACTTTACATTACAATCTACATATCTTTGCTCTCTCAAAGACCTCCCTTTTATCACTGCGTTATTGCACTCCCAACGTGACCACGCAGTATCCTCGGAGCTTGGCAACTATCACCCCAAACACTCCGACAAGATTTCACTGCTGCCTGCTTGCCAGCCTCCAGCTCATCAGAACATGAGTTGTTGATTGAAGCGTGATTTTCTCTACCAAACTTTACGGCATGTTATCAATCAAGATGCGGTCTGCATATGTAGTTGCCCGCTGCTAGAAACCGTCAGAATGCACACCGGAGCAAATTGAAAAGGCGCAGAGTAGGAAAACTTGTTACGGAACCTAGATCAAAAATCAACGTCCCGCTTCCAGAACCCTAACCTACTGGAATCACTGACTCCTTTTTCCTCCTTGCACAAACTGGCAGCTTCATCGTTTCCGGATGAGCGACAGCATCTGGACGTCCGAAATGGACTTGGCGACGCAAATCATCATGTTGCAACTTCAAATTGACGATTGCAATACTCTCATTGAAGAGAACGAATGGGTGGGTCCCAACCTGAGCGATATTGCAGTTGCCCATTATAGAATGAGACAGGATGCACAGGAGGCTTTGGAGGATCTCGAAGATTGGGATGTGGCCATACGACTTTCGATCGAGGAGAGCGACCATGACCTGGCATTGAGCCTCCTAGAAACGGACCGGATCCACAACGACGAAGTCCTCAGGGTTGCTGAACAGGAGCGGAGTGCCCTTCGAGACAGTGAGATTGCACGCCGCGCGTATGAGATGCAGCGGGAGCAGCGTGATTGTGGAGACGTCGACGAGCATCAGGTCGTAGCAGGGCTACTTGAAGAGCTGGGAGGCAATGAAACGGGCCTGGAGGAGGCCATCAAGAACATGAAGCTTGAGGCCGATACACTGGCCTGCTCTCAGGACGACCGACGTGGGCAGTGCTGTTCGTGCATGGAAGAGATGCCGTTGCTTATGACTTTGGCGGCCCCTTGTGGCGACGTATACTGTCGAGGATGTATTCGACAACTCTTCCAAGGCTCTATGACCGACGAGGAACTCTTCCCTCCCAGATGCTGCCGTCAGAACATCCCGGTTGAACAACTGGAGCACATATTTGACCAAGGATTCATCCAGGCCTTCAAGGAGAGGGCGCTGGAGATGGCCACGCCAAACAGAACGTACTGTTCACACCCTTCGTGTGCTCGATTTATTCCGCCCGGATCGATCATTGCGGACATTGCCACATGTCCACGGTGTAATATCAGGACCTGTTCTCTTTGTAAACAAGCATCGCATGAAGGGCAACTCTGTCCAGAAGATCGGGCATTCCAGATGCTCATGGACGTGGCAGGAGAGAACGGATGGCAGCAGTGTCACCGCTGTCGGACAATGGTTGAATTGAATCATGGATGCAACCACATGACGTGAGTATCTTGCTTTACCCAGCAGACCGGTTTTATAATGACGGAAATAATTAGGTGTCGCTGCGGAGCCCAGTTCTGTTACGTCTGTGCAGCCCAATGGAAGACCTGTGAATGTCCGCAGTGGGATGAGGACAATCTTCTCCAAGAGGGACAACGCAGAGCAGCCCGAGACCTTCACCAGAACGCGGTCCCTCAACCACAGGCTGTACAAGCTGCCGTGGAGCATGTCCGTGAGAACCATGGATGCCAACATCCAAGAGGCTGGAACCATCTGCGCCGTGAGCAAGGCCACAATACGCGGTGTGAACTCTGTCCTGCACCAGGGCCGAGAAATCCATTGATCTTCATCAACGAGTGTCGAGTGTGTAATTTGAGAGCCTGTTGGCACTGTATCCGCAATCGGCAGCGTTAGATTTGGGTGGTGAACGCTGTAGCTGCTGGTGAGGTATTCGAGGGACAGGATTCAGAGTCAAGAGGCTCTGCTCATCCGAGACGAATTAAAATGTGGCTGCAATTCGACGTTTCCTCCGACGCAGATGTTAGGAGAAGATGCTAAGAAGCCTTCGAGCAGTTATGAAGAAGACCTTGAAGGATGACTCCTTGAACAGTACTGGAAAGAGATTGGCTGTTTTTGGTTCAATGCAAATCCGCAGGGCGTGGAGTAGTTGTGCTTCAGTAGATGAGGTGTTATTTAGCCAGACCTGTTGTCTTGCGCAGCAGAAAGTTGAATTATGAATTGATATGACTTTGATTTCGGAAGCAGAATGGGTCGTAGTTAGGTAGGTAAGGTGTGATAGAGAAAACTTGCCGCTCGTTATGGCACTTTACATGATTCCAAGGCTAGCTTCTTCCGAGGCCCCACTAGACTATACTCTGGATAATTCAGACAATCCAGAGAATTTGATGAGGTTGTTGACACTGTGATGGCGACGTCGACGATTTGTCTTCCTCAAGAGTCCTTGGCGTAGGCTGGAGTAGCCGGAGCGGAGCGGAGCGGAGGCCAGCTCGGCTTGAGATGCCAAGCCTTCTGACCGCCCGCGGATCAACGTCACAGGCGGAACTTTTTCGCAACGAAAAGTTCCAACACTAAAAAAAATCCCAATACAAGCCACGACAATGTCTATGATCACTGCAACGACCTGGGTGCCGCGAGGCTTTGCGGCGCCCTTCCCCACAAAATATGCCTTTGACGAAGAAGAATATTCACGAATCGCCAAATTAGCCAAATTACAACTCGAGGATGCTGAGGAGGATCTCGAGGAAGCACAAGAGGAGGAGAAGAAAATTACTGAGAGCTCAAGTTCAAAAGTGGAAGTCAATGGCAGCGGCAAATCAAAACAGCAAGACGATGAGTAGGTGATTTTTTGCTTCCGGATTGAGTGGATATTAACCCATGCCAGGGAAATTGACGACGACCTGAAGGAATATGACCTGGAACACTACGACGATGACCTCGAAGATACCAATGGCGACCCAGTGGCCATGTTCACGAATACGAAATCCATGATGTACTACCAAAACGACGAAGAAGACCCTTACATCACTCTCAAAGACGACGAGTCGGAAGATGAGGACCGAGAGAACCTACAAATTCTAGCCACAGACAACCTGCTCCTCGCAGCAAGAATAGAAGATGAAGTCGCACATCTGGAATGCTATGTCTACGAGGATGAGGCAGATAATCTCTACGTCCACCACGACATTATGCTGCCGGCAATTCCCCTCGCTGTGGAATGGCTCGACTTCGCGGTGGGCAAGGCTGCGGGTGATAGCAAAGGCAACTTCGTCGCAGTAGGGACCATGGATCCAGATATCGAGCTCTGGGACCTCGACACAGTAGACATGATGTACCCCTCGGCCATCCTGGGTCAGGGCGCAGAAGACCTTCAAGAAGACAAGGGAGCCAGCAAACCCAAGAAGAAAAAGAAGCGCTCTAAGGGACCAAACGATGCATACCACACCGACGCCGTTTTATCTCTTGCCGCCAACCGCCACCACCGCTCCCTCCTCGCCTCCTCCTCCGCCGACAAGACCATCAAGTTGTGGGATCTCAATACTACAAAAGCTGCGCAATCATACAGCCACCACACAGACAAAGTATGCGCTCTAGCATGGCATCCCACAGAATCCACCGTCCTGCTCTCCGGCTCCTACGATCGGACCGTAGTCGCAAAGGACATGCGCGCCCCTGCCTCTGCCCCTCCTCGATGGGGCGTCGAATCAGACGTCGAAACCGTGAAGTGGGATCCTTTAGATCCGAACTATTTCTACATATCAACGGAGAGCGGGACGTTGCACTTCCACGATGCGCGAAATGCACCGAGCAAGCCAGAGCAGTCGAAACCGGTCTGGACGCTCGCAGCACACAGCGAGGCTCTCAGCGCATTCGACGTCAATCCTTTCATCCCTGGATACCTCGCCACCGGATCCGTGGACAAGACCGTCAAGTTGTGGGACATCACACCCACCGGTCCCACGCAGGTCGTCAGCCGTGACTTGGGCGTCGGTCGTGTCTTCAGCACTGTATTTGCGCCGGATAGGGAGGTTGGATTCCGGTTGGCGGTTGCGGGGAGCAAAGGCGCTGTCAGGGTGTGGGATACCAGCACAAACAGGGCTATCAGGACTGCGTTTGCAGCGAAGACGGCGGATGGACCACTGAAGTTGGATGCGAGTAAGGAGGTTGAGGAGAGGATGGTTGCGCTGGATGAGGATAGCGAGAGTGACAGTGAGGAGGGTGAAGATGAGGCGGAAGGTGGTGCCGATGGATGGGAGAGTATGGAGGAGTGATTCAGGGCTTGCAGTTTTCGCTTGCTGAGTGGCCATGCTCGGAGAAGTAACGCCTAATAGTATGCTAAAGAAATGCAAAGGCTTTCCCCCAGTTTCCTTTTGTCGACATTTCAACTGCCGTGTCCTCCTTTCTAGGCCCATAAAGAGCTCGATCTCGACGCCTTCTCAATTCCTTTATCGCATTGGACTCACTCATCTATAATAATTGGACACCATTTGGAAGCGCCCTTCGCTTCCTCTCTTACTTCTTTCGTGTTCTCTTGATCTTTTCATATCTCCAACATCTTTCGCTGTTGTCGAGCAACACCTATTTGCGTCGACAATATTCTCCATCACATTCACGAGCTGTTTAGCAATCCCACTCCTCGGTGAAGGAGCCCATCATCGTGGTGCTTTGACCTTCTCCATCATCAAACGAGATGTCAAGAATGTAACAGTCAAAGTGCCTGAAACTTGGAGATAACTTGTCAAAGAAATTCCATATCATTGGATACATATGGTGTTGGCCATCATCGGTTTAGGGTGGTGACGGCCATAAGCGGTTTAGGATGGTATAGGTCATCATCGGTTTAGGGTGATGACGGCCAAAAGCGGTTTAGGATGGTGTAGGTCATCATCGGCTCAGGATGGTGACGGTCAAACGCAGTTTAAGGTGGTGTAGGTCATGATCGGTTTAGGGTAGTGAGGGTTGATATTGGATCAGGGGTTGTGGTAGAAAACAGCCATGGCTACAAAGAAGGACTGGCCGCCAATGGTCGTTAGGGTTGTTGTCAGAGGAGTTTGATGTGGATAATAGAAAGTTTGAAGGGCATGAATGCCACTTTATACCAAGTCAGTTGTCCGGATGAGAGGATGTTACCCGGCAAAGACAAGCACATGGTCGCAATAGTTCGAGGGACACTCTAGATTTCGAGTGCCAGCTCTCCATTTTTTTACTAAACCTATAGTTCCTGGCCACCTCCGGGAGAAACCCCGGAGTCTCTCCTCTTCTTGACTATTGACAAGTGGCTGGACGTTCGTGAAAAAAATCGAGATTTGATTCTTCCTCTGAAACTTATGTTGTTCGATGCGTCCCATCTCGAAATGAGCAGCGGGACTCAGAAGTTCCCATGTATTGCCTCAAGACGCACATACAATACACAGGAGAACCTGCCATTAAGAAAGTCGGATCGTTGTTGTTTCACAACTGCACGTGAAATGATCAAGACTATGGACCTGAACACCAATCTCGAAAAGCTTCCTCCTTTTTCACGTGACCGTCTTCATGCAAAGAGAACCTTTGATGACCACGAGAATGGTGGGAAGAAAGAAAAAAAGTCCATTTCATGTTCTCATCAACCTCTTCTAAAAGTGCTGCTAATGAGCAATCTCCTCATCATAACTTGATCAAATTCATCATCCATCCCACCCTTCGGTGATCACCTTCCACTGATCTGTTTCTTGATCGCCATCTTCACAAGATTGCGGTGATGAGGATTGAGCAAAGGAAAGGAAATGATGTTGACGTAGGCCTTGTAGGGGAAGCAAGCTTGTCCCACATGTGTCGACCGTATCCCTTTGACGAGGTGTCTAAAATGAGAAAAGCACATAGCACGGAAAGGACAGGGCGTTTTTTATACCATACTCCTTCCCCTTGCGTTCATCCGCATACAGTCATTTGACCTGAAAGAAGTAAAAGTTGTGATCTTTGTCATCTACTTTTGAAGGCCTTCCTCGCCACCATTTTCTATCGATGCACGTATTTCTCTACTTGGTTGTTGGATGAAACTCCTTGCCGGAAGGAAATGGTGATGATAACAGACGAGAGAAAGTAAAAGATACTAAACAATGCAGGTGCCGCGGCCCAAATGTCTCAGTTTTCTACTCGGTTGAGGGTCTCTTGTGCAAGAAGAGAAAAGTGAAACTGTCGGGAAACCTTTCTATGCATAGAAGTGGATAGTGGCTAGACACACGCGAATCACTTGACACAAAGCTCGCCGCTGTCGATGGTGACAGTGGAGCCTCTGTATGTCTTTGGATTCGTGTTGGTTGTCTTGATTGTTGTTCATTCAAGGGGGCTATCGAAGTGTATATACAAAGGAGACGGAGAGTGATGTGGCGCGAGCTAGCTCGCGCCACACTGCTTGGTACTGTGATAACCAATACACGTGATTCCCATTGAATAGTTACCGACAGAAACAAAGTGTTATAATTTTATCCCATCTTGTTCGAAAATCGAAGTGTACTTGGTACGCGCTGAGTAGGAGGCTGAATCACCAATCTCGCACCAAGACTGTCATCATCACCATTCCTGGCTCATTTCTTGCGTCTCTACCTAGTCTTGCCGAGTTCTCTCATCATCAGTAAACGATGACAAGAGATGAGGAAACTTTACAGGAAGGATAAAGGGACCATTGCACCACGCAAGAGGCAGAAACGTCTCAACAGTCTCGCTTTTGTTTCAGACAATCTGGATGCCAGAGAAAGAAGAAAGCAGACAGAAAGAACAGCGTCTTCATATATCCCATTCACGTATCAGGCTTGCCACACCTTTGCCGGAAACCCCACATGAGCGGACACATCAGACCTTATAAGCAGCAATTTCTCAAGCCGGGAAAAGTCCTAAAGATGTTGCACCACATCCAGGACGCCGAGTATCTTGGCCCGCAGTAACACCCGTACGTATCTAGCAAGGGCACACTTTCAAACGCTGCTCGCTCTTTGCTGCATCTATCTCTCCTTCATCGTATCACCGCCATGTCCTTCATCACCGCCGTTCTCCTTCGAACTGTTTGTTCTTGAGCTCTTACTGAGAATCCCCTACCACTTTCTTGTGGCGGGGATGAAGATCAAAGTCAAGAGAAGATGGTGGACGTTGAAGGAAAAACTGAAACAACAGCCAAAATGGCTTCAAGGAAAGGCAGAGAGCATACATCGCGCCCTATCTTTGCGTTTCTCGCTGCATTGGAATGTCCACCTTGGAGGAGAGGAAGAGTTCTTTTATACTTATTCACTCTCCGAGTCACGTCCAGGACTTCCCCGACTGTGTGGGTGTATAAATACCTCGATACGAAAAGCTTGACAAAAATCTTCAACGTAGTTTATGCCCTATGTTGAAAGAAGACCCCGATTGCCGTGTCTTCTCTCTCTCTCCTTGTACTTTACACACTAATCGCAATACTCCTTCTCCATCACGAAAATTTGATGCCCACTCTCAACACAGGAGTCCGACCACTGTTTTTTCCATCATCAAAATACAACGATCTGCCCCATCACAAGGAAGAGACAACACTCATCATCCCACGATGATGAAAAAAGCGAAGCAGACCAAAGAAACCCCCAAAAGCAGAGGAGAACCGGAAGGCAGGATATCCGAAGTAGCGAGTAGACTGCTCATGGACAGAAAAGGGAAAGGAAATTGCCTGTAACGTTACGTGACATTTATAGTAAGCATCCAAGTACCGCGCCTCGAGCAGCTGCACGTGACCACTAGTTCAGTGTTTGGGGCGGACGTGTCTTCTACCGAGTTTAAATGGTGGATTCTCGTTTGTACATAGACCTGGTCGGAGCAGACACGCTTCGAATAATTTGGGGTATGAAGATGTGGGTTTTACAAGTAAATCGCGTTGCGTTTCCCCCATGCCCCCATCGCCACCAACTTGACCCAATCCGGCCCATTCCAACCCTCGAGTCACTTGAAACAAGCAAAAGCATCAGGACAAGGTCATTCGTACAGTCTACACTCCCATTCCACGTACATAGTCTTATACACTCCCCTCACGTGCCCTCTCATCAAAAGAAACTGGCAGACGCTACCTATACCCGTTGCCCACCGCACCATATACAATGTACAAGCCTCGAGCCTCTCATTACGCCATGACCAACAGAGACAACAAAAGCGGCAGGAAAAGATGGGAGTCAAGAGGTCAGAACCAGAGCAGAGAGGAACCAACGCACGTTCCAAATCGACTCAACCGCTGACCCTATAGCCCTCCAACCATTCCCCTCCCCATCGTTTCCTTCTTGCTTACTCACACCTCCTCATCACTATCACTCCCCAACAACTCCCCCTCGTCCTCGAACCCATCCGCTGCCCCCGCACCACCTCCACCACCTCCACCGATACCCGAATACTGTCCCCTCCCCCTCGCAAAAGCCTCTCTACTCCTATACGTCCTGCCTCCATACCCACCTCCACCCCTCCCAAACGCGCCCAGCGCCGTCCTCCACAGACTCCCCACCACCATCGGCACCGCGGCGGCGATCGCGACGATGGCCGAAATCGCCGCAATGGGCCACCTGACCAGGGGAGAATCCTGATCAAACGCGCCCTGGCCCGGCTCGCCGAGCCTGATACGGCCAAACTTGCCGTCCCACACTCCATTGCGCCAGACCCAGTAGCCCACACCACACGCAGCGGCGATGGGTAGGACGATGGCGAAGAAGAGACCGACGCCGCTGATGGCGTGTTTCTTCTTATATTCGTCCTCGTGGCCCGGGCACGGATGGCTCTGAGCCGTGTATTCAAGCTCCGAGCCGCCGACGCAGGTCGAGATGGGGATTTTGCGGTAGCCGGTTGGGTCGTAGTATTCGACAATGGAGTGGTTGGAGGCGCAGATGGAGTCGGCTGCCTTGGGTGAGAGGCCTGGCACGAGGTCGCAGGAGCCATCGGATTGCTTTTGGTAGTTGTAGTCGCTGGTGGGTGTGTTAGCTGGATTCGAGTGAAGGAGAGGTCTGATTTGATATGAAATGGCGGGAGAAGGGAGGGATGGGCAATGCTCGCTGCTTACCATTCGAAGTCCTCCCGCACACAAGCGCAATTCGAAACCGTCTTATGGAACTGATCGATCTTCTTCCCATTGTAGCACTCAGCTTCTGGCTTCTTGCGATAGTACTGGGCGATATGACCGAAGAGACAGTTGCCCTCCTGGAGAGGATGTTTCGGCTCCCAAAGATAATAATCGCTGTCGGGCGCCTCCGGATTCTCCTTGTCCAGGTTGCACTGCTTGTTCGTCAATCCGGTAAAGTCGAGATTGATGATGAAATCGCGTCCCCAAAGGATAAAGTTCCTGCTGTTGTCCGATGGCAGAGTAGTGATGTCGGCGATTTCAAGATCAGTGTCGCTGAACTCGTACTTCGTCCATTTTGCGCCTTCGTCAGTCGAGAAGTAGACCATGCGGGTGGCTTGGTGCTTCTTGACAATGACGATGATGCTGCCTTGATCGCCGTATTCCCACATGTAGCGTCCTTTCATTGCGGGCGTCCACGTGATACCGCCGTCTCGCGTAATGAATGTCTCCGTGATATCGTCTTGTGGAGGAGCGAGGAATTCGCCAACGTTGCCGACACCCATCATGAGACCAATCGCAGACTGGGAAGCGTAGGTATCGCGAGGGTCGTCACGCTCGGTGTAGCCATGGAGGTGTAGCGAGCATTTCTCGACTCCTTGGCCACCGCAGCTGTAGGCTTTGCCGTCCGAGTCTTTTGCCGGCGGAGGCATGAATGTCCAATCCGCCCCATCGTTGTGGGTGATCTTGGTCTTGATCTTCTTTTTGCCTCCACCGTCGACTTCTTCAGTATTGGCGACAATATTGACGATCGCCACGCCCTCGAGCCCAACCATTTTCTCAAAATCGACGTAGCCATTGCGGTTTCTGTTGACACCGTTCAAACTCAGGACGTAAGAAGTGCCATTGCTGTTGCTCTTGATGATGGTTCCATACTCCTGGCCTTGCACGTTGTTGATAGTGACATGCATGAAGATAGCATGGGTTGAGCTATCAAGAACGGTGTATGCTTGCTGGTGTGCAACATTGAAACCTGGGGGAAAGAGGGCCGGCGCGAAGGTTGTCCCGTCAATTGAAGCATCAACTTTGAGATACTGTCTGTCATCCGCTCGCTGAGCGACAATGACAAACTCCGACATGGTTGCAAAGCTGACAATATCTTCAAAAAGAGTCGTCTTGTGCTCGAACCAGTCATCGCTCGACTGCAGTTGTAGAGCAGCGTGCGTATCATCGTTCTTGTACTGCTCGCACAGGATGTGCTTCTCCCGATCGGGCTGAGGGACGAATTTGCACTTCTCAACATACCGCATGAGCACTTTCCACTCGTCACCCCCTTTGGTAGAGACGTGGGCGACAGTATGGCATTCGGCTTCTGCGCCAGAGCACTTCGCGCCGCCAACCCACAACAACCAGTCAGGCTCGTCGGGATGGAATCCGAGGATCTGTATTTTGTCTTGGTTTGGAGGTTCTGGTGCCTTGAACTCGTCGTATCGCTTGCCCCTGCTACTGGTATAGTGGACGCGCTCAGAGGGTGTAATAAAGTAGATTGTGTCGTCGTTGTACTGGTGAGGGTAGATGGCAACAACGTTGTCGTCGATCGGGGTAGTCCACGTTTTGCCATGATCGTGCGAGACATGCGCTATGTTGTCACGGGTGAGCACAACAACGGTTTCGTCCTGAGCATCTGAGTCCGCATGCCTCTCCAGGTAGAAGTACTCGACAAACTTCGACTTGAATTTGGTGAGTTTTGCTTGAATATCTCCAGAAGCTGGTGAATCATGAGTCTCGCTGCAAGGACGTTTAACTTTATCATCCTTCTGCGGTCCGCTCTTCCTCTTGCAGTCGTCTCCTGCGATCTTTCTCCACCCGGAGGAACCCATGAACGTGCCGTCGGAATTTTGGCACTCTCCCTGCGGGACTTGGAGTGCTCCAACGGGTCTACATTCTGTCCTGTCTTCCGACCGTACGAAATTGAAATCGCATTCGAAGTCTTCGTCTGTGCAGTCGCATGGTTCGGACTGTGGCAGAGCTTCCTTGAATCCAAAGTTGACAAAGCAGTCGGCATCGGGTTTCCGTCTCTGGAAGGACTGCGTATGGCCCATGATACACTTGGGGTTCTTATCGCTGTCAACCCGGGCATACCACTTCTCCATGTCACTGTCCTTGCATTCTCTTTCGTGAAGACCGCCAAAATCGATGGAGTACAGAATGAATTCGGGGTTCCGCATGCCTCCTTTCACGGCTGACAGGATGAACTTGAGACTGGTAGAGTCCGGTACAGTGGTCAACTCATGGGCCCTGATCTTGTCCGGTAGAGTTGCAGATTCCCAATCCCGACCGTGGTTGATCGAGTACATGACCTTGTCAGTCTCGCCTTCGTCGAATACGGCAACCAGGAGAGAGCCCTGTCCGCCAAACTCGTATTTGTGCGCTTCATCCAGTGCTTTGATCCAAGTGGCTCCCGCATTGTCGGACACATAGAGGTCGCCCTCGGTATAGTCCTTCAAGTACTTGCCAGTATTCCCTACTCCCATGACTATACCGGGTGCAGGACTAGAGAACACTCGTCCGCTGTTGTGCTGGTTGGTCACGGAATGCAAGTGAAGCTCCTCGTCTCCGACTTTCAGGGGCTGGAATGTCCTTCCGTCGTCAAAGCTGATGGCGCTCTTCAGCTGCTTCTCGGCGAGCCAGTACTTTTCCATTTCTTGGTAGTTGTTGACGGTGTTGACAATGACGATTCCTTGGATGTTCGAAACCTTCTCAAAATCCACGATACCGACTTCGTTCCGGTTGGTGTGTTCGATATTCTTGGTGAAGTAGGTTCCATTCGAGTTGCTGGTGAAAAGATTACCGAATTCAGCCTTCGTTGTAGTCCTCACATCGACCTGGATGCTGTAGTTTGTAGACTCAAGGATTGTGTACGCGTCTTCTTCGATCCGGTGCTGACCGAATTCTGCACGGTGCCATGTCTTGGTGTCGTCCGTGACGTACAGCGCAAGTTCCCGAGTCCGCTCCGATGCCGCAGCCACGACAATGTTTCCCTTTACGGCTGCAATATTGGACATGCCCGAAACAGTGCGCCCGTCAGCCATGCGAGGCTCAACTCCGTCGCTCTTGAAGTAGTCGTTTGTGATGAGGAGACGGTAGTCTTTGGCGTCCTCGCTATGCTTGCCTTCCACTACGCAGAGAACAGTATTCTGATCGAGGACGTCATGGCCGGTGGTGAAGGCGTCGGTCGATTTGGCCCAGATACAATCTCTCCGGTGCTTGTAGAGGAGGTGGGTGGTCTCAAACGCGTCTTCGGTGTACCACGTCTGGAACTATGAGTGAGCAACCACTAATTTTGTAAGCATGGCGCGCACTTACTGTCCCTCTACACATCTGGCTACTGCACTCCTCGTCGCCTTGGTAGAGATATCTGTTGCTGTCGGTCGCATGATACTGGATAGGCCCTCTCGGACTCGCTAGGCCGTCCGTCTTGAAGGGCTTCCAGGTTTTACCCTGATCCTTCGTGATCAAGTGTGTCTTCCCCCGTCCGAGGATAAAAGCAACGTGGTTGTCGTATGGGTGTTTGAAAGCGCCGATGGCGTCGCCTTCTTTCAGACCTTCGACGATGGCCCACTCGGCGCCGGCATTGTTCGACTGGTAGACCTTCTTGCTGTCCCGATCAGTGACCAGGGCGACTTCGCTGTCGTCGAAGAAGATCAGATCAACCAAGCGGCCGTCGAACTTCTTCTTGGAGAAGCTGGGTTCTGACTTTGCGGCGATGGATCCTGTGGCCAGCAGGGCTGCCGAGAGCCAGATTAGTATAGGGAGCCTCATGGTGGTCGGTGAGCTTGTGACATGGACAGGCTATAGTTATAGCTGGAAGTACATGTTCATGGTGTTGTTGTTGGTGTTGGGGTTGTAATGCGGATCCCGTTTTGGACACTTGACACCAGCCGCACCGCAGCCGCTGGATGAAGAGCTCGCCGCTTCAGCCTGATGTGGCGCAACACCAGCTGTGCCACATGCTGTGGTCCGTGCACACGGTGTACCTGAAAGTCAGAAAGTCATTCACCTCCAACGAGCAACGGACTCTTTCACACGAAAATTACAATCCGACATCTCTTATGTTCCTTCCAGCTCTTCTATTAGATTTTTTGACCGGACAGACAACGCCCCAAATTTCGGAAGAAGTAGTATCTTATTGCGACCAATTGGGTTCTATCTCCAACATATGCTCGATTGTCACCATCTTTTTAATATATGCTTTACTCCAGCCCTTTGCTTGTACTCAATTCATTTCTACAGTAAATTCTATCAGGTTCCCTTATAGCGGATGGACGAGCAGACGTCAAATACGGCGGGCGGTTTTCCTTTCTAGGTTAATACATGCGTGCATGACTCCCGTCCGATCCACCTGACTTAACGTTACCTCGTCTGCTCCATCATCTTTTCTGTGGCCTTTATTATATCATCAAGGACACAAAATTTTCAATCGGATTACTTTTCTGTTTGGCATTTAAGATTCGCTGTCCTTTCTCCATCCCTAAAGTCGCCTTCATTGTCGGGCCGTCTGTCACCAGAGCATACCTTTCCCATCCACCATCAGAAGATGGAAGTCTTACCAGAAGTCGACCAAGGCGAGGCCTTCGCGGAAATGGAACATTTCAGCGCTGGTTATGCGAGCCGGCGCTACGACTGGAAAGATATCGTTCAACAAGACGAGCACAACCCGCCGAAACATTCCTTCAAAAGACTCTGCGGGGTAGTCGAAACATCTTTCTACGTCGATGGCGATCGCTTCGAAGGACGAGCAGACCTGAATTCTCTCTTGACATTGGAAATCCGTACCAACATGGCAGAAAACGACCTCCGTGCTCACATACAGCGTGCTTGGATGACCCTTCGTTGTCGCCATCCCCTACTCCTAGCGAAGACCAATCCGTGGGCGAAAGGAGTCAAACCCAATCTTGAGATCAGTATTCCCGAAAACGATGAGAAGATCGACTCAAATATTACTGTCTTGTGGGATAAATTCCAGAAATTCTCATCTGCCTCAGATGCAGACATCCTGTACTTCCACTCTCAGAATACCGCCCGAGTCTTCCAAGGCGACAAAACCTTGACCCATCTTTTTGTCCTTCCACTTGAGACTCTTCCAAATGGGAACAGAATACTTCGAACACTGCAAGTTACGGGACATATGATCACCGATGGACTGACCATGTTTAACTGGAACTCTGATTTCATCCGGCTCCTAAACTTGGCCCCTTCCAAGCTTAAAGAGACATATCAATTGGCACTCGAGCCCTCAAATATCAAGAAATCCCTCCCTCCGGCCCAAGAAAGTCTTTACGCCCCTGTTCCCGGCAATCTTGCCCGGCAACGTCTCTTTTGGCTCCTCCTCCGCATCCTTCGATATGTCCGCAAACCCCTCCCAACCCCTATCACCAACCCACTCCTGAAGGACGAACCTCCGAAGGACCTCTACCTGTACTCTGACGTATTCGACTGGTCCGTCACACCACCGACTACGACAGGCCACACCCGTCTCTTCTTATCTCCAGCCGCCACAAAACGCGTAACGCAGCTCTCAAAAGCGGCCGGCGCAACACTGGGCGCTGGCTCTTTCACCGTAGTCGGTCTAGCGATGATGTCTCTATACGCTAAATCCCTTTCCACACCGCCACCATTCGGGCTTCACCCACCCTTTATAGCCTCTTTCCCTTGGTCCCCCCGGGCCTTCTTTAATCATAAAGAGTGCGACAGCTGCATGCTCGCCTTCTCCGACGGCCTAATCCTACCCTACCTACCCCCTTCCATTCCCATCGAGAAGCGCTTCTCCTTCCTCGTCAAGATCGCCAACCGCCAGCTTGCCGCATACCAGCGAAAATCGAGCGAGAAGGGCGTGCAGGATGGGCTCTCCTTTCTAGACAGCCGGGCTGCACTTCGGACGTGTGCCAATACGTATTTGATTGGGCTTGAGAGGGTGGAGGCGAAGACGCCGGAAGAGTTCAAGGGGGGTGTTAATCCACAAGGAGAATATGATGCCAAGTGGATGGCGACGATGGGTGCGACGTGTGGCATCTCGTCTGTGGGGCTTACGTCTGGATTCGTGAAGGCCGGGACGACGAAGTTGGATTTGGATCTAAGTGACGGTACAAAAACCAGGGACGAAGGGGATGAGAAGATCCTTCAAGCGGATTTTAGGAGCGTTGATACGGGTGTAAGAGCGAGGGATAAGGAATTCCTGGTCCAGTGCTCTGGCGATGGGGAGAGGATGCGGTTCGGAGTCAGCTATGACCTCGCTGCTTATGATGAGAAGAAGGTGGAGGAATGGAAGAGAGTTATGGAAGGGCTGCTGGAGCCGGGAAGTGAATGGGACACAACATCATGAGCGTCTTCTCCGGATCGTCAGCCATTAGCCGACGTACAGGTCCACTTCACCAAAGTTAAGAAAAGGTACCAAAACCACAAGGCCAACCTTCCTTCAATAAGCCGCTCGAAATAGACTCTTCTATAACCCAATCAATTCCTCCAGCAACCAGCTTTTTCCCAGAGTCGATGTCTCGCTCGCTTCACTGCCCGCCATCACAGTCATCCCAATTTCACAGTGGGGACGAGGAATATAAATACAACAGTCAACAGGTACTCGCTCTTTTCTTCTGCCCTAAGTTACGTATCTTCGAGTCTACCGTCTCCGATACATTCGCCTCCTGCCTCGCCTGGCATTGAATTGAACTCTACTTTTTCGCTATCATCATCACCATATTCTGCAAATTGCAATCACCGTCACTATTCCTAATTGCTGCTCATCATCATCACCATATCCCGGCCAAAGACTTCTCCATCAACGTCGAGAGTTGCCCGTCATGCCCGGTTTTCACTGATGAAGTTCGTCAGTAACTGGTGCCTAGGGATCGGAGAGTATGACTGCAAATCTTGCTCTTTCCGGTCGAACAGAGCCAGAGACAAAGACGAGGGCATACGGCCCAAGTTCATGAGAGGCTTGCATGAACTCTCAAGTTGATCAGCCGCAGTTGATGGCACTTGTACTAATAGCTTCCTATGATTCAGATGCGCTCGAACATTCGACTGACTGCATGTAATCCTGTGCGTCATTTCAAAGCCAGAAAGCACCCGATATCGTTTCTCTTTAAAACGCCAGACTCTGATCATATGAAAAGGTCGTCGTGCTCGGTATCTCAGCCTCCCAAAATTCACACAGATTCTGGCGCGGGTTTGTTCCATTGGCTGCTGTGCCCTGGCAGTCCCAGCTTCTGTCAACATCAAGTGTTGCTAATCGCCAGTCACTATAGGTAGACTCCTCACTATGGCTTGAAGATGAGAAGCTCCGTTAACACCCAATGCTACTTATTGGAACGAGACTTTGGTGATCTAACTCAGTGATCGTGCGGTTCTTCCACACAACCATGTGTGGCCGGGCTCCGTGGAGGCGGCGAAGGTATGTAAGAGCATTCTTCGTCTGCCCCTTCCAAAGCCTTAGACAACATACAAATGCAATGGATTTCATGGGCCCACGCTCCTGGTGTTGCTGGGGCTTTCTGCTCCAACGACCAGCAGCAGTTCCCTCAAGCATTGATTCTTCACCATGGTCCATCGATGATGGATTTGACTCGTCAATACAGTTTCCCGCTCCTGATCATCGGCTTCCGGTAGTGAAGCTCAACAGCACTCATTGCTGCTTTGCATCTCCGAATTCGAGCAATGACGAAATGCAACAAGAAATACTGTTTCGCAATTGGATGACGTGGAGCTATGATCCGTGGATGCAGTACTAAGATGATATAAATCTACAGCACAACCTTCTCGGTGTCCTTCGCTACGATGAACATCAATTCAAAACAGATGAAGGTACTCGTTGGTCTGATCTTCTCCGCCTCGAGCGATATAACACTTCCAGCTTCATATCGAATTCGTCATCGAACATCAGGGATCGTCACGATCTTCGCAAATATGCCCTGCTGCTGTTCATCTTCCGACTCTGGCGATGAAGTTCAACAGCCGAAAGATGCTCTGCTCCACTACTGAGATCCGAAGCCCCAGTCTCCGTGGATTATATAAAAGCCTCCTTCTTTCCACGCCCTTGAAGCTTTGAGACCGTAGGTGATCAGTTCACAGTCTCGCATATTTTTCCTCTTCAGTCTCGAGCTTCTATCTTTTGGCCGTTATCAGCATCGATTTTCTCTTTCAAATGTACTCACATGATTCTGCTGTTTTTTGCCGTATTTTGCAGGTGGAAATCCGCATCAATACTCGACGCTGGTGCCGTCCATTACCCTCAAAGTATGATGATGAAGACCAGATTATGTCTACATCAGTATCAAAATCCGTGAGATTGACAAGATTGAGTTACAGCGTTCTGGAAACCTTAGACAAACGGCCATATCTCGCTTTAAAGGTTGAAGGGTAAAGTTTCGCTGGGTTCTCTCGCAGGATGCAGGCTATATACTAACTATTCTGCATCCCGCTCCCTCGTGGGAAACTAGGCTGAAGGTCTTGATGCCATCAGCACATACTTATATGAAACTTTTCTCAGTAAGCCCTGGATGTTTTATTCACGCACATCTTCCTTCCGTTTGAAGTTTTCAATCTCGACGATATCTATGTTTCAGGTTTCTCCATCTCGAATCTAGAGTCTCCATCATAACTTGCTGGTAATCATCACCACTGTGTGGTGCTGCTGTAGTTCGTCATCCTCAAACATCATTGAAGACCACCCTCGGGATTGGAGAAGAAGCCGTGAGCAACTCGATCAAAGCGGTGTTCCAGCTTCCCTGAATAACGAGCTCCTGGCGAGATGTGAGTAAGACGCACGCAATGGCTTCCAAAAGAGCAAGGTCCTCCTATAAGTTCATGCTCCACTCCATCACGTGGACTGGGCTCCATGAGACAGCAATTAGGGGGACATAAAAGCCTCTTTCTCTGCCACAACTTGAGGTTTCTCGCACCAATGGCTTCAATGAGATGGAAAACAAAGACTGTAAATGATTGGTCTTGACCGCCTCCGCGAAAATTCACTATCTCTATACCAGGTTGGATTCCTCACCACGGCTCCAGGATGGCGATGCCAATTGGCAGCGCCCGTTGCCAGTCAAAACCTTTGGGACTCGATGATTGATTTCGACGGGCAGAAAGTTTAGCGATGCTCATCAACGTACAGAAGTGATGATATTCAGCAACGAGATATTTCGATGGTGCTCCTAGAATGCTATACTTTGGGACTTCCGCGGGAGATAGACGCCGCGTCCTTCAACAAGTAAAGCAAGATTTTGGAAGGCACGTAGGTTTCGCCGCTGTTGTGACCGCTTACTGGATCTCGGGTTGTGTGGTAATTATATAATCATCTTTTTGAGTGGAGCTTCCGGGCGCTTTCACGTCATATTTAACGTTTGCTGGGCCATGTGCCTGATATAGAGAGAAGCGGGCGAGAATTTGAGTGTGCTGGTTCTCCTTTTCAAGATCAAGTCATTCATTGGCAGCTCCAATTATTTATCGACTAAATTCAAAGGTTGAGATATTCAAAGATGCAAATGAAATTACATAGCTAGATTCTGACATGAACAGAACTCTACAAACAACGACATCAATAAGGAAAAATACACGCTAGACCACCAGGGCCATCAACACCAACCTACCTATACTTTCGGCTTATCAATATACCTCATCTTCAACTGGGGCGGAAGAGGCCTCAGTGGAATCGGGTTCTTCGGCTTGTCACCTCCCGCCTTGGACTTCTCGCTCCTGGATGGACTCCCCACGGCCGCCGCCGGTGGAGTTCCCACCTTCGTACCACTCCTCAACTCCATCTTCGCCATCGCCGCCACCGGCGGCGACTCTTCCCTCTTCTGCCGCTTTCCCATCGACTTTTGAGGAGTGGGATAAGCAGCCTTCGCCTCCGCCTCTTTGGCCGCGGTAGTCGAGGGCGCCCTCTTCCTCTTCTTTCCCTTGTTGTCAGCGTCATCTGGAAACACCCACCCGGAGGGATACCTCTTCCGAAACATCAAATCCTCGAGAACTTCGTGGTCAATGTCAACACGGTCGTCCTTCGGGAACTCGTATTTGGCGGGATTATAGCTCACACCACTCTCGTCGACCACGAATCCCGCGATCCACTTGTTAGTGCGCGCCTCGCTGAACGGCACGAGCACGGGTCGCATATTCGGCGCGGCGAGAAGGATGCATTGCTTGAAGAATTCGAGCATCGAGGTTTCGAGCGTGGGTTTCTCGCCCTCTTGGACCTGGTGCACAAATCTTTGTTTCAGCCCCAAGTTGTCAAGCATTCGTCCCTTATCCCAGCTGGGAAGAGGCTGACTACAGAACAAGTCGTCGAGTTTAACGGATAGTTCCTCGAGGTAAATGTCCACGCCGGCAGGGCCGACGCGCGAGCACTCGTTGAGTGTATACATGACGACAGGCAAGACCTCGCTTCCCTTTATAGAGTATGTTTGATACAATTGGGACGCGGCCATGGCACCATCGAGGAAGAGCAACATTGCAAGAAGCTTGATGTTCGGGATCCCATAGCGGTGCAGGTCGATCTCGAGACGATGGGTGCCGAAATCGACTTCCACCCATTGCTTACCCTCATTGGGACCCTTAATGTAAAGGTCGGGGTTGTCTTTTGCATCCTGAAGAAAGGCCCAGCCGGACAACTTATGGATTACAGTGCCAATCTCATCTGGGTATTCATCAAGACCATACACCCATCGAAGAACTGTCTGATAAACACTCAACATGACTCTCCGCTTGAGACCGGAATGGTCAGGACCTATGTCTGTTATAATATCCATACCATATGCCATGGACCTCAGACAGCCGCTGGGATAACATTTGAGTAATTGGAAATGGTCTTTGATCTCGGCATGAACATTAGGCACTGGAACTAGAGGTATCAGAGTGAGAAGTTCAGGCGGTATATGCGCCTTGGCCGACTTGTTGATAGCGTTGGTGAGATGGAAGTATGCCCTCCCGTGTCCACCGGTGCCGGATTTTACCACATCGTCTAATACTGTGGCAGTGAAATAAGGGAACTTGTAACGAGTCCTGGCCGGGGGCCTTTCGGTCCATTGACTGAAAAAAGCGTGAGCGGCTTCGTGAGCTAACACACCAAGTATGTGGCACAACTCAGGGCGAACACCGTTTCTTAGCTTGGCTCTCTCGTTTTTTACCGTTACTGGTGTAAGTCTGATGATGATTTCACCGAACTTGTTTTTTGAAGTCGTGGTACGTCCGTTCTTTTTGGCTTTAACTCCATCTGGATCCCAACGGATAGACAGTTTTGGAAGTGCGCCGAGGAAGAAGGCGTGATTTAAGAACTTGTAAGTAAATTGCTCCAAAGGTTCCATAGGGAGGTGGCTCTTGTCCGTGGCATCATATTCATCCGCGTGGTCCAACAGCCACTGTTTGAGGAAATCTAGGTTAGTATTGTTTTGTCCATTAAGCTCGATGTCTTTTACTAAGTCGCATGCAAGCTCATACCAATTCCACGCTTTTTCGTCGGCATCGCCTAGAGCAAATGTATGGTGAGGTTGATATGGCGCAGCCATTTTGAGGACAGTTTGAGGAAGAATGGGAAATATGAGAGAAATTCACGATGGAAGGCGAGAAACAGTCTGCGGTGGGTGCTATAGGTCGCATATGGTTTTTCTTGTTTTCATTGTTTAACAAGAGGATAAAGAAATGTTTTGATGCCGTGTTCTTTGAACGCTATGTATTACAAGGCTGTCAAATAAAAACCCGGACAAAAAGCCGAACAAAGAGCCGAACAAAGAGCAGAATGCAGACAGCCATTGAGGGTCTCTGAAAGAGGACCGCGCGCACCCTGGCATAATATCTCCGACAATACACTTTGCTTGTGATCACTGTCTCGGACGGATAATATGGCGCGTGCGTTGCTGTCTAAAAATTAGACCGTTTAGGAAGAGGACGATGAGGTTGATAAAGACCAACACAGAGAATACTTCCCATTCCGATACCCTTTCCTTCTCCTTCCGTAATGATCTCCGTGTTCTGAGTAATCAGCTTCGGGATGGTCTGAACGGTCAAGGTGCGCCAGTGGACCAAAGCCAATTGTTCAACTCGAACAGCAGACGAAGTGCCCAGACATGATCTAAATTTTGGTTATTCCTGAGCATGTGTAGTCGATGGAAAATGTGGGACTAGAATTGAGGATAGCGATAAACGCTCATCCATGTGAATCAGAGAGAAGATTTCCTCGACATGACCAAGGCAACAACTATTGTTTCAATCCAGAGAGGGCACCTCCCACACCTTCGACCACGAGATCAAAGGAAGTGGGTCCTGCCACAACACTGAATTCAAAATGTAGATGTCCCTGGCTTCCGACTAAGGATGACGATACGATAGAGTTTCATCATGTCACAAAAATACCAGGAAGAAAAATGTAACTCACTATCTTGAACCATGAGCTTGCAGATGTCAAGTTGCCATATCACATCGCTATGGAAAAAGGCGGGGAGCTGCTGAGGTTCACTTGGCGTGTCCGAAGCTATTTGCGCATGGAATATTCCGGTGGTCTTGAGAAGTCAGCCGGAGAAGATCAAGCCTCGTAGGACTCGAGCTGGCGCCGATCTGAGAGATTGATTGGCACTCGTCTTCACTTCAGTAGTCCAGCTCAAGAGTAGGGCCAGCCTTGACCTCATCTAGCTCCCTTGCAATGCGGTTTTCAGTGACAATCTTTTGTATTTTCGGCGGAGGTTGCCTCGCTTCCTTTTCCGCCCTCCGCTTGAGGGCCTTCCGTTTTCTTTTGGACATGGAGCGCGTCTTAGCAGGGTTGGAGAGCTGATCTTCATTATCTTGGTCAGAGTTGTCATTGTCTTGTCGATACGCGACTTCCTGTAGGTCGATGGTTGGGTTGCCGTAGGGTCCCGCAGGGGCTTCTTCCAACGGCTCTTCGGAAGGCGTGCGGTTAGGGAGAGGTTTGGGAGAAGTTGTGGGAGAAACATTAGGTGGGGCATCGGGTGAGGACTGCTCATTTTGCCGTCTCTCGCGCAGAAGTGACGTGATCTCATGTTGTCGATACCAGGCAACGTCCTCATCTGTGAGAGTGCGTTTGACTCCATCTGTGTAATAGCCAAGGCCACCGTCATCTCCCGAGAAAGAGAGCGTTGGCGTAAACGAGTCTGGGAAGTGTCGGTGGTGGAAAACCTTCAAGTGGGCCTATTCGCATGTCAGTTTGAATGCAAAATCAAAAGGGAGATTGTCATTACCTCAGTAATGTCAGGCACCTTGCCAGAGGCAACAGCATCATTAATTGTGGCTACAGCCTCTGCGAGCGTGGGAGCCTGTAAAGTTGCTGGCATGTTGCCAGAAGGTGAAGGTCAAGGTGCAGTGGTTGAGAGGAAGCTGCTTGCGGTTTGGCTTTAGGTTCGCGACATCTTGGCAGATCGCGGTGTCACATGACTGCGGCATTGCCCACTATCTTATCAACACGTGCCCCACGTCATCTCTCTATCTGCATTCCCTCCTCTTCTCAGATGGTTCAGACGATATACCTACTCCAGCTCGTATACTCTCCGCGATGAAGCTACTAGACCTAACAATCCTTACATCTTCTCTCATACTATCAACATCTGCCCAACTCCTCCTCCCATTTGGACGACCCGCCGCAAGACCCCGCCTCCACCCCAGCCCTGACTTTGACTCCCAAACCCCCTTCGTCTCCCTTCCCCAAGTCAATATGCCTTCCCCCGGCTCTTCCATAACCCTCTCCGACGTAATCGGCACAGAGCGCCTCATTTCCATCTTCAGCGGCTTCACACGGGACATCGACACGGTATCCCAGCGGCTCGAATCGTCCTCACTGAACACAACCGTTCTCGCGCCCAGCGACACCGCTATTCGTGAGTTGCCCCGTAAGCCATGGGAGGATCCGCGAGACTATGCAGCGCTGGGCACAAACGCATATGGCGGAGAGGACGGCGAGGACAGGGCGCATAAGAATTTGAGACGGTTTGTGGAGGCGCATGTTGTGCCGGAGAGTCCGTGGGGGAAGGAGACGAAAGTGCAGACGGTGGCGGGGAACACGGTTTGGTGGGAAGAGAAGGAGGGAAAGAGGTGGGTTATGCCGGGGAGCATTGAGGTCGAGACCGTGGCGAAGAGTGTGGGCAACGGGGAGGTTTGGATTATGAAGGGGGTAAATAATTATGCTTGAGATGCACGACTGGACTGGGATCTTCACGAAGAGGCGCTCTGTGCTTGGAGTCGGAAAGGATGATTGAGTTGGCTCATGACTAATGATACCAGAGAAGACATCATTGAATCAATCAGCAATTGCATAGTACACATGCAGTTCCCATCCACGCTAAAGACAGCACAGCTTCAGGGACCTGTCCCAAACATCCCGGAATAGCTTATTTCATGGCTCTTTTCTCTGATATCCAACCTCCTTGGACGTAAAACATTTCTCCTTATCCTCTTATTCAACCAACCGTACAACCAACTGATCGCTGAAATTCCTCGGTCTCACATGTACTGCAGTAACAATCATAGTGAACACTAGCATCGAGTCCAAATAGTGAGTTACCTATACATAGATCGAAAAACAAAGATGAAGGTAAACTCTTCCTTGAAAAGATACCTAGGTTTTCATCATCCAACCAACTCGATACTTGCTATTTGTGCCCAGTAGACATGAAATCAAGTCCACCTGCTCAAGTGCTAGGCCTGTCTCAATCGACGAGCTCTCAGCAGCCCCTCGCGCTATGCTGTAATACAAGTACGTACCCAGTCTATATCGCACATCTCAGCAGCTGGAGCCGCAGACAAACAAAAGAAAAGCGAAAGAAAAACTTTTGTACTGCCAGGTATCGGTCATGGCTCGACGGTCATGGCTCGAATTATCAGGACTCTTTCTGTCGCCCCTTCTCCCTCTTCTCTTTGATATACCTCATCGACTTTCCGACACCCGCGGTCATGAAGCTCTTCACGCTCTGAACTGAACTGGGCCACTGCACCGTCTGTTTGATCGCCTTTCTGACCATGATCCCCAAATCGTCCTCCCGAGCAATGCGGCGGTCGAAATCGGTGCCCTGTCTCCTCTTAAAGCTTGTCGCATCCTCATCTCTACTCTCCTCGAGCATGATATTGAACTCCCTGCCTGGAATGCCAAACTTTCTCTGATAAAGAAAATACAGCTTCTTCCTGAACGCAGTGGGCAGCCGCCTGACCATGTTGCCCCGCTTGAAGGGATCCATATCCTGCGTCATTTTCACATCGATCGCCTCATCCTTGGCCCAATCCGCTCCCGACACCCGCGAATCGTTCCACGCCACGTTGGGCAGATGCTCAATCAGTTCGTTGTATAGTTGACGGAAATTGGGCATCTGGTGCGTGACAATGTTGTCGACTTTGCGGGGGTTCTCCGAGTTGAAGTAGTCCATGCGCGGGTCGCCCATGTAGCTTAGGCCGGCGATAGTGGTGAAGAGTTCGCGCTCGGTGAAGTTGGGTCCAAGGAGGAGGAGAGCGGTGCGGATAGCTGATATCAGGTTGACTTGGTTGGCGAGGCGGATGCGTGGGTTGTCGCGGATGATTTTGACGGGCTTATGGAGGCGGCCAGCGAGGTAGAGCGTGTCCCATTCGCTGAGGTCGCGGGCGATGGTATCGAGGTTCGCGACGCCGTATTTGATCATGGTGCCATTTACGGTTATGTACGGGTTGAAGTAGACGCCGGCGCCAAAGTTGTCTTGGACGCGGGAGACGGCTCCAGAGCCGAAGCTTCCAAGGAGAGAATAATGGTCTCTGTGTTGTGTGAGATTGAGGGAATGCCAGTGTTGAGTATAGGACACTCCAAAGATGAAGTCGATCATCTTTCTGCCCCCCTTTTGCCATTTCTCAATGGCTTGAGGTGGGTTGGGATGCGGCGAGAGGCCACCTTGGTCCGTCTTGTCCGTCTGTGAAAACACCCCAGAGCCATATGCGAAGGCGTATCGAATCGGAGCTCGGAAACCCCAGAGTATCTGTCGTAAGCTCTCCTTGAACTCCTCGTTTATTATCATATGCTGGTTTACACCAAATTTGCGATGGGGAAGCTCTGAAAACGCCGTGATGTTCCAGTTTGGATCATCCTCCCAGCCTGGAGGTAACGATTGGTTTGAAACATCTGTGATGGGATCAGATACAGTAGAGGCTTTTGAGGACACGTCGGACGACTTTTGGGACGATTGGGAGGCGGTGGGAGATGGCGGAGGGGTGGATGAGCTATGTTTTCTTCGAGAGTTCCATGTGGTCCAGCAGCTCGACGGGAGCTCTGGACGGACTGAAAGCTGGTCCGGGAAGCATTGAGCTGGCGCTGAATGGAATGAACGGCGAGGGAGGGACGTTCGCAGCGTGGACAACACACTAGGTATGATCTGGGAATTATCAGAATCAGCTTGAACGAACAGCGGCAGTAGGTGGAGGCAACATACAATTGACCGTGGTCGGAGCATGTCTGGAGGGATGGGAGAGAGGTAGGCTCAATTGCAATGTGTGGGGGAGTTCTAGGAGCAGGTCGGAGGTGGTGGTTCAAGGTTGAGGGTCTCTGGACCCATGGTCAGGTTTGGCGTCGTTGTTCAGACTGATGAGGTGGAGCGGGACTAATGCAGGGCGACTTTGTCCCATCCAGACGACGCGGTGACGATTCTGACGAAGCACGTCGGAGCCGGAGAATTACAGGCGGGGCACGTGACCAAGAGCTGCGCGTGGTCCGTGCTGTGTTTACACACAACAACCGTCGACTAGGATAGCCCTCAATACATCATCTCGCGACCACCTTCACCACTCGATTCGATCGCGCGGCGCAATGTCTTCCTCCATACCCGATGGCGTCTTCACGCTCGCCGGCCGCCTCGAGACTTTCCAAATCCCACACCATCTGTCGAAGCGACGCGCTTCGTCCACCAAGAATAAAACAACATCTACCGTGTCGTGGCCCCATACATCACCGCTACCAGAGGAGGTTCGTACTATCTCAGAGCTACCATGTATACAGTTGCTGACCAAACATGTAGCTCGCAAAGGCTGGCTTCTTCTTCAAACCTGGCACCCGAAGTCCCGACAATGTCCAATGTTTCGTGTGCAAGAGGCAACTCGATGGATGGGAAGCTGGCGACGATCCAGCTCTGGAGCACTTGTCACACGGCCCTGACTGCGGCTGGGCAGTTAACATCTGCCTCGGAAGGGTGCCAGAACAGGCCGACGAAGACCCCATGAGCGACAGGTACATCGACGCGCGCAAAGCTACGTTCATGGGATCCTGGCCCCACGAGCACCGAAAAGGCTGGAAGTGCAAGGAGAAGAAGATGGTCGAGGCAGGATGGTGCTACGAGCCCACGCCCGAGAACGACGACGGCGTTACGTGCTTCTATTGCAACCTGTCTTTGGACGGCTGGGAGCCGAAGGACAACCCTTTGTACGTGGTTTATCCCCCAGTTACTCTCACAAGCAATACTGACAGTACTCCAGGGATGAACACCGAAAACGATCGCCAGAATGTGTCTTCTTCGCGCTTGTGGATGAGTTCGCTGCAGAGCGAAAGGCATCCAAAAGCAAACGAGGTCGGACTTCACGCGCATCCAAAGCTTCTCGACTTTCCACGCAATCAAATTTAACAATGATGTCAGAAGCGCCCTCGGGTCTCTCGCTCGGCGACGTTTCCGCACGCGAGGATGACAGTGTGCTCACTACCGCGACGAATGCCACCACCACTTCTGCGACTGGAAAAGGCCGAAAGGGCAAGGCGAAAGGCAAGGCGACCCGTGGCAGAAAGAAGGCGGGCTCCGTTCTGGATGGGAGTATGCAAAATGGAGTGGATGTTGATACCGAAGCTGGGACTTCACAATTGCCTCCAGAGCAAGCTCCGCGAAGGACCGGAAGGAAGGGCAAAACGGCTATGGATTCGTCTCAAACGTTCACCACATCTATAATGGAGGACGATTCTCAAATGAGACGGAACACGCGTACCAAAGCTGCAAAGGCAAAGCCTAAGACGCGACTAAGTGATGATGAGAGTCAACTACAGTCTGAACTTATGGCTGCCATAGACGCCGCAACCCACGACGAAGGAACTCCCAAAGCTTCGCAACCCACGCGTGGTACCAAGCGCACTAGCGATGGCATGCCCAAGGTTGATTCATCCATTCTGGCAGTGGATGAATCCACATTCAACGCTAGCACACAGGGCGGAAAGCCAAAGCGCGGCCGTTCGAAGAAACAGCCTTCCCAAGTTCCACGACCTCGTTCCTCAGACTTTGTCGAGAACCCCGAGCCCGTCGAAGAAGTCATTTCCAAGCCAGCTCCCAAGGCGAAGAAAGGAAGGAAGAACACCAAGCAAGCAGAGCCCGAACCCGAGCCCGAAGCAGAACCCGAACCGTACATGGAACCCGAACCCGAACCTCTTCCAAGTCCCTCCTCTCCACCCCAATACGAAGGCACACCAACCCCACCGGATGCCACACCCTCCCCAGCAGTCTCTTCACCAACACCCGCCCGCCGCTCTTATGCCTCTGCTCGTAAATCTGTCCGCTCGATCCCGGGCTCCTGGCCCGGCTCACCCGTCGACGAATCTGAGGCCGCAGAACCCTCTTCAGCGTTCCCGCCAGCTGAAGAACGAGTCGCCAAGCCAGCATCCACCACGCCCGCACCCACCAGCGCAAAACAGCGACAGAGTGTTGTCTCCATTCACGAGGACCCTCCCAGTCCTCCACCCGCTCCGGCTTCCGCGTCAGCCTCGCCCCAGTCCTCGGACGTAGAGAACCACCCTCCGTCTTCGCGTCCTCCTACCGCATCAAGGCAACTGCCCCCTGCGAGGCAGCCCCTTGGCGAAGTCAGGAGTCCATTCACGAACCGCCAGCCCGACTTCACTGCGGCCACGCCATCGGCGGCTGCGAACATGTCGCCGTCAAAACGTAACATCATTGGCGGCAAGCTCGTCAGCGCCGTTCCTTGGGAAGCCGCAGACCTCGAAATGATTTTCGTGCCCTCACCATCCGCAAAAATGAACCTGCAGATGCGCGGATTCGGAGATAATGAGATGGACGTTGGCGTCGATGTAGAGAATGCCGGCAAGGATGCGACGGAGAAGAGGATGCAGTTGATCCTGGAGAAAGTTAAGAAGGGGTTGACGAGCCCGGAGAAAGGCATGAGTGTGGCTGAGTGGGTCAGGTTCAATGCGGAGAGGGGCGAAGAGAGGTTGAAGCAGGAGTGTGAGAGGCTTGTTGGGGTGTTTGAGAGGGAGGGAGGACGCGCTGTAGGTGTGCTGGAGGGAATGGACATTGAGGGATAGGTGGATTTGAAAAAAGAAGAGAGGGAAAAAATGACTACTTGAGATTTGGATGAGAGGAAGAGATGAGATGGATGTACGACAGATGATTAATCGGATTGGACGGGCGCTTAGTGACTTGGTTGGGAGTAATGGTGTCTCTGGTTTGCTGTTCTGTTCCATGGGACAAAGGGGATGTTTGGAGTGATAGTGCCGACCAAGCGAATTGTCTGATTGACGATGTAGACAATCAGACGATGTAGACATGATGCTTTGCCTTGTTCATTGTCTATTATTCTTCAATATCTTTTCTTCAAACTTGGTGCCATATATCAGAACGACAAGAGGAGGCGAGATCTTGGATTCATCTCACAGGTCTTTCGGAAAGTAATCCTTGGCAGAAGGAAAGCGGCTTACTGAAGGGTCTCTCCGACTGGGCGAGTATGCTTCCACGCCATCCACCACAAGACGAAAAAGAACAGGCTGTTGAATTGCTCTCAGAGCCTTCTAGTTGCTACCACCTCCGGGAGGTAATAGAGGTATGTTCTCGAGAACTTCTACTGTCCTGTCTGCGCCATTCGCTAAAAGGCGGAGAGAAAACAGCCTCCCGCAGTTACCCTAAAGCTTCCCAGGAGACATAACGGAATTCCTCTACTGACCCATCTACGCCGTTGGCCGTAAAGTCGAAGAAATAGGTCATGGAAGCTAGCCCGGAGCTCCCCAGAATATATGAGTCTTGGCGACTGACAGAAAGTAAAATTGGAGATTGTCTGCTGATCTGTCGGCGCCGTTCGCTGAAGGGTCGAGGTAAAATGGGTTCTGGGACTATCCCCAGAGATCTCCAAGAGACAGACACCTCTGGGAAAATAAATTTCACCAGCTCTTCGGGAAGCTATCCACCACTAGCTGTGTAGAAATTCCACCCTTGGATATCTAAAATTGTACCTTTTCGACCGGCTAATTATATAAGTTTCCGCCCCTAGATATCTAAGAACGTACGTTCCCGGCCGGCTGACTGTAGATTTTCCACTCTTGGATATCTGGAAATATACGTTCTGGGCTAGCTAATTGGATAGCCATTTCACCAGTCAAATTTATTTTTTCGTTTTAGATTATTTTTCCGCGGTTTTTTCCTCAAGGTAAAAGAGGAAAATGTACCTTCTCCAGAGCCATCTACGTAAAGACTAATTTCACCAGCTCTCCGGGAAGCTATCTACCACACATCTTTGGATGCCTGAAAAGGCTGATATTTAGGTAGCTAACTGTTAACATCTTACCCTTAGATCTCAGGAATCGTACATTTCAAGAAAAGTAGATTATAAAAAGAATCACTTACCTGCTTTCGAGGAAGTTATCTCTTACTCTCTGGATGAGAATGACGCCATTTTCAGGAGAAATAGATTTCTAGCCGGCTAGTACTTATCTTCCCACCTGCAGATTTCTGAAAAAGCTGAATTCTAGCCGGCCATCTGTTAAAGACCCAGCCTTAGGAACAAATATGACCATCCGACGGACAATCATCAACTTCTTGCAATCAGAATTCTCTAATCACACTTTATGAGGAAGATTGCACTCGGTACTAAGCATATGTTAGCTCTTGGGGAAGATGCGTCACACTAGAAGGACTGAATTGCGGCTTTTCGGTACTTGAAGAAAATAGATCGTTGGTTGGTATGACTGATCCTCTCTCTTGAGCTAGGCAACCTCTGACTCCTCTCTTTTTCCACCATGCTATGCTCTAAGCGAGCTATCCAAGCTCCTCTCCCTTCTCAGGACTCACCTCTATAACCAAGCCCACCCACATACCTGCTCTTCTTGATCTATATCCGAGTCTCCAAACGATCTCTGGAACTTCACTTCCCTCTTTATCGACAAAAGACCAACCCGCTAAGCGGGCTCTGTCAGCTTGTAGCCCATCGGGCGACCAATCCTCTCATCTCATCAGGTCTCAGCTGGTCTTCTCTTGCACCACCACAAAGCAGACCTTCAAAACAAACCAACAAATAAATAGCACGCAACGACAACAAGACATGTGCTGGGACAAGTACACAATAGCAGTCAAGTGCGAACACATCGTGGCAACATCAAGGACGCACTGCGACCTCTTCGACAAGAACGTGGTCCACTGCATTCTCCCCGACCCACCGGTGTACGTAAATGCTTACTGCCCCGACTGCAATAGGCTGGCGGAGAAGAAGCTACAAGAAATGAAGGAGCCTGAACCCAAGAAGGAACCGGGCACGTGAGGAGAGAAGTGAGCGCAATGACAAAAGACGCAGAGACTGTACGTGGTCAGACTTTTTGAGGATTGATATTGCGAGATATGTGTTTGTTAACAGGCATTTGTTGGAAAAGAGAACAAAACAAAAAGCTTGGGTCCGCGGCAACAGATGGCTGGTGACCGTTCCATGAAGTCTCGTCCAGTCCTAAAAGTCTTGACTGTACCGCATATGCAAAAGCAATGTAAGTGGTTCTGGCTTCCAATACCACAACATGAGCTGATTTTGACATTCAGTACGAAGAAAAGCAGAAGAGCGAACTTCTCCTCTCTGCTGTTGGGGATCCCGCGAACATTGCATCAGGTAAATTCTCACGCGGCTATGAACAGCGAAATTGTACTCTGACAAGTGAAAGCACACCGGTCGGATACGCGCCTGAATGTACGCTTGGCCAACGGGCTGCGGCGTAGAAGAAAAGTGGCGTTGCTGGAGTTGTACGACGGGAGCACAGGTACGATTCGAGCACGCAGACGTCGGCATGCATGACATGAAGGCAGAGAAGCCATGCATGAGCTTACTGTGTGCGACAGGATATGTCTTTCGAGTCTCTGTTGGGACTGCCAGCGAAGACACGATGCAGGAAAGATGAAAAGTCCGGCTGGTCCATCACGTTATCAGGGAATAAGGGGGATAGCGACGGAGGAGACGATGGATGACAGGAGAGATAGACAGGAGTGCCGTACGATAGAGAAGCAGAATCGAACAAGTCAAGCTGCACACGATTGAGAAGAACAACGGAAGTGTCGATAAGGGTTCCACGCCATCGGAAAGCTGCAGCTGTCACAGTGTAGCCCTTCAGGAACCCGACGGGAGCCCGAGATGGGAGTGATGTTGTGGTTGTGTCGGTCCGACGTTGTTCCTTGTTAGTGTCACGTGCAGTGAACTTCTTCCCCACCAGCATGATCGCTGGCCGGCATCATCTTACTCTAACAACCCGGTCCCACAACTCTCCCAAACCAAGCCGCTCTACTTACTCTTTCGAGCCTGCTGACGAAGTCTTACACAGTGCGGCATCATTGCGGCAAGAGTATTCGTAATCAATCTGATCGCCGACCCTAACAACAACTCAAATCATTCCAGCTACTCACTGCACAACCTCTGCAGAATATGAGATACTCTACGTCAAAATGAACACATCCAGGGACCATCCCCCAACCCCCGCAGGCCAAGCTCTATTATCACTTACCTCAATGGCTCACAATCGGCTTTCTCCATCTCTGCAGTCGTCGTCCGTCCCAGCTTCTCTTCTTTTCTTTTCCGCATGTGCTACGATAATTGGGACGCCCACGTCCCGGTGGCTTTCCATGGAGCTACCCAGATGCGGTTCCCACGAGCAGGACACCCATGGCCATCCATGGCCTTGTACCACGGGGCCTCGAGAGACAAAAATACAGCTGGAGGTGACAAGCAGCAGCTTCCCGTTGTCAAGTGCCATCAATTATTCATCAAGTATAGAGTTCACTTCGTTATTTCTCCAGGTCGCCGAACTATCTCCTGCTTCAGTCCCTGTCAAATCTCCCTTCCCCAGTGTTGCTGTGGCCTTGCTACTGGCACCCCATCGTACGTTTCTTGTAGTCCAATTCCACATTCACGCTTTTCCATTCAACCGTAATTCTCGAGTCTTCAGCCGGTAGGTCAAGGTCGTGCGCGTCATCCGGCTGCAACGGAGGCAGTTGTGTCTCCGAAGCCATTCGGCCAATTCTTCACCGCTCTATATATTCTCTCTCTCGTCCTCTTCATGTAGCTTTCTCTCTGCACGAGCAATATTCCGACCCAGTCTTCCCCCATCATTCTTCAGCACCAAGGAAGAGCAAGTCCACATCTCTACATCAACGTTGCTCGTCTTCTAAGAAAGAGCTCCTCCAAAATGGTCGTCCTCGCCTCCATAGCCACTCTCCTGGCTCTAGCAGCCTCAGCAACCGCCCGCGTCTGCACCAATCTCACTATTCCAGTCAACATATCTGCCCGTCAGGGCATCTTCACCCTCCCACCCTTCACCAGTAACCTCGACGCCTCCAGATTCGCCCTCAACCTGACCAAACAAGGCTCCAACTTCACCGACTCCATCCTCACCGGCTACCAAACCGTCACCGGCACCTACAACATCAGCGCGCAGTACTGCCGACCCTCCGCCGACTCGCACCCAGCCGTAGTCCAATACCTAACTCACGGCATTGGCTTCGACAAAACCTACTGGGACCTCTCCTACCAAGACTACACTTACAGCTACGCATCCGTCGCCCTCGCCGCCGGCTACGCAACCCTCGCCATCGACCGCTTTGGCGTCGGCGGATCCTACTCGCCCCTCGCAGACCCCCTCAACACCGTCCAAGCTCCCGCAGAGGTCTCCGCCACCTACGAAATCTCCAAGATGCTGCGCGCGGGTAGTCTTCCAGGGGTTGAGCATGCCTTCAACAAGGTGCTACATGTCGGCCATTCATTCGGCTCGCTGCAGACGTATTTGCTAACCGCGCTACATCCGGAGATTTCAGACGGGATTGTGCTGACGGGCTTTTCCATGAATGGGAGTTGGACAGGCCAAACGCTAGCGGGGTGGGATCTGCATCTCGCGCGGTTGAACCAGCCATTCCGCTTCGGCAACGCCTCGGCTGCGTCTGTTCTAAATGCTGTCAGGCCGCTCATCAGCAGTTACGGCGGAGTCAGCGATATCGCCAGCCTGGCGTATCGCCTCCTCGAGGCGGCGGGTATTGATATCCCGTCCCACGACATTTGGGAAGAATTCGCCACGACGGAAGTTGCGAATATCCTCACGACGCTCAATTCCAGCACCGCTGCGTCGCCGGGACAGGATCTCCCATCCCTCTATCTGACGTGGTCTGATCTCACCACCAATCAATTCGCCTTCCTGTACCCGGGATTCTACGACCTCTCGTTCGGGCTACTCGCCGAAGCGACGAAGCAGCCTGTGACTGCCGGCGAAATTATCACGTTGGGGAACGGTGCGCCGCCGACGAGCGCGTTTGCCGGACCCGTGCTAGTGTTGACGGGGAATGAGGATACGATCTATTGTGGCGGGGATTGTCTGGCTACGGGCGGTGCTGGAGGAAGTGTGCCCGAGAATAGTGTCAAAGGAGCTTTCCCGAGTACTAGCGGGTTTGAGACGTATATCCAATTGAATACTGGGTGAGTTTGGTTTTCTTTCTTTTTCCTTCCCTTGTCGTGGATATGAACTTGTGTGAAACTGACGAATTTGCAGACATGGAATCAATTTCCATTACAACTCCTCCGGAGCGTATCAGGTGATCCAAGACTGGTTTGCGAAGGAGGGGCTGGGCAGCACGGGGTCATGATCTTGCGCGGAATGAAATGGGGTTGTGGAAGACGGGAGGAGCCTAGGAGATATCGATGATTGGAGAAGGAAAGATCCATATATATATGTATGCCGGGATGCTATATGCAAAAATAGAAACCAATGGAATACCCACTTGAAGACCCGCGTCGCTAGTACCCTAGATTAATGTGAGCTGTTACCTTTTGCTGAATGTACCCCCCAATTGCAGTTTCAGACCCTGTAAATGCAAATGCCAGGGACGACAGTAAAAGCGCAGATCCAACAGACAACAACTGAAGAGAGACCCAGCCAAGATTGGAACTTCGGTAATTCTCCTGGACCATGAAAGTAACAGCACCTTATGACTGTGACCACCTAACAAGCGTAATGGCTGTCGTGTAGACCATGGCGACCACGCCGACAACCATGAGGATGATGTCTCCGATCTTGACCCATCTTTTCTCGGCCACGCCCTTGTAGTGGAGGTAAGCCGGGTAAATGTAGACAAGAGGCACGCTGTCACAATGTCAGTGAATTCAACAGAGGTAAACAGGAATCCAGGAGACCTCGACTCACCAAGCAAAACTCCCAATCAGCGCAACGAATTTATCCAGATCGCCCGCGCCCAGAATACTCACCACCGCACAAACCCCAATCAGCGCAGTGCGGAACACGTTCTTCTTCCACTTCGTCCCAGTACTCCTCTTCCCGCTCCTCTCCCCAAAGAGCTTCGTCTCGACGATCCTGACAGCAGGGAACAGCTGCACGGGCGTGCCGATCAGTACAGCCATCGAGTACAGGAACTGGATGGCATTGACGAGCTTGCTGTCTTGCGGAAAGTTGGATATGACTTCGGTGCGGGTCTGGTCGCCGAACGTGGCGTAGGAGAGCGCGCCGATGGAGGTGAAGATGACGGTGATGATGAGCATGACCAGGTATAGCAGTCGGGAGAATTTGGCGGGTTCGCGCATCGAGGATTGGATGGGGAGGATAAGCCCGATGCCTTCGAAGGTGAAAATGGCGCTCCCGACGGTAAGAGTAAAGTCGCGGGGGTTAAAAAGTTCGACACTGCGGGAAATTCCGTGCGCTGCGATGGTCTTGATGTCGTATGTCCAGATGTAGATGAGACCCATGAAGATAAAGACGTCTGCGAAGAGGGCAGCGGGACCGAGCTTGGAGATGTTGCGGATGAGAGCGAGAGGGACCAAGATGACGAGTTGGAGGCCGATTAGTGCTTTTGTGGAGATGGGCTCGTTTTCATTTCTTGGTGGGGGGGAGACGGCGAGGGCGAAGCTGTAGAGATTTTCGGCGGTGAAGATGATGCCGGCGCAGACGAAGCCGATCTGCGAGATGAAGATGGAGAAGAGGATTAGCTTGCGGAACTTGGAGCCTGATATGGCTTCGCCCAAGTCGCCGTAACCTGCACCGCCGAAATGGGAGCGGCATGAAAGGAGGAGGTGGAACGCAAGTGTTGAGATGAGCGAGACCGTGATCAGGGTGATGGAAGAGAATAGAATCCCGCCATTCTTGAACGCTTTGGGAAGGAACATGATTCCCGTTCCAATGAATGCTTTTAGGAGTGTGAAAAAGGTTTTTGTCATGCCTGCATCGCCTTCTCGCCGTGCTGCCTTTGAGGACTTGCGTCGACCGAGAAGAGGACGCCGCTCATCGGATTGTCTGCCTCGGATCGAGTCTTCGTCGTCGAAGGTAGAGTCATCTTCATCATCGGATTCTCCCAAATCTTCGCCTGCGAAACTACCATAGAGGTCGAGGAAGGAGATGAAGTTCTTGGTCACGGGACTGGTGACTTGAGATAATTTGCTCTGGACATATTGCCGTCTGAAGCCACCCGGCGCCAGCTGCTCCTGTGCCGAGATCTCGTTCTCCAGACCTGGAAATGGCCCCCTTTGACCACTGGGAGCGGCGAAGGTGGCCGCTCTCTTGTGCATCTTTGCTCGAGCGGAGATCTTGTAGATGTCTCGATGCATGTCGCCGCCGAGAAGTTTCAAACTCGATTCCTCGCCTGGCTGAGAGAGTTCCGGAGCTGAAGACGAGGCATCTCCAGTCGATTCGCTCCACATGGCATCTGGAGCCGCCGAGTAGCCCTCAGGGAGGTGTTTCGCTACTACTTCTGCCTCTGCTTCGCGCTCGCGCTGTTCCTGGGTGCTGGTGGGAGTGTCGGCCATTGCGTCCAATGTCGAAGGTTACCGGCGCATAACAAGAAGATGAATGGAGTTGCTAGAGGATCTGAGCCAGGCTTTGAGCTATAAGAAGTCTTTGCAAAGCCGAGGCGTGGTGAAAATATCCATTGGGTCGACGTTGGATGTACGAGGTGGAGGTCAAGCTCAGCCAATGACGTGCAAACTGTCGCATCCACGTGATGCTAAAACTTCATGCATTCACATCACGTGTTGACCTTAAGCTTTTCTACCTATTCATTATGTTTGACTACCGCGCAAGGAATTCCATCCCGAAGCGCATACTGAGTCTGCTCGGATCCAACACTAGTACTAGAATTTCCCGTGGTTGACCTGGTTAGGTAGAGGACCAATCGAACGCCACAACGTCATAGATCGCGGCGCGCTCAGAGGTCGCGTTTTCGAAGTACACGTGAACTCCACCAGCGAGCTTTTTGGGAAGTAAAAACGAAATCTACCTGATGAATCTCTCAAGTGTCAACTGCCAGCGAAATCCCAGAGACATGTCCAGTAAAAAGCGGACGTTGGACACGTTCTTCACTCCCACATCGACCAAGAAGGCAAAGATCGAGGAATCACAGGAACCTCCATCCAACCATCCGACCTATCCATTTCCAGTTCCTCAGCTATCTCAATCAATCCTCAATGGACTAGAACTCGCGCCAGAGGTCAAGGGGAAAGTCATAAATGACCAACCTGATCTCGATCTCCTCTATTTCCAGCCCTACATTCCCAAAGACATCTCCCTGGACCTATTTCGTTTCCTTCGGCAGTCCCTCTTCTTCTACAAGGTCCAATATACCATCAAACGCGGCTCCGTTGAAACAAACATCACCACACCCCGCTATACGACTGTCTTCGGTGTTGACGAGTCTTCTCAATTCGCTCCAGATGGCTCGCTCGTCGACAGCGCTACAAAGAGGCCTATACCAAAAGACCGGTACAAGTGTCGACCTCGACCTCTACCGCAATGTCTTGAAGCTCTCCGAATGTTGACAGAAGCTTCTACTGGGGAAACTTACAACTTTTGCCTCGTGAACTACTACGCCAGTGGCAACGATAGCATTTCCTACCACTCCGACGACGAACGCTTTCTTGGAGCCAACCCGGCCATAGCCTCGTTCTCCCTTGGAGCCAAGCGCGATTTTCTCATGAAGCACAAGCCACCCTCGAAAGCTGGTCATCTGAACACAGGCGACGTCCCGACCCTTCAAGCAGAATCCAAGTCCCTGAAATTACCACTGGGCTCTGGGGACATGATTCTCATGCGCGGACCAACCCAATCGAATTGGCTGCATAGCATACCGAAGAGGAAAGGAGCGGATGCTGAGAAAGGGAGGATCAATATTACGTTTCGGAAGGCGATGGTGAAGGCGGGGACGGAGAATTATTATACGTATAACGTGGGGAGCGGAGGTGTTTCGAAGTGGGATGAAGCGAAAGGGGAAGTGATGCCGTGGAAGTAGGATGAATCCATAGCTCAGATACGGAATTTGGAAGGCTGGGAGTTTGATGAGATTCGGGAAGAGTTGAACCTACCTACCTGTTGCTGTAATCAAGCCGAAGCACTCAAATTCAACAATACCTAATAGTATGGTGCCTTACCTAGGTACGCCGAGATGAATCCAGCTTAATTGCAGGAGCTCGCCGTTTCTTGTACTATGATGTGCAAGAGACACGTGCTTGACCTGCTCTCCATCGTTACAGGAATTGATTTTCTCCAAAGTCAATCACCGTTGGCCGAGGCCAAGTATGACGGGGAAAAAGAGTGTACTGAAGCGGACATGCTCGCAATCTTGAGCAACAGACGGGACATGAGATGAAGATGGTGACGGCCGACACGCTCCTTGCTCTTTCAGGATGCTCCCTCCCGGCATTACTAAGTCCTGACTGCGCAAAGCTTCGTCCGACGACGTACAACTTTGTGTAGGCAACGGAGATAAGACGGGATAAGTCCACGTAGACATGGAGAAGAAAGTCGTTGACACCCAGGATCATGTAGCAGTCTGAAGAATGAGTCACACCTGAGGATGTGACATAAGGAAAGTCTGGAAATGATGGGCAGAAGATTGGACGAGAATATACATTGCTTGGCGCTGGGTTCACGTCGGTGTCGGTCGGCCTGCCCCAAACCTCATCCTCGAATCCTTCACCCACCAAGTCAACCCTCATCGCGCCCACAACCACCAACTTCTTGACTGACGATACTGCGTTTGTTGCGGTCGCATAAACCATTGTACTCGAATTTTGCATTTCTTGAAGCTTTTCAGGCCGCGCAAGACGTCCTCGAAACGACGTCGATAAGACCCCGCCATCAGGCCACGGAATCAGGAGAAGCAAAGGTGAGCGAAATGGACGCAAGGAGTAGTTTTTCCCATGATTGGAGATTGACAAATGCCAGAAGACTGAGAGATTTGCCCCAAAACAATCGCGCAGGACAAACTCGAACCGTCGGATCTAAACCAAGCTTAAATCCATCCCTTCGCGAGGTTGCCTCGACCCAAAAGCCGGCAGCTTCGATCGATAGACAAGCATTGGAAACGTATCGAAACAACACTTCTTACCTACTTTTCAACGTCGTCTTCATTTCGAACAAAAAAGTTGCGCCGCATCGGACGATATTCGCCGTCTTTGAAGCCTCGATCAGATCGTACGGGCCTTCGACACGCCGAGGAGGACCTGGAGGACAAAAGAAGCCGACTGCAGACGAAATAGGGTGCTGTGGGCATTTAAGAACATACCGCCCCTTCCCCTTGGCCAAGGAACAATCAGCGCTGCCTCGATCGGAGGAGACCACAGCGAGCTTGGATCAAGCCGCCCCTCGTCGTCGGCTTGCATAGATTGCTGGTCCTCAGCCATACAGAGAGCACGTCCAGGGAGGACACATAGAGAACGGCGCTCTAGGGACGCTGACAAAGAGGGATTTGGGAGGTCTTTGCTGCAGGGTCGACTCACAAGACCGCCCTGGGACAGGCAGCGAACGAGTATTAGTACAGCGATCTGCCGGTCCTCAGTCAGCTTGCTGCCATTCTCTCTGCGCTTAAATCCGTAGCCCCTTTTGAACCGGATTTTGCGAGCAGAACATCCGTAATCAGAGACCTTTGTCATTGATTATTGTACTCCACAATGCCTCCTACGCCACCTTCGACGACATCCTCGAGTAACGGGCAGTCTCCAGACGCCCAATACCGTGTGGTGCGCAAGAGAAACAGAGTCCCTCTCTCCTGTGGACCGTGCAGGCACAGGAAGTGAGTTCTCCTGACGCATTCTCGTTTCAAGTTTGTGCTGACTTGTCTTTTCTAGGCTGAAATGCAATCGCGGCCACCCTTGCGATAACTGTACCAAGCGTGGCGATGTGGACTCTTGCACATATGCCTCGCCTAGTACTCGCAAGAAGAGTCAAACGGGTCATGGCCCCGCTGCAACCTCTGATGATATGCAGAATCGTATTGACCGTTTAGAAGGCCTGGTACTCTCGCTCATGACCAATGGCGCCCAATCTGCTGGACCCGCCGCCGCTGCTGCTGCCATCGCTGGCAGCATGAACAGCAGCTCCACCGATGCAGGATACGATGTCGAAAATCCGGAGACCATCGCAGAGGAGATGGAAGATCAAGATGATAGCGAAGTCGACCATGTCACCAAGTCCGTTGGCATGATGAAAGTTCAGAATGACAAGCATATGTTCATATCCGAGGCTCATTGGTACTCCATACTGTCAGAGGTACCTTTGCCATCCCCTCTAGCTGCGCATATCACTGACAACGACTAGATTACGGAAGTCAAGAATTACTTTGCAGACCACAAGAAACAGTTTGACGACCAATACCGGAAGGTCAAGGCACTGGCAGGCGACGACGAAAGTCCAGGCAGTGCTTTCATCTTCAAACATCACAAGGCGATGAGCAGGGAGGAGGTACTCAGCATGTTCCCTCCAAAGCAGTCGGTGGATATGCTGGTCGGTCGATACTTCAATACATATGATCCAGCGTACCGTAAGTTTACATCCGAAAGTGGCTTATGATTCGAAATTTCTGACCGCTTTAGATATCATACACGGTCCCACATTTCAGAAACAGGTGAGCAGTGAATAGCTTGATCACTTCGAACTCTATCTGACTATCATCAGTACGACCGGCACTGGATCACTCCCAACGAGACATCTGTGACTTGGCTAGGACTGGTCTTTGCGATGATCACACTTGCCCTTCAATCTTATCATCGAGCCGGTGACGAACCTCCTGAATATAAAGGAAGATCGAACGAGATGTCTGCCGACTACAGGCGGCTCACCCAGCAATGCATCGTCTTGTCAGACGTGACTCAACCAGGGATGCATCTGCTCGAGACACTGGTTCTCTGGCTACACGGTGAATACAGTAGGAGTAGGGATGCTGAGAGCGGCATCCTCTTGAGCACAGCTCTTATTACCCGATTGGCAATGCGCATGGGTTACCACCGTGATCCAAGGCCATACCCCAACATCACACCGTTTCAAGGGGAAATGCGACGACGCTTGTGGGTGGTCGTGAGATTTTGCGATCTTCTCTTCTCTGCCCAAGCTGGCCTTCCTCCCACGGTTCGTGAATCAGACACGAATGCAGAGCTTCCAAGAAACATTTACGACGACGAACTCTACGAAGACATGAAAGTCCTTCCTCCCTCGAGGCCTACAATTGAAATCACGCCTGCAACATACATGATTGCTAAGGCGCGAGTGGTCTACATGTTCGGGAAGATCTCTGAAGAAGTCCAGTCCTTGAAATGCAGTAACTACGACGACATTATGAAGCTGGATCAGGAGCTCGGAGAAGTTCAAGCTACAATCCCACTCAACCTCCAGATGAGAACCATTGAAGAGTCTGCTCGAGATTCGTCGTCACTCATCATGCAACGCTATCACATCGAACTCCTCCTGCGGAAATCTCAATGTGTTCTTCATCGCAAGTTCCTGGGTCCAGTTCGAGACAATACTCGCTACGCTTACAGCCGACGCACTGCGGTTGACGCCGCAATGACAATGCTCCACCACCAGGCCACTCTCCATCGCGAGTCCATGCCAGGCGGCCGACTCCGTAGCGTGAAATGGTTCGGCTCCTCGCTCACAACTCAAGAGTTCCTACTCGCAGGCATGATCGTCTGTCTGGATTTGTACAACACAGCAGAAGCGGAGCGAGCAGGCCGTCGTGCCTCGACAGACACGTATGACTGGAACCAAGAAGGACGCGGGAAGATGATATCCGCCATCGAAACGAGCACTCGAATCTGGGAGAGCCTTCGTGACCAGTCGATGGAGGCTTTCAAGGCATACGGAACGCTGACAGCCATGCTGAACAAGCTGAAGGAACATGACGCCATGCGCCAGCAACAGCAGAAGTATGCCGCTGCCGCTGCAGCTTTCCCAGCCACCGTCAACAACGGCGCTGGTATGGCTGAAGATGGCACCGTTGCTCCTGAGCACAGTGCTGCGATGACGTTAGGTATGCTGTCGACGGGGGCATTGACACCAAATACGAACTTGCCACCTTTCGATGGGAAGTATCCGAACTACTCCGATTCCCAGTCAGCTCATACTGGCCTGACTCCCGGATACACTGGGTCTGCTCTTGATCCAACGAGTGGTGCACCGCTCAATGCCCCAAGTCCCTTCTCGAGCTTGTTCGGATCGGGGATGGGCTTTGGTACAGGCATGGATATGGGCGCCAATGGAAATTTGGATTGGGTAAGTTGCATTGCTCCTCATCTTCAAGACCTTCCGTAGAGAACATGATGCCTAACTTGTCTTTTAGGATGCTTGGGACTCATACATCCAAGGCTCGTCACTCAACCCGGCTGAAGGGGCATGGCCTATGAACCTCGACATGCCGACGCCCTTGGTCACTGACCCATCCGCTGATCCTGCAACTTCTCAGCCGGGTGCTCAGCAAGGTCAAGGTAGTAATTATCCAACTGACGGAGGCGTCTTCATGGGTGTGAGTACTCCACCTAGGCCGGCGATGATGTAGAGTCGCTTTTCTCGAGCTTCATATCGACGCTATTTTCCTTTCTTAATGTTCTATGATTGGAGGCACAAAGAGAAAGAATTTCACGCAAACTCTTGTGAGAGCTTTATTGGGTTTTCACGCAATCGTCTTCGCTCGGATTGCAATGGGAAAAGCTTTGAGGCACAAATGGGGCGTCTAGACGGTGCAGTTGGGAAATACCAGGTGGATCAACTCTCCTCTTCATGGTATTTAGAAGACTTTTCTTACTTGGCGAAGTAATTGGAGATGTATATAGGGATCAAATGGACGTATTTGCTTGATACTACCACCATCTCAATCCACAATTGCCAACTCCAGTTCTTCGCTCACAAACTCCCTCCTTTCTCTCCCCCTGAACGCTTGACTCACCATCGCCGGGTAGACCCGGCTTGAACCGCATCAAGTGCGCTGGCTCCACATTATTTGTTGTTCGCTGTTCTCTGAACTACCCCCTGACCTGGCCTAAATTTCCCCCACCATCATTGTCTTAACCCCGCGCGCCCCGCTCTCCGACATCGCCAAAATCATCCCCTACCTCCAACCTCCACCCGCCTTGCAATGAGCGACCACAAAGCCGCATTCGACCTTTCAAAATGCGCGCGGCCGAATATTCTGGCGCTGGAGCCGTATCGGTGTGCTAGAGAGTATGTGACTGTCCATTTGCTCTACCAATTGGAGATGGTCGGAGGGAAGGAGATTATGTACAGCAAGCTAATTCCGTGGACAGTGACTACAAGGACGACGGGACGAACATTCTGTTGGATGCGAATGAGAATGCTTATGGGCCGGCGCTAGAGCTTGATGGGGAGGGGAGGTTGGCTGGGAATGGGAATGGAGGTGGAGAGGGAGAGATTGATCTTTTGGGGTTGAATCGGTATCCGGATCCGTATGTACACATTCGTATTGTCAACGTCCGGTTCTCGAGTCTCAATCTCTCACCAACTAATCGCTGGAAGCTACATGCTAACGAGCTTTCTCCAGACATCAAAACGACCTAAAACAACTCCTCTGCAACCTCCGCAACACCCACGCCCACACCTCCAAAACCCTCACCCCAGCCAACCTCTTCGTGGGCGTCGGCTCCGACGAAGCAATCGACGCCCTCCTCCGATGCTTCTGCGCCCCCTCGCGCGACCGCATCCTCACCTGCCCACCCACCTACGGCATGTACACCGTCTCGGCCTGCGTCAACGACATCCGCGTCATCTCCGTGCCGCTCCTCGCAGAAAAGGACTTCTCCCTCGACACACAGAGCATCAGCAACTCGCTGAGTGATCCCAGTATCAAGATTGTGTATCTGTGCTCCCCGGGGAATCCGACGGGCACGCTGTTGCCGAAGAAGGACATCGTGCAGATACTGCAGCATCCGACGTGGAATGGCGTTGTGGTGGTCGATGAAGCATACATCGATTTTGCGCCCGAGGGGTCCAGTCTTGCGGAGTGGGTGCTCGAGTGGCCGAATCTCGTTGTCATGCAGACCCTCTCCAAGGCGTTTGGACTCGCGGGGATTCGGCTCGGAGCGGCGTTTACGTCCCCCGAGATCGCGAGGCTGCTGAATAGTTTGAAGGCGCCGTACAATATTTCGTCGCCGACGAGTGCGCTGGCGCAGAAGGCGTTGCAGCCGGGGAGCTTGAGGGTTATGGAGGAGAAGAGGGGCAGGATTATTGCGCAGAGGGAGAGGTTGGTGAAGGAGCTACCGAAGATTCCGGGCATCGGGCGGTTCAGGGGTGGATTTGCGTCGAACTTTTTGCTGGTCGAGATGCTGGGTAAGGACGGCGAACCGAGTAATGAGGTTGCATTGGCGGTGTATGAAAGATTAGCGGAAGAGAGGGGTGTGGTGGTAAGGTTTCGAGGGAAGGAGTTCGGGTGTATGGGATGTTTAAGGGTGACCGTCGGAACGGAGGAGGAAGTGGAGAGGTTTTTGGGGGAGATCAAGATTGTACTGGGGCGTGTAAGGGGGAGTGGAAGCGGAAAAGCTGGTGGGAAAGATGAAGAGAGGAAAGAGAAGGAGGCAAATGATGTTATTGGGTGAAAGGGAGTAGGAATTGATGAGCATGGGAGATGAATGGAAGGATAGCGATCCTTGGCTTTTGATACCGAAAGGACATCAGAATAAAGGAGAGTAAAGAAAATATTGCACATAGATCAATAGACACCCACATCAAACTTATGGTACAACACTCTATTATATTCCATGGTCTGTGAAAGACGTTCTTGCATGTAGTACAAGTGCGGCTACTGCGTAGATATTCCTATTCATCCAAATCCTCGTTTAAAGCGTGCACGCAAGTAGGAACATCCCTGAACACCTTAACACTGGCTACTAGAGATATGTTGAATTTTAGAATTCCACATAGTCGGTAGCACTACGCTGCTAAGAGACAGCCGCACATGATCCTGCCTACTGATCGCGTCACCAAGTGTAAAGGTATCTGATCCGAGATCTGTGGACGTCCGTTGAGTCTTGATGCCGATTATGTGACTGCTGAGCAGTGATTCTTGCTCGCCTAAGCTGGTAGTGATTCTTGATCCTCATCGTCCAAGCTAGCAGTGAGTCTCTTTCTTCCAAACTCCTGTTTCAGGGGCGTACGTAGGTAACCATCTTCCCGAAGGTCTCAACGCTGACTTCTAAAGAAGAAGCAGGGGTTCAGATTGCCGATTTTTCAATGTCCAACTTCAGTGTTAGCAGGAGCTAGGAATGGGCTATGAAGACGTTGGTTTTTCGATATCTAACCTAAAGACTAGCAAAGACGCTGCTAAGAATCGCCCTTAGCTAAGGAAGAAGAATGAATTCTGCGTTAGCTGTATGATTGCTATGTAGTCAGTCTTATTCGTCTGGACCAGCAACGATTTTGGCTCTTCCTCACCAACTGGAAATGATTTCTGCTCGTCTAATCAGTAGTAGTTATTCAGACTCGCCAAGAATTGTAGTAATTCTACCCCGTCCATTCAGTAGCAGTGACTCTTACTCGTTTAGAGTTGGAGTGATTCTTGCTCGTCTAGTCAGGAGCAGTGGCTCTTAATCGCTTGAGTTGTAGTGATTTTTGCTCGTCCAAGCTCCAGTTTGAGGGGCGGATATAGGCGAAAGTAATCCCGGAAAGCTAATCGCCAGCGAGGAAAGGCGGGATGGAGGTGTACATTTGGTTGTTTTTCGTTATCTAACCTCAACATCAGCAGAGACATCGCTGAGAATCGTGCTCAGGACGGATGTACATCTCTTCTTGAACCCGTTGAATTATCATCGCATAATCACGTTTGGGACGCGGGGGGAACAGATAGAAGCTTCGAAATCGGTAGTCAGAGTTTCTCTCGGCATTCACAATGGCCTATCGAAGAGTAGAGTAATTCTTCATCCCCTGACCCATTCCAACTCCTCTCAATGCATGCATAGGTTTTGTACACAGGTCCGCTTCTTCTCGTGGCCCGAATCCCTAACTTTTGAGCATCGAAGTCATAGTCCTCCCTTCTTGTATTCTCCTCTCATCGCTTTCCTGCCTGTTGTGCGGGAGCTGGAGTCGCAGTGGTTGCCGTCTGTGCTGGAGGAGGTGGCATGGGAAGGTCGTCAAAATCGTCTTGCGAGACAGCTTTCAATGTGAAGACATCTAGGGCTTGTATTAGAAAAGACAACAAAATTAGAAAGCTCCACGGTTATACGTACAGACGCCAATGGCAAAGGAGAAGATGGCAGTGCCAGTGAGGATGTTTTTAATCAGGAAGGGCTGCCGGGCGCGGATGAGAGCCGGGCCTTGACGGTAGCGGTTGTTGTAGTAGGTTGACTTGGGGATACTTGAGAGCTTGTTAGTACAGGAAACGTACACTGAGCTTGCAAAACACGTACGGCATCTTGAAGTCGTGGAGCAATATGCCTTGTGGTGAATTGCGGCTCGGTGGTTTGCGCGGAGTTGATAGTAGTACTGACTCGCGCGAGTTGAAATTTTGGTGTAGCTTGTCATTTGATACTTGGCGCGCGAGTCATGTACCCCAAATGGTGGCATCTCGTCGCGACGAGCTCTCGACCTCGACCTCGCGACCTCTGTTGATCAACACCACCACCTCCGACGCGCCCTCTCTCGCGAAGCTCCAACGTCACATCACCAATTGCAGGATATGGGCAAACCCCGAGTGCATTGTAGGACCAGTTTCTACGCTTCGCCTCGGGTCCTTTTCCACATCTAGCACCGCGCGTGACATCAAAGCCTCCAAAAAGCTCAAAAGCTCACCTCAATCAACACCCTCACTCATTGACCCTCGACCTCTCTCTCCCTCCTATTCAAAATGGCCGCCTCCAGCCAGATCGCCGAAACGCTCAAGCAGCTGAAGTCTGCGCGCCTCATAGTCCTCACCGACCCGAACGCATACCTCCAAATCCTGCCGGGCATTCTACCCATGGTCGGCGCTGGCGCTGCGCTTGACCTCCGCCGGTGGGGTTCGGACTTCATTGCAGAGGCGTTTGCATCGCCGGCTGTTCCATTCGACATCAAACAGAAGCTGGTCACCAGCGTGCTCCCAGTGCTGAAAGGATACTTTGAAACGCCAGACGAGGACACCGGGGTCATCAAGACGGCGGTGCAGACTGCGGCCAGCGTATACCAGTTCGCATTCAGATACACGTAAGTACACTCCTCTTTCCATGCGTGCACATGGGCAGTTGCTATTGGCACCATGCGTACAGAGCGGAAGCTAATCCGACTTTCTCTATAGAATCAACAACCCGCTCGACAGCCAGACCTGGCAGACTATGAGCGCCATCAAGTCAAGCATTCTCAGTCGCGTGGATGTTGTACCGTCTGGTGTTCGAATCTGCTGCATCAAGTTTCTCCAGGTCGTAGTCCTTGCTCAGACGCCTGGCGTGATTTCAGATCCTCGAGTATGTCTATCCCCTCCAACCCTGTCGACTCGCAAACTTGCGCTAACTCACGTACAGGTGCCCAGCCGCAACGAAGTCTCTCTGTCTTTGGTTCCCCGAGACCATCCCCTCATCCCTCCTATTAACCTCCAGGCTGAAGCCACAGGCTTCCTCGATCGGCTCCTCGGAATTCTGCAGGAGAGCACCAGGTATGACAATCCCAAGCACATGATCACGGAGCAAAACTCCCACCAGAGCTCGTATCTAACAATTTTATATTACAGCGATGCGCTTCTCGTCACTGCGACCCTAAACAGCCTCGGAGGTCTCATCCGCGCGCGACCTTCCGTTGTCAACAAGATTGTCAATGCTCTACTCAACTTCAACCCGCTGAAGCTCATGAACGCTCCGATGACGCCAAAAAACATGGTCATGATCAAATCCATGTGGAAGACGACCAAGGCAGTTCTCAACAATGTGAATGCCCGATTCCCGCCAACCCACCCCCTCCATGAACGGATAAAGGCACATAACAAGGAGCTCGACAACACAATTACCAAGGCACCAGCTGCAGGCAAGAAGCGGGCTGCTCCAGATACCGACGAGCCTACAGATGGTTTGGATCACGCAAAGAGACAGCGTCTGGGCGCAGATGTTCCAGAGCCTCCCGCTGCGCCGCCAAAGGATCTTACGACTGGAGAAGTCAGCTATGCAGATCTGTTCACGCTTACTACCAATCATGCGCTCCAGAATTTTGATGTCACAGAGCACATCCCGTCTCCCGAGAACCTTCTTCGCATCCTGCTTCCTGTCCTCTTGTCAATAGATAAGGAGAGGATGAACAGTGCCGTCAATGTAAGCATCCCCTGTCCCCGCTTCCTCAAAATGAAGTTGCTGACAATCGTAGACGATCCGAGCTCGATATCTAGCCTTGCAAGAACGGCAGCGGCTCGAACGACTGCAGCAAGCATTGGCTGCGCCAGCCAGCAAAGCGCCCGTTGGTGACGATGACGACGAAGACTACGAACCCGAATACCCCTCTGAAGATGGCAAGCCGGCGATTGAGAAGACAAGAGACGTCAGCAGTGCTGACAACGTTGCGGATGGTGAAGTCCACGCCTTGGACCATCTAGGATCATCCAGTCTCCCTTTCCCTGGCTTGCTTTCGAGAGATGAGAGCAAGAAGTTGAATCGCGGCTATGTGATCAAATTGTTCAACCAAATGGAAGGCCTTCCAGTCCATGGACCTCAGGCGGAGTCTGCGGGATTCAACAGGCTTGCAGGAAGTGAGTATGACCGGGAGAGCTGGATCACCATGATAGCAAGGATCGCTTGTCGCTCTACCGCATTGGACATGAAGGACCCAGATGTCAAAAGCGGCTTCAAACGCGTGCTCGATCGCCAGTCTGATGACGACGATGATGCATTGGCAGCTATCCGTGAGGCTATGAAGCTCTACGTTCTCCAGGACTTCCGCAGCCGCCTCGACGTGGCGATCGATTGGCTGCACGAGGAGTGGCTGAATGACCGCCGAGAAGAGTTGATTGAAGTTCCCAACTACTCGGAATGCCTCATAGCCCTTTTGGATGGAATGCTCCCGTATTACGATGTCAGGGACTTCAAACACCTCCTGCGATTTCTGGGCGAGATTCCTACGGTCACCATGGATGTGTATGAGAGGATCAAGAATCTGGCGAAGGATCCAGAGAGGGTCATATTGGCCACACAGTCCTTGACGTAAGTCCACCCATCCCGCTCTTTGGGCGCGTTCTTCCGATATGACGCTAACTGAACAAAGTTACATCTGCCTGTATCGCCCTCCATCCAGGTCTCTTGGCGCTCATTCCCTCAAGAAAATATTCGATGATTGTAGGTGCACTTTCGGATAACTTGGAGGGAGAACAAAATCTAACTCATGACCCGCAGTTCCGGATGCGAAAGGCGCTGCTAGAAAGGCTCTGTTGAAAGTTTGGCCTCAAGCACTCGAAAGCGAACAGCCCCCTATGATCGACAATGTTGCGAAGAAAGATGTGACTGCTTGAAATTCTCTTGTGGATTGTTCAACGGCAAATGTGGATGCACAGAGTTGCGACTCGTTCTTGCAAGAGCTCGGCGTTTTCGGAGAGTGACTGTCTGATATGGGAATATATTGCATTGCATAAAAGCCGGCGTTGATAATGGGATGTAACGGGCATGGCGTAGAGTGGACTGAAGACCGAAGACCGGACAGGCTTCGGCAATGATGCTTGCCTTTTTGTATTTGATAGTACCCCAAACAAAGAACTTGATATAGTGTTCTAAGGTGGAGATTGTTGCAACTGTGGACGTGTAGCTAGAGGATAAGCATTCCTGGGAGAGTCTCAGCTATCCATGCTTCGGAATGAAAAGGCTTGATGTCCACAAGCACTCCCGGACTAAGCTTAGCATGATGACCAAGTCTCTGGAGAAGATATTCTTAGAAAGCTCGGAGGCGGAGGCAGCGGGGTGGAGTGGGTGGAGTGGGTCCGCCCCCGTCGATCAACGACCATCTTCCGCTCAGCCTTGTGAGTTGCTGACCCGATTCTTGGCACAGCTCCTTCAGCTTCACCTCCTGTGCTCTCAGCAGTCCTCCCATCACCACTTCATTTGGTGTCGTTCTGCATGCCTTAATCGTGTCTCTGGCAAACCTGAGCAACAGGACAAATACAGCACATGGATGGAGCTGCTGACTTCGCCCCAGGTGCATGTTCCGCACCGCACTGCACCGCTGCTCAACCGCCAGGTACTCTAACACTTTGACATCATAAGCTGCTAATATTGCACATACCGACTCTGATATGTGTGCACGCTGTATGAAGTGTTTTGAGAAGTGCTGGGTCGATCAGGCCCTTTCTTCTTCAGGTCTGTAGGTCGGGACTGTCGATATATAGCAGGATGCTTCATGTCCTCTTCTTCAGCCGTTTCATTCCAATCTTCCAGCATCTCATTCCAGTTTTCCAGTCTTCGCAATCATGAAGTTTCCTTCGTCTTTTGTCAAGGCCGCTCTAGGCGCATCGCTCCTTTCTTCCTCTCTTATTTGCTTTGGCTTTGCTGCTCCGACTGAGCCTTCTCCTAGTGCATCTAGTACTTCCATTTCCTCCGCCTCCCACACGGCATCCCATACTGCTTCTTCTAGTGCCTCTCCCTCTTCTTCCTCGAGCCCCGGCAACTCTTCTTCTTCGCCAGTAATCGCATATTATCACGGCACCCTCAGCATAAACGGCAACCACATCTCCCTCCTCCCCCTCATCAACAACTCTTCCGACATCGTCGTAACCCACCTCCTCCTCGCCTCCCTGCAAATCTGGCCCGAGGAGCCCAACAACAACCCGGCGCCCGCCGGTCTCACCGTCTGGACCGGCGGCTGGAACACCCCCATCGGTGCCAAAAACCTCACGCAGTTCTGGAACGACAAATCTGCCATCCAGGCAAAGGGCATCGAAGTCATCGGCTCACTCCTCGGCAGCTACACTGGTCTCCAAACCGCAAACGACAGCAGCTGGGACTACATGTACGGTGCCCTTCGCGACGGGCTGAGGAAATACAAGTTCGACGGTATCGACCTAGATATCGAAGACGCGAATCCGACCCGCAACCCAGACTCCATCACCCTCGACACCACCATCAAACTCATCGACGCCCTGCGCCAAGATTTCGGCCCGGATTTCCTCATCACGCTCGCGCCGGTCGCCAGTTGTCTTTCGCCGTCGTGCTCTTCCGCGAGTTGCATCTCTGGCTTCGACTACAAAGAACTGGAAAAGCGCCGCGGGAAGGACATTGCGTTCTACAACGCGCAATTCTACAACGGGTTCGGCGACGCGGAATCTCCAAAGTGCTACGAGGGGATTGTCAAGAATGGGTTTGCGGCAGAGAAGGTGATCATGGGCGTCCCCTCGAGTCCGTATTCCACTTCTTGCAACGGGTGGATCCCCTGGGGGAAGTTGGAGAAGACGGTTAGAGCGCTGAAGAGGGAGTTTGGAGGGAAGTTTGGAGGCGTGTTTGGGTGGGAGTATTTTGATAGCGAGCCGGGCGGGCAGACGGCGCCGTGGGAGTGGGCGCAGTTGATAGCGACGTGGTTGGGGGTTGCGGAGTTTGATGTGCAGACGAGGGATTTGGGGAAGTGTTAGAGCATAGGGGTGTTTGGGACTGGTGATGATGGTGGTGGTTTTGCATGGCGTGGTGAACATGCATGGACATGATGGGGGATAGACTGTACGGCACGACGATGGGTGCTCTGACGGCGTTTGGGACATCGTTCCACTGGGTAATATAGGCGTACAAGTAATTAGTCTTTAGCGAAGTATCACTTGCACTCAGTCTTAAGATTGACTGTAACGTAGAAACCTTGTGCTTCGATTCCGTCGATCGCTTTTTCGAAATTCCAAGTCTCACGCCTACTACGCCCTCCTCATCAACAACAGGCCCATCGGCCGCATTACCCACACTTCGTCATCACTGAGCTCCTTTCCCACATTAACTCCAACCCCTCTTCGCCTCTCTTCCAATACCCTCCGCTTGATCTCCCCCACATCCCTGGCCACATAGTCCTCCTCAACCGGCACATCCAGATTCCTCTCCCTCCAAAGAAAATAACTCGAATTCGTCCTCTTCGCCTCCGCCAAGGCAGTAAAAGTCGTCAAGTTGTCCGTTCTCAAGTCCCAGTCGGTCTCGGTTTCGGTGGCTTTCTCGGTACCTTCTGCAAGTCCAGTAGGCGGAGGTGGAAGTACCGGGATGTAGGGAACGCCTTCGCTGGTAGTGGTCGGGTAGGTGTTTAGTTGGATGGTTGACCATGCGGTTGTTGGCGAGGGGCGAGGGAGGATGTGGTAGAGGCTTCGGATGATACTTGCGCCGGGTTGAGGGATAAAACGTGCGGTTTCCGGAGCGGAGTAGACAGAGGAGGAGATGAAGGGGGCGAGGGCTGGGTAGTGCGTTGGGTAGGGGATGTCGTATGTCTAAGTCGGGCATGGTGATTCATTAACAGGTGAGAGAAGGACAAAAAGGAAGAATACGATATTTTCGAAGGGGAACGGGAAGAGTTGATGTTTACAGAGTTGGTGTTTATAGAACGAGGTTACTTACCCAGAATGCCACTGTTGCGTTGAATTTGGTAACTCGTTCGATCTCGGGCCATAGCTTGTCGAAATCGAACCAGTGTGCTGCTGTTCCCGCTACTATCATGTCGACGCTGTTGGTCTCGATCATATCTAATGTTTCAGCTTTGCCGACGATATACTGAACCTCTGTTTCCGGCCCACTTCCATCAAGGTCACCATCACTTCCTCTTCCTCCATCATCCTCATAATTGCCGTCCTGTCTCCCTCTACTGACATGCCTCAAATCTTTCAATGCCAATTTCGCCTGCCGAATCATTCCTTCTCCTGGATCCATCCCAGTGATCTTAGAGAATTCAGGCAAGAGAGGCCAGCTTGCTTGACCTGGACCGCATCCTAGATCTAGAAGGAGAGATGAAGCGCCGCGATGGAAGGACTTGATGCGGGTGTAGATGGTGGAAGGGTATTGGGGACGGGCGGAGAGGTAGGATTGGACGTTGAAGGTTGGTTGGCTGTATTCTGCCATCCTGATCTTTTGTGTGGAAACTGAGACTGAGGTAAAGATGGTAGGACTGAGAAAATGGAAAACTTTGATGAATGTCCAAATCGTGATGGAATTGTTGAAGGTTTCTTGGAAGGAGAGGCAGATAGAAGGTACGGCACTTGAATATTTGAGTCATAGGTTTTCCAATTCCGAATGACTTGCGGAGATGTTATCAACAGAATCAGGTCTAGAGACTTACGACTGTTTACAGGTCTCCGGAAGGTCTCCGGAGGATTCCAGAAGGTTTTCACAGGCAGCTATAATCTCATTGCACATTGATTGATGTCGGAGTCTATGGGGTGATAGTTGCCAAGCTCCGAGGATACTGCGTGATCACGTTGGGAGTGCAATAACGCAGTGGAAAAAGTGAGATCTTTGAGAGAGCAAAGATGTGAAGATTGTGATGTGTGTGTTGAATTGTGTGATGTAACTGTCTAGGAGTGCCAAATGCCGGAGATGGAATATATGCTCCAGATCACATGATGCCTGACTATGCACTCACGTGACTAGTCTCCGACAATTGATGATGTTTTCAGGCTGTGGTTGTCATCAAGGCAGAATGCGGAGAAAATGAGGACGTTCGGCGTTCGGACCCAGTGATGATCCGGGAATCGGCACATCAACCACAGCCCTCCCTCCGCACCTCCCATGACCTCTGTTTCTCCTCCTCAAAACATGACACCGGTCAACCTTCTGACGTTACCTGTTGTGCCATCGACTAATTTCTGACCTCCGGCTACTTGTTACCGCTCGCAAAATAGCACCCAATGAATCCCCGTAGGATGCGGCTAATAGCTAAATGAGCCAAGCAAAGACAATGATCGTCCCGCAAGGGAGGGGATGTTGAAGTCAGCCCCGACATGTATGCATGATGATCACATATAAACATACGCGTATTTCGGCCGTGTGGGGATATACATACAAGAATAAGAATCATGTAAGGAACCTCTCCTACTGCAGTCTACTGGTTCATCCGCTGTTCTTTTCATCAAGCTTTCGCATAGTCTCTTGTTTCGTCTTGTATGTTCGTGGAGGCCTCGGCGGATACCTCCTTAATTGAACCTGGAGAACTGCAAAAATCATGAGGTCCTTGTTGTCAGTTGTGTTATACCTAGGATCAGCCACAGCTTCTGCTCTCCCAGGCTGGGGTGGACCTTCCTACGATCCACCAGAGCACGGCGGCGGCCATGCTGGCGGAAACAACAACGTCTGGGATCTGGAAAAATTCAGTGCCCTTGTAGCATTCGGTGACAGCTACACAGACGACAGCCGCTTTCTTTACTTCTACACCAACAATGGCTCAGCACCACCCGTAGGATGGATTAGTCCCCCCAACAACAACTCTGCAGACGGCGGATACCCCTGGCCAGACTACGTCCACTGGTATACCGGCGCCCGAATCTACAACTACGCCGTTAACGGTGCCTCTTGCACCAACGATATCTCCCCACGCTATTTCGCCGGCATCAACGGCAACTTCCCGGACATCGAACACTATGAAGTCCCCGCCTGGATAGCCGACAGCAAATATGTCGCCCCGGATGGAACAAAAGCACTTGACACTCCCCAAGATGAGACGGTCTACTCCATGTGGATTGGCACCAACGAGCTCGACATTGGCGAGATGCTGACGGATTCCCAAGTTCCCGGGACCAACATTTCAACATACATGGACTGTGTTTTCGAACAGCTTCAGCGCATCTACGATAACGGTGCCAGGTACTTTGTCCTGCAGAATGTGCAGCCGCTGCAGTTGACGCCCCTGGTTGCGGCGCCAGAGAACGGAGGCGTGGGACCTAACCATTATTGGCCGGATAAGCCTGATAACCTGACTGCGATCAGCTTGAAGATGATGCAGATGGTCTGGGGCTGTAACGAGATCTATCAGTATCGGACGCCTTTTGAATTGCTGGTTGCCAAGAAGTTCCCCGGGGCGAGGTTTGCTCTTATGGATATGTATGGATTGGTAAGTTTGTCTGGCTTGAAGCTGCCGTCTCTGTATCTCCGTTTCCTCTGCTGATGACTTTGATATCCAGGTCCTTGATATTTGGAACAATCCCACGGAGTACTTGAATGGAACTGCGCCGGCCAACAATACTGGATTCATCAACCATTGCTCCTTGGATGGACTGACCTGCGTGCGGCAGGAGAGTCCAGATAGCTACCTGTGGTACGATGAGTCGCATCCTTCTGAACAGACAGATCGTATCATTGCGAGGACATTTGTGGACGTTGTCAAGGGAACGAGCAAATGGGCGACTTACTGGTCGAGTTAAGGGGAGACGCAGTTCTGTCGTCCCTGCTGGGCTCTGACACGGCAGTTCCCATGCCATGTGATCGATGCATAGTTGTCTAATATTATGTTGAAATTCGACATTTGTAATCTATCAACTTTCCGCTCAATGGCTGAGTGGGCCAATTGCCCTCTATCGAGTTAAGGTAAAAGATTATTAGATACGAGTACACCATTCTCTGCATACCTTACCTACTCTCCCTTCGCAGCGCGAGTACAAGAGGGGGTAATGCCAAGCCGGGTGGCGAATATCTTCCCGTCCGGAATCCAACTCAGCGTAAAGACCACCACGACTACGTTCAACTCAATCCCTCATCAATAATCTGTATACAACTCGTACGGCATCTTGCTCTTTTTAAGCAGCTTATGAATGAAATTATGCCATGTCCGCGTACTCTTATTCATGAGCTCGAGGTTGGCGCCGCGCTTTCGCCTATGTCTCCAAGATTTCACCACCTCATTTCTTCAGGCGTACCCAATTCGTCGTTCATTCTTTGTTTCAGGAGTCGCGAAACCGGAGCCGAAACCGAAACCGACGTAATCAGCTATTTCAAGCCTTGTAGATCTAGCAGTTGCTACTAGGTCTGGTCTACAATTTCACTCTGTCGATCCGAAGTGTTCGGCATACCCGGTTAACACTCTGGTAGAGTGGTTCCTAGGATTATATCATATCATTCACCCACCTTATTGATGGTCCCAGTCGCAACAACTGGTCTAGGGTTTGTTACCATGTGAACTTTATCTATTTCGTCTTTTCGTAGCCATCACGTGCCGAACTTTGATGAGCGGTTACTGCCCGCACTCAAACACATAATTCTGTCCTCTCTCAAAAATCTACTAGTACAACACCAACAGTCAAGGAGGAACATGTTTTCATTGGTGCACTTATATTCTATATGAATCGCATCGAGTTCTCCAGCCGCCAAATGTCAATGACAAGGATGCCTGTCCATCTGCCGTTCTCGCTTTGGTTGATTATTTCCTGTTTCACAATAAAAGACCCAAGGACGACTACCTCTCGAGCCAATAAGGGGCTCCTGAACCATTGGCTAGAAGTTGATCATGGACTTGGTCTGGGGGTCCAATGGTCTGGTGGTTCATGAACTGTTTTTGGTCATGGGAGGATCGATACTTATAATTCTCCTCCCGTCTGCTCCCTCAATCGACTGGTCTCCTTTTAGTTTCTCAGTCTGTCATTTCAGCACCTCAAAAATGCATTTCTCGCTCATCTGCATTAGCCTTTATACCATAGGCGTGGCCGTGGCTACGCCTGGCCATGTTCGCCAACCACTGACCTCAAAGTCCAAGCTTGGTAAGGAACTCTCGTATGGTCATATCTATCAGTCACGTGTTTCTAACACTTCCTTCACAGTTGCAAGACAATCGATGCCCGCGATCAACCTGCCGACCATGGAAGCATTTGACACGAAAGAAGTTGAGCCCAAAGCAGACTCGAGCGCCATTCGCAAAATCATGCGATGGGGCCCTCTGAGAGTCAACGCCAAAAACGTCCGTTTCTTCATACGCTCAACCTCCTCCAAGGAACAAATCCGCTAAAGCTAAAAATCCCAGGGAACCCACACGGGAAAGTTAGACCCCACCAGCGACGCCTTCTCCGCCGTCCTCGACGGCATGTGCACCGACTGCATGTACATCACCGGCTCGACCTACCTGACCTACGCAAACGGCTCCCGCGCCTCCATCGCCACGGGCATCTACAACCACCACGTCTTCGTCGGCGACATTGGCAAGAAGCAATCCCCCATCTACTCGTGCAGTACCGGCGCCAACACCACTACACCGAACCCCGAGACCACTGAGGCGCCGGCCGAAGGAGGCCATGCCGATATGGAAGGCATGTCCGCCGAAGGCGAAGCAGGCCACAGCCACGGCGACCGAGTCCGCCGCGATGGCACGAGCGGGCTTGCTGTGCAACTCCTCGGCAGCGGCGATGATGGTGCGCCGATGAGTTATGCGTCTAGTCAGCCGGATGTTATCAAGACGGGCTTTTATGTTGGCAAGGAGGAGAAGGTGATGCATTCGTCCGAGTACGTCAACTACAAGGATTATCCGCAAGATATCTACATGACGATCGATTACGAGTATATCCCCGGCAAGCCCGAGGGGTATAGCGACGCGTTGCATTCGTCTTTCACGGTTACCGGGTGCGGAGGCGCTGGATATGGTATGTTTACCCCCTTTTCTCTCCTCCTTTCTTTGCAACTACTCTTCACCTTTGAGAACCACCAAACCAACCTCTTCCTTAGAACCAGCCAAAAACAAAGCCTCCTCAATCCTCTCCCCACCCCTCTACATAACCGCCGCCGGCACCTTCCTAAACGCGCAAGCCCACCTCCACGACGGCGGCATCAACGTGCGGATCTTCCTCAACCGCGCGCTGGTGTGCGACTCAGTGGCCGAGTACGGCTCCGCGGACGCGGGCGAAGCCACCGAGGTCGGCGGCGAGGCTTGGACCACTATCAAGGGCTATACGGGATGTAGCGAGGCGATTTCGATGGAGGTGGGGGATGAAGTTGTTGTGGAGGCGAGTTATGATCCGACGAAGCATCGGCTGTGAGTTTCCCCCCCCCCCCCTTTTTTTTGCGTTGTTGTTTGCGACGTTGCGTCGCTTGCGGATTGGCCCGGGTATTTGCTGACTTGGAATGGCTTCAGGCGACCTGGTGCTGTGGACCATTCGATGATGGGCGAGGCGATGGGAATGATGGGGTTTGTTTATGCTATCAAGCAATAAACTCCACGATTAGGCTTTCTATAGAGTGTGCATACATCAGCTTTTCCGAATCTTCTTTCGAACATGCCTCCTTGGTGCATACTGGGAATGCGTTTTGCGTGCATGACAGATTTGCAATTCCGGAAGTGATATCGGTCAATTATTTGATCTCATGGTAAGTAGCCTACGCCATCCACTGGATGCTTCTAAGAAGTGCAATATCACAGTTTTCACCCAACCAGCCAGCCAATGCTCCAAATACGCCAGCTCATAGCCTAGAGCGCCGTGATACGAATTCCTCCTTTTCCATTTCCGTCGCTATTTCTGCCATCTCATCATCTTCATCTCCTCGCTCCTTCACCCCCTCCATCGTAAAGCCAAGCACCTCCCTATTCTCATCCGTCAGCCTGCCCCATTCAAGCAACAGCCTAAACAGATAGATCTCCATATCCTCTTTCCTGACCACCTTGCCCACCCACTCCCTGCCCGCCTCAGCAATCTTCTCCGCCTCTTTCTGATGCCCCTGCCATTTGCCACCGTCCCACCCCGCGAAATAGACGAGTGTGCTCCAGAGCCCGTGTAACCGGATATCGATGGGCACGAAATGCTTCCACGCGACGAGACGGTCGTCGTACCATTCCCTGAATAGAGCCGCTTTAAAGGGCAAACTGCGGGATTGGAGGAAGGGCAGGAAGCGACCACTGAAGCCTGCACCGTCCGTGTCGAGGAGGTAGGCGTTGGACCAGTGTGTTTGGAAGTCGGTGTAAGGAGGGCGTGGGCCAAACTCGAGATTTTGGTCATCGCAGTCGCGGCCGCCGCAGCGTGCGATGTCGCCGACGAGGGAGATATCGACGAGAGTTGGTGTGAGGCGGGATTTCAGGTCTTGTGGTGAGATTGGGGTGTATTTGAAGTTGTTGCTTCCGGATGGCAAGAGGAGAGTTTGTGGGGATGTTGCATGATTGGCTAGATGGACAAGGCGTTGGCGCGTCATTCCTTTCCAGGTACCCGAGTTTGAAGATACGCCTTCAGAAGTTGTCCCACGCCAGAATATTGTTTTGCTCTTCTTTTGAAAAGGCACGTCTGGGTTTTGTGGGATTGGCGCATACTCCACTTTGTTCATGTAATTCCAGGAGGATGGATAGAGGATATCTGCGAAACCGTCGGCTTTGCTCTGGCTGAACACCGGACGGAGTTTACGCGTGCCGGTGAAAGAAGCTGGTGAAAGGTAGAAGCCGTGAAGATCTGCCAGATCGGGCTGATGGCAGATGGATCCTGCGAGATGCCAGTCCGAAACGAAGTGACCATCCGAGTGAGGTCTCGAGCAGGAGAGGCAAAGGCTTTTGCGATTCCAAATCCGTGCCGTACGGGCTGGTGAACTTGGCGGACAGGCTACTGAGCCATAATCGTAGAACATTGACTGAAACCGCGGACGCCCAACGCGCTCGGTGTCGTCCTGCTGGTGCAGCTCCGGCCATGTTGCTCCTCGCTTTTCGCTAAAATGAGACACCGCGTGCTCGCTCCGTTGACTTGCTCTTGCTCGACCAATGTTCTCAAGCCACGTGATATCTTCATGAGGGACTGATACCCGACACTCGTCGTTGATATTCATTGCTAGGTCCATGTCTGGGAGGATGTTCACAAAGTCCTTCATCATGTGCATAGTGCCTTCCAGCATCCATCGATGGGTATCTGGTGTGTACGGCCCAATTGAAGCCTTACCACCGCGTATCGAGATGGAAGCAACACCATTTCCGGGGCGAGATATCTCCCACGTCGTTCTTGAGCGGAGTTCGCGCGGACTCAGAGCCCAAAACGGCTTCAGGTCATCCTCAATGCTGTCGAAATCATTGAAGACAACGGAAGAGCGCTTTGCAGCAAATTTATACCACTTGTCGAAACTGGGTGGTGGATGGCGGCCATACCGTACAACGTACGCCTTGACAGTTTCTGCGAGCGACGATCCTGTCCCTGCTTGCTTTGTCCAAGTCTCGTGCAAGGTATCCCCGTGGCGGATAAGTTTATCGATAGGGTGCTCGGTGATGTGAAGTCCACTATGATACCACAAGGTACCCTGAGCGAGTACAATAGCCAGGAGAGGTGCCAGGATCCATATCGGCAAAGTGGGCAATGAATTGGTAAGTGTCGACTTGGTGGACAAGTCATTCGTCCGACTGGTTGATTCTGGCATCATGTAGATGACAAGCGAAATGATAATCGCAACAGAAGACAACATGATCTTGAAGCCGGAAAGTTGACCGAGGGACGTTACGTAGTTCCACGCGGAGAAAAAGCCAAGTGTCAAAGATGCGGCTGCGACGCAGAGCATCGCAGATCGCAAAACGCCGCATTTGTAGACCTGTCAGTTGTTAGTTCTAAATTACTGTTTCAAGTGCGTGTTGCTCTATATGGTGCTTATCAGGAAAAGGGTACTTACGGAGCGGATTGCAAACTGCACAGTAACACAGACCGCGAGGGAAAACTTCAATATGCTGGCGTAGTACGCTACAGGCACGTTTTTCGTCCAATACCTCTCATCAGGCAGAGACAAAAAAGCAATGCCGCCAGCAGCAAGAAGTACCAAGGATGAAAGCTACAGGATCAGTACTTGATGTCTAATTCACAGAGAGCGACTTACAACTAGGCACCATCCAAGGACGCGAGGACTTCGGTTTGTGTTGTGGGTGTGTAATCCGGCCAGGCGCACGATGATAATAAGAAGAAGACCATCCAAAATAAAGCCAGAAAATTGCAAAAGGGGTATATCGTGAATGAAACGCAAAGTCGCAGCACAAATGATAGTCGACCGCGGGGTGACGTCCAAAACGGAGCCAAGCAGACTGCTGCATCCAAGCAACAGACTTGTACCGAGATTGGTGAATCGACTCCGTTTTACTCTGTCGCGGAAAACTGCAAGGAAACCAACGAGTTTGCCGTCGGGAAGCCCCACAGTCCGAGACCTCTGGTTGAGGAAGTAGTCTTCGATGGCCAGAACCAAAGGTAGAAATGCCTGATAGAGTAAGCAACGTGTTCTTCAACCACGTGAGCAAGTAACGTACCTGTAGTCCATGGACGGTACACTGCGTATTAAGTGTGACCCTGTGGAGCACCTCGACCCGCAAGCATACACAAAGGAGAAGGGCAAGAAAGAAGATGCGGGCCTGTCGCAGTCTGCTCGTGGGGCCATTAGCAGGAGTTCCATCTACACTGAGAACTGAAGCGCCCGACGATTGCCTAGAATGCGAGAATCTCCTCTCAGTCAAAGGGATCGGCGTGAAGTCCGGAGAGGAGTGGAGGGCTATGGGCCACAGTCGTTCTCCAGCGATGATAGAAGCGCCACAGGCAGCGAGGATGATGATGGCGGAAGGCACAGGTCTGTCGAAGGCGAACGAGGTGTCATAGGTGGTCGACAGGTACGCGATTGAGGCGATCAGTCCCCTGTAGCATGTGAGCATAGAAGTCCGGTAGCACGGTTCAAAGCAGGGCTCCTACCATAAGATGAGAATCTGGTGCCAGTCCATAGTGGGTCTCGGCTATGAATGCTGGCATGGAGGAGAGACTGGCAAGGCGAAGTGAGCATACATGTCGGCGGAGGGCGCTTGGAGGAAGAGGTGCGGTCGGTGGCAGGCTGGAGGCTGGCAGCAAGGAGTGAAGTCGCTTGTCCTTGAGGCTCCTGCGCTTGGAGCAAACATACAGAGAGATGCAGGATGCGCAGTGATAGCTGGGCGGTAGAGGGACGAGATTAAGGGAGGCGTCAGTTCGCACAGCGTCGCGCACCAAGCGCCAGTATGCTTGACCTCTGGCTGGCCTGAACGGGTTGGACGTGAAATGTCGCGGATAGAGTGCTTCAAGCTTGCAAGTCGTCGAGGTCGTTTTCGTATTGCTTTTTCTGCCACTGACGTCCGCGTACCGCCCGCTCAAGCTTTAGCCGCGCTGTCACCACTGTTGGTGCTGTGGCAGAGGTGGCGGTGCACTCCCGAGGGCGGTGAAGGCGCTTCCGCTCGAAAATTATTCTGCCACCACCTCCAACATCTGCACTGCTCGACTACTGAACATTCACTCGACAGTTATCTGCTGATGAATAATTCCACACAATCCTGAGGAGGTGGGAGGGAGACTACGCGATCACAATGCCGAAGAAAGCCATGTAAGCTCCCCAGTATCTCTTCCCCAAATGGCCTCTAACATTCCCACAGCGACTCGCGAATATTGTCCCTCATTCGAAATGGCGCCCAAGAGAAGAAGCGCAGTTTCTTCGTCGTGGTTGGCGACCGACAGAAAGACGTCATCGTCAATCTCTATCATATCCTTCTCAGCGCAGACATCAAGTTGAATAAGACCGTCTTGTGGGCATACAAGAATAAACTGCTGGGCTTCACGAGGTATGTGGAGAAAGACACTGGCTCAGATCGTGGTGCTGATAGCATACTCTAGTCACCGGAAGAAGCGCGAAAAGAAGATTAAGAAAGAAGTTAAATTTGGACTGCGCGATGTGAACTCGGAAGATCCCTTCGAACTGTTCGTCTCGACGCAGAACATTCGGTATGTCTACTACAAAGAGTCGGAGAAGGTTCTCGGGAACACGTTCGGAATGTGCATATTACAGGACTTCGAAGCTCTCACGCCGAACCTGCTCGCCCGGACCATCGAGACTGTCGAAGGAGGTGGCCTGGTAATTCTTCTCCTCAAAGGGATGAACAGTCTGAAGCAACTATACACTCTTTCAATGGACATCCACTCTCGATATCGTACGGAAGCACACGACGACGTTATTGCGCGATTCAACGAACGGTTCATTCTCTCTCTGGGTAGCTGCGACTCGTGCTTAGTTGTCGACGATGAGCTGAATGTCCTGCCCATATCTGGAGGAAGATCGGTCCAGCCACTACCGCCGCCTGATCCAGAAGCCGAAGGCAAGACGCCAGCCGCAAAAGAGCTAGCCGAAATCAAGGAGAGTTTGGCGGAAACACAGCCTGTCGGATCGCTGATCACGCTAGCAAAGACTGTGGATCAGGCCAGAGCCCTCTTGACGTTTGTGGATGCTATCGCGGAGAAGACGCTTCAAAGTACTGTTACTTTGACGGCTGCCCGTGGACGAGGCAAGTCTGCAGCTCTGGGAGTGGCTATCGCAGCGGCAATTGCCCACGGTTACAGCAACATCTTCATCACGTCACCGAGTCCGGAGAATCTCAAGACCCTGTTTGAATTCGTTTTCAAGGGATTCGACGCTCTCAACTACCTCGATCATGCCGACTACTCGATTATGCAATCCACAAATCCCGACTTCAATAAAGCAATTGTTCGGGTGAACGTGCACCGGCAGCATCGACAGACCATCCAGTACATCCAGCCTCAAGATGCTTATGCCTTGGGTCAGGCAGAGCTACTGGTCATCGACGAAGCTGCTGCAATACCATTGCCGCTCGTCAGGAAGCTCATGGGTCCATACCTAGTGTTCATGGCATCTACAATCAACGGATATGAGGGTACTGGAAGATCACTATCATTGAAGCTCATTAATCAACTTCGAGAACAGTCGAGAGGCGGAGCGAAGGCAGCGAATGGAGATGGCGTGGGCGTAACTGATCGTTCCTCTGGAAAAGTGAGCAAAGACTCTGATGTTGCGATCAGTGGACGATCACTTCGCGAGATTACGCTGTCTGAGCCCATCCGATATGCGAAAGGAGATTCCGTCGAAAAGTGGCTAAACAAACTTCTCTGTCTCGATGCCACGCTTGCAAAATCCAAGCTCCAATATCGAGGCCTTCCTTCTCCGGAGCAGTGCCAGCTTCTTCAAGTCAACCGAGATACCCTGTTTTCTTTTCATCCCACATCCGAAAAATTCCTCCAACAAATGATGGCATTATACGTGGAGAGCCACTACAAAAACTCTCCAAACGACCTCCAGCTCATGTCGGACGCCCCAGCACATCAATTGTTTGTTCTTGTGCCACCTGTTGAGGACAGCAGTCAACTCCCCGAACCTCTATGTGTCATTCAAGTTGCCTTGGAAGGTCAAATAAGCAGAGACAGCGTGATGAGTAGTCTTGGAAGAGGACAGAGAGCGGCCGGTGACCTCATTCCATGGCTCGTCAGCGAGCAATTCCAAGATGGCGACTTTGCGCAACTCTCTGGCGCCAGAGTGGTGCGAATAGCAACGAATTCCGATTACATAAAGATGGGCTACGGAAGCCGTGCGCTGCAACTTCTCACAGACTTCTACGAGGGCAAGTGCTTGAGCCTGTCGGAGTCTGAATTGGTGGAAGAGGAGCACATGCAGCGGGTTACAGACGCAGAGCTCGCCGAGTCCACCCTGCTCCAGGACAACGTCAAAGTTCGGGAAATGAAGGCGATGCCACCTCTATTCGCTCTCTTGTCAGAACGGAAACCCCCCAGCCTCGACTATGTAGGTGTTAGCTATGGCATCACTACTCAACTCCACAAGTTCTGGCAACGTGCCGCCTTTGTCCCTCTCTACGTCGGCCAGCGTGCCAACGATCTCACTGGCGAACACACCTGCGTCATGGTCCGCACGTTTGACAATCCGGATATCGACAGCAGCTGGCTTTCGCTCTACGCCAAAGACTTCCACAAGCGCTTCATTTCGCTTCTCTCCTACCAATTCCGCACCTTCCAAGCCAGCCTCTCCCTCAGCGTCCATGGATCCGCCCAGCACGGTGTGGACATGGATGAAACGAATACCGCAGTGTCTCTCACAAAATCCGAACTCGATGGAATGTTCTCCCAGTTCGATCTCAAACGTCTTGAGAGCTACGCGAATCAACTCATCGACTATCATCTCATCCTCGACATGCTCCCCACTATCGCAACCCTTTACTTCACACGCCGGCTTTCTCCAGGTGTAAGCCTCAGCTACGCGCAAATGAGCATCCTCATGGCCGTGGGACTGCAACGGAAGTCCCTCGACGATACCGCACAGGAGCTCGGAGCACCCATGGCACAGCTGTTGCCGATGTTTAATAAGGTCGTGCGGAAAGTGAGCAGCCACTTCCGAAATATCGTCGAAGGAGCTGTCGCGGAGACTATGCCTGACGCGCCAGCGGAAGCCGAAAACGGGGCAGCTGAATCGGAGGCTGGAGCTGGTGCGAACAAATACAAACCGCTTGAGCAGACTTTAGAAGACGAGCTCGACGAAGCGGGCGGCGAAGTCAAGAGAGCGGAGAAGGAGCGCATGAGGGAGATGATTGCGAATCTCCCGCTGGACAAGTGAGTGGTCTTTCCCCATCACCTACCACGCCACTCAAATAGCTTGTACTAATGTCTACGTCCCACAGATACGAATCCGCTGACCCAGCAGCCTCCTGGGAAGATGCCGAACGTCAGGTCCGCGCCAGCGGTGGTGGAAAGGCGACGACTGTGAGTGTCAAGAGTGGAAAGGAGAAGCAGGGCAAGAGGAAGGCTGGCGAGGCGTGGAAAGAAGCGGCCAAGGAAGCCGAGCCGAAGCATGGGAAGAAGCACAAGGGGAAGAGGTGATGATCATGGCATGCTTCAGGAGTAAGGTAGATGCGGGCGGCGGGATTCAAGGCCCAAAGGAAATGATATGTGAAATGGACAATAGACATCCGGCTTCTACGAAGATATGGAATCGAAACCTATCCATAAGTGAGGCATATCAGACCTTTTGTCTATTGAGATGTTTATGTGTCTTGCTGTGGGTTTATGAGATTAGACGACAATGAACGCGCAATGTGACGAGAAGAAAGGGAAAAGAGCATGTCCATCATGGGAACCCAGAGGGCTTATCAGGCCATCCACGTGCATCTTGTCAGATCAGATTTTGAGCAAAATGGAATTTCCGAGCATCATCAGATCATTCGATTGGAAATGGCTGCCTTCGTCGACTTTTGCGTATCCAACAACATAAAATCCCCAAAAATAAAAATAAAAGAAAGTGGCAAAACTTAACCACCCTGGATGGTGGTTAAGAACAGGCTCTAGGTAACTGTTTTTGAATCGGTCGGGGGTCGATGTTGTACTGGAGCCATTGCCTCCCTTAAGCTTTTATTTATATAGGTGGCCTAGTAAGCACCTCCATCCTAGCACTTGAATAAATGCTCTCAGAGTTGCAAATTGAATCGGTGGTCGGTCTGGGAATCGAACCCATGGCTGGAAAGTACGAATTATTTGCCCTGACCTGACTCGGTATTAACCACTAAGCCAGGCACCACGTACTACTTCAGTTGAAATGGACCTGGTTTACGCGGCTTATATTGTGGGGAAAGTGAAGTGAGGTGAATTGGGCCATATCACAATAGTCGCCTGTTTCCACAGAAAGAGCCATTTGGCTATCCAAACCCCGTTCCCAATCTTGCTTGGCCCAGCTTACTGCCCAGCAGGCCTCTCACCCTTATAATCATAAACCAACCTGACCCTCTCAACTTTGGGCCCCTTCCTCACCACCGCCCGCCTAACATACCTCCTCTCCTCTCCAATCATCGCGAACCCCCAAATCTGCGTCGCAGTCCACCCATTGCCCACACTCTCCACATAGCTCTTGACAAACTTACCCTCATCCTCCTCCTTGGGCTCCAACCACCCCTCCTTCAACCAAGCCTCGTCCTCCTTATCCTCCATCCCCACCTCCTCAAGCGTCACCCACGAGGAGCGGCCCTTGACGTGGCCGAAGATGTGGTCGGTGTGTTCGCGCTCCGAAGAGTCGAGGACGCGCTTTTCGGTCGTGCCGCCCAGGTTTCCGACGCCCGGTTGCACGATGTCGATGTGGAAGGAGGAGTCGGCGGGGTCGGTGTAGGTTGTAATGTGCAGAGTGATGGTTGCGAGGCCGATTGCTTTGCGGAGGAGCCAGGAGATGCCTTGGAGGGTGAGGGGTGGGTCGGAGGGGGAGGAGAGGGTTTTGTTCTGGAGGTGTGGGGTTAGTTTGGTGGAATTTGAGGGGGAGATGTCGAGGAATTGGGGAAGGATTGATTTAAAGGCGAGATGTAGGAATGGTGGATGGAGGGGAAGCTTACCATAACCCAAGTTCCATTGAGGTTCTTGAGGGTTGCGGTCTCTGGGGCAGCCATGGTGATAGCTCTGCGCTCGTCCTCGTCTAAGAATGTCTCTGAACAACAACAGGCGATTGATCAAGCTCAAGAAAACGCGGCGGAGATATGTGAATAAACAATAGAGAAACGGTTATATAGATGGCGCTCCAGGAAGGCGGCGGAATAAAAATAGCAGTAAGACGTTGAAAGCGAACCAAAGAGCAACGATGAAAGAGACGACGAAAACCCCACCCGACACCTCTCCCACTATATACCCCATAGGTACCTACATACACAGCCAACCCCACACACGCAATCCCCATCGCACAAGCTTCCCAATTACAACTCTAAATCACATGTCCTACCGAGAAGGCAATGCAACACAGCCCCCCCTTGTCGCTCTGGTTACTCGACCAGGTCAAGAGGAAAACGAAACATGGCTCGCGTAAGCGTCTGCTTGCAGCAAACAATGCAGCTCGTGCTTCGTGCGTCACAGACAGCTGAAGCCGCGGCTGGGAGCGAGAAGAGCGGCGGTTAGGTTGATGTTAATATATTTGATCCTGGGTTTGGGGGTTGGAGGAGATCGAGTCGGGATCCTGGAGGCGAGGTGAGGTCAGGGTACTCGTACAGTCCGCGAGGAGCACTGAGGACCGAGCTGAATAGAGTAGTAGGAGGTAGGTACCTCTTGAAGTAGATGGCTCACATAGAGGGTGCTATGATTCTTCGGATACTCTAATTAGTTCAATAAGGGAAACCTCCGCTATTTAGGAAAATACGTATATCCTAGAGGCCCCCAGGAGTACCCAAGTTCGACAGTCTCGCCTCTCCCTAATTTTCGATAAATACCTTAGCTAAGTGCCCGCGGGAGGACCTGAGTTAATGTCTTACTCGTTTAGGTAATCTGCTGTCCGATGAACTCTGACACCCTGGGCACTGTACTTATATAGGCTACCTACTTATAGTTATAGGCTACCTTACCTACATAACTTAATCATCCAAAAAGACTACCCACAGACCGTAGGTACCTAGTACTTACCCTTCTACTGAGTGCCCATCCTGTCGAGGTTGATGCTCGCGCAGGTTGATGACATGCATGGCATGTCCTTGTGGCAGTTGCGCGTGTCGGGCGGCGTGTAGGGCTGCGCGAGACGCTGGAGTGTGCCGTGCAAGTCACGCCGCTCTGCTTTTTGCTTTCGGGGGCGGAGGAGGAGGATGAGGATGATGAGGATGATGAGGATGATGAGGATGATGAGGAGGAGCCTCTCGGAGCCTCACGTGCACAACAACCTCGATCATCACGGCCAGACCTCCACACCTCTCACTTGGGGGCGGGATTTATCTCACGTGATAGGCAGTGAATATGCAAGCAGGAGAGATAGGCGAAAGTGGCGAGCCCCAAAACCACCTTCTAGAAGGGAGTCCAGCGGCCAAAACGTCTCGAGATCGCCCCTTTTGCTGCGGGGTAGAGTTGGCCACGACAGCGACTGAGAGAATCTCGGCATCTGGCCGTCGAGTTATAATATTAGACTAGTCGATTTGGTTCTCTGCTTTCATTTCCTTATCTCTCTTTCTGGTTGCAGTATCTTGATGGTTTGAATGAGGACGGGTGTAGTACCTAAACTTCAGGAGTACGTCAACAGTACACGAGATTGCATCACAAGAGCTAGGGGAAACGTGATTCGTCAGAAGAACAACATGTCTACTCCACTTGCTCATGGTGGCATCGTGGGGACACGCTCACGAGCAGCGGCAGCAGCAGAAGCGAGAAAAGAAACGAAATGCCATCTCCGTAAGCCCTTCCTCCAGCATCTTTCCAAAAGCACATTCTCCCTACCTACGGACCCCACTGGCAAATCCGCAAACTCATTCTCTTCTCTGGACTTTCCCCTCTCTTCGTAATAACCCAAACTCCCTTCTAATAATCCCCCCTTCCAGTCTCCCTCCCCGCCGAGCTCCGCAACAAAATCTACACCCACGCCCTCCTCCCCCCTTCCTCCACAATCACATTCTACACGCACTCAACCCTATCCCTCTCCTCGACGCCCCTCCGCCAAACCTACCTGCACCCCTCCCACCACTACCGCACGCCCCTCCCTCCCTCAGACTCGGCCATCCCGCTCCTCCGCACCTGCAAGCAACTCAACGCCGAAGCCGCGCCCATCTTCTACGGCGGCACGCAATTCCGCTTCCCAGACCCGACCGGCTGGGTCCTGCTCGCGGCCTGGTTGAACAGCGTCGGCGCGGTCAATCGCGCGTTTGTGGAGCATGTTGCTGTGGTGGTGCCGGGGAGGGTCAATGCCGTGTACGGGGGTTTCCCGAGTAAAGGCGAGGAGGAAGGGATGAGGAAGGGTGGGTTGAGCTTGCCGGAGATGAGAGAGGCGGCTTCGGAGAATGGTTGCAGTGGGCAGAACCGGGATGGGAATGGGAATGGGAATGATAATAGGGGCCAAGAGGAAGAGGAGGAGCTGCACCACCAGCAAGAAATGCTACTGCTGCGACGCCGCGCAGACGAGGCCCAAGAAGCCCTCGAACTCATCGACAGAGGCGAACACCGCATCCTGCAAATCCGCCAATGGAGCTACACCTTCGACGCCGCCACCGCTCTCGCCCTCCTCCCTCGCCTGCATCGGCTCGCCTTTGTATTCCCCTACGATTTCCAATTCGACCTGCGGACGCTGGGCCAGTTTCTTGAGAAGACGGGGCTGGAGGGGTTGGAGAGGAGAGGGACTGTGGGGGTGGAACTTGTGTGTGTGAGGTCCGATGGCGATGATGAGGGGATTTTTGGGGATAGGTGGCAGAGGCCGCTTGTGGAGTTTGCGGAGGGGAGGGGGTGGGGGGTTAGGGGTGCGGTTGTCGAGGCGCAGGTTGAGAGTGCTTGGTATATGTATGAGGTTGAGGGGTAATGAGGCGTTTGGCGGGATACGGGGACAAGGGGAGAGGCGTTTGGATTTCTGGGCTCTTGGGAAGTTTTTAACGGTAATGCTACAGCAAGTCGAGAGGGGCAGATTGGGGTATCATCTGATTTCTCTCAAGAGTTCAATACAGTGGGAAGGGAAGAAGAGATGAGAAAGATTTCGTTTCAAAGCGCAATACTGCAAAGCTCGCAGACTCAACAAGCAGAAGAGACCCAAGTCTAACCAGTAGAAAAGTCCGTGATAGTAGAACGAATTGAAGAATCCTTCCTTCGTAGACCATCCTTCCACCAAACGATTAGGAACCCCAACGTTGAGACCTGATTATCTTGAGACCTGATGACCTTGAGACATAGAATTCGAGAACCTGTCTATTGTGGGACCTCAACTTGAATGTTCCCGCGTTGTTCCGGCGAGGTGATTAGCAGCCTCAGCACGGCCATGGTAAGCAGAATGCAATAAAGCAGAGGACCCTGATGAGGTTCGGGGAAGAACATCGACATTGGGTGGTTTCCCCGCTTTTCTAGGATACTATAATGCATTGGGAATGTTCCCCTTTCGGTACATCCCTCTACCAGAGCTTAGGAACAAGCATAGGGGTATTCTGCTTCCACTCCTGGTAGTCCTTGCGATCTCCATACCGTTCGTCGTACTTGTTCTCACTGAGTGGAATACCAGAAACCTACAAAATCATCGTTAGCATCGAGACGTCAAAATCGGGCAACAAACACCCGGAGGCCACAAAACCACCTCAAAAGAACCACAAAAATTCAACAAAATAACCACACTTACCTTCGTCAACAAGAACGTCACAAACCCCGGACTCGCGGCACAAGCCATCACCACCCCCATTCTGCCCGCCAACCCCCCACCCAGCCCTAGCGCCGCTTGCGCCGGTCCCGTTACCAGCACTCCACCCGCCGCAACCGCAATCCCCGTCCACAAACTAATCTCACCAAAATAATTCGGATGTCTACTCCTGCCCCACAACCCCCTCGTCAAGAACTCCTCGCTATGTTTCTTCTCCTTCTTCTCCTTCATCCACTGGCTCTTCTGACGGTCGGCGGTAGCTTCAAGGAGGATGCCGGCGGCGTATAGGGAGAGGCCAAGGAGGGGGATTGGGTAGAGGGCGCGAGGGAAGGGAGAGGTGACGGCGGCGGGGGAGAGGCTGTTGAGGAGGGTCACGGGGAGGAGGCAGAGGGATACCCAGGTTGCCTGGGCGAAGAAGGCGACAGCGAACTTGGATGGAGAGGTGCGGATGTTCTCGAAGCGGGAGTCGGTGCCGTTTTCGGCGGTTATGCGGGAGAAGAGGAAGGTGCCGACTGTGGAGCCTAGTCGTTAGCGATTGATCCTATTCTCCCTTCAAAGGTGCAGGTAGGGAGCAGAAAATCGGGGCGGGGAGAGGGAAAAGGGGGGAAAAGAACAACAGGGAAATCCACCATCCAGTGGCATGACATACGTCTCGTAGCCCAAATCCCCACAGCAACGCTAAGCGCAACCTGTCTCCAATCCCACCAGCCCCCTTCTGCCAGACTCTTCCCCTGCAAACTCTTGAGTACACTCGGCCACCCCGCCGCCAGCTTCCCAACACCCGCTCCCGCGGCGCGCGCCCGCAACACCGGCAGATATAGACTCAGCGCCGTACACGAGATGTAAGTCAGGGAGCCCGAGAGGTCGTAGAAGCGCTCGGAACGCGCGAGGATCGAGGGGACGGCGACGCCGGCTTGGATGGCGTAGGCGAGGGCGATGGTTGGGACGGCGGTACGGAGGAGGGGGGAGCGGAAGGCTGTGGCGGCGAGGAAGCGGTGGAGGAGTGTCATTTTTGGCAGCGTTTCTCTAATGCTGTGTTGAGGGGTTGATAATGTGAAGTTAGGATTCGAGTTGAGGTTGTGAGGGGTTGAATTGGACAATGAGACGAAGGGAAAGTGGATTGAAGAGGAGGTAGGAGAGGAATAAAACACGATCACCTAGACTTTCAATGGGCCTTATTAGACAATTGCGTATTCGGCCGTCGGACAGGCCATTGAGCCGATATCGTGGAATGGCATTTCGACTTCTGGCATCTGAGACGAGAAATGGGGTTGAAGGATGGTCGATGACGCATTGACTTTGTGAGAGCATCGTCAGATAGGGTCACGTGCATATGCTCGCTTTCTGCGACTCCTATTCTATCAAATATTCAAGATAACACCACCTAGTAAAGCATTGTGGGGAGCTGAGCGAGTGAACGAGAAATACCTACAGTTTCCCATCAAAGCAATATCATGCGAGGATCACCAAAGCAGACGGATCAATGTAACGTATTGCGATTAGAAAGAGTGGAGTACTATCCGTTCGTGGTCTCATAACCAGCACAGCAAGGTGCAAGTGGCAAGTAACAAGTATCACGCCTATAGCGTCCGTCTCCCTCTACTCCATCCTTCACCATCCCCTTTTATGCCGCATCCTCCTCGCTTCGCCAATACAGCGAATGTTTTTCCAGTCCGGCCCTTTCGGCCCTTAATCCAGAATATCCTTTTGCGCCTCCAAATCGACATCTCAGCGCAAGCCTGCCCTGTGTCCCACCACAGCCAATTCAACTGATATCATTTCCCTCAAAAATCGAGTCCGGATGCCTCATTATCCTCCTAGCTTGCCTCTTTCTAATATTCGAAAGTTCCTCGCGATCCTTCGTCGAGACCAGGTTCCCGATCGTATCTTTTTCTATGCTCAAGACCAGAAATTAGTAAACGTTGAAAAGAGGTTGGCCACGAAGATCATGCAGGCGAGCGGCGGAGGGACAGGAGGCGTAGCATGGAGAGGAAAATTCTGGGTATATGGTGATACGATGGAAAGACAATGTACGGTGGGCAGTGCTAGTCAATTTTGGCAGCAGCCAACCGACCCGTAGGATTTGTGAGAACATTGGACAGGCGCAAGTTCGTGCGCTTGTATTTGCTGTGTTTGCGGAGGCGTTTTCGGGCGACCATGACGGGAACGGAGGATTTGGTGACGAGGTAGTTGCTGAACGAGCCGAGGAGGACGCTGTGGAGAAGTTAGCTCGCCCGTTGCATATACTTTGGTGAACCGTATAACCCGTATAACCCGTATAACGAGGCATTCGAAACCGCCAGACATCACGTGGAACAGAGAGTATTATCGACTTACCCTTTCAAGGCGCTTCGGCCCCTTGATCCTAGAATGACAAGGGTAGGCTGAAGGAAATCAATCTGTAGGGATCGATTAGGATCAATAAGCTCAATAGGTATCGGTCCGGAGCTTCGACTTACCACTTCCGTGATCATATGCTTCGGGCTCTTGCAGTGAAATATCTCGACCACGACTCGAACCTGCAACCGCGTCTTCCTCAACAGCTTCACGCAGCGATCAGACACCTCCAGCGCGGCATGGTACCGCTCGCGCTCAAACTTGTCCATGTTCCCTATATCCGGGGCGTCCTGATCTACGAAAGAACGACGCAGCGGAGACGGACCGGGGCTCAAGCCTGTATCTTTCGCTTCCTTCACATCCAGGTTTTGGACAACTGATAGTGTTTGCTGCATCATGGACGCGCCTTCTCCGATGGCGATGCCCGAGCTGTCACCGCCGGTACCAACTTCCTCGTCGACGGCATACACGGCAAGGAGAGTATCACCATCTCGAAGAACGGTACCAATGGTCCACTCTAGCGCATACGCAGCTTCGTCGCTGACATCAGTGGCGACCAAATACATGCGCTGTCGCCGCAATCCAGCCTCTGCTTCTTTCTGGAAGTTGCTGTATTCCCCTCGGATGATCTGCCTGACACAGCGATGCGCCTCTGGAGTTGAATGAACTGCAGAAACATTGCAAGCCATTCGTTGGGCTCTTTGTATGTCCGATAGGTCGGCCTCCATGTCTGAATTGTCTGAATTCATGGTGCTTGAAATTCCAGAATCTGCCTCGTAAAAGTTTGTGTTGGGGTGGACGCCAGCCTTTTTGGGGACCACCTTCTCTCCTTCAGGGGAAGTGACTGTTACCGTGGGTTCCAGAAGTGATCGATATTTCTGCGAAGAAGCAGATACTTTGTGGCCTGTTGCTAGTTAGTGAGCGCCGTATCAACGTCTGCCATACTTACGCTCTTCCTCAGCAGCAGCCAGCAGACTCCTGGGTGCGCGCGTCACACTGGTGTCCGAAAAGGCAGGACTGTCAGTGGTAGCGCGAGCGGGCTTGTGCCTCGTCCTGCGCCGGCCGCGTCTCTTATCTGGATCCTTTTTGTCTTCTCCTGAGTTCTGACCGGACTCGTCGCTTGAAGCGAGCGCGTCGTCGTCAGCGTAATAGTCTTTATCCAATCGAGTGCCGCCGTCCGGTGCAGATGATTCCCCCTTCTCCGGATCTGATCCTCTCTTTCCTGGCAGTTGTGCCAGACTTCCCCCAGAATTTAACAATGCTGCGTCTGAAAGCCTTCGATAGGCGCTGTTCATATCAATAACTTTTCCAGACTCGGAGTGAAACTTTTTCGGGTCCGTCATGAGGTTGTTGTTTGCTCGAATCAGCCCCATCCCAGGAGAGACAGACCGACCCAACCTTGTCGACGGCGAGGAGGTCCTGCCTGATTTCAGCGCCTCTGCCGTGGAGCTGCTCCTTCCTTTGGAGCTTTTGGACGGGCCAAAGATGCCTGCAAGCGAGCTCTTTGGTTTCTCTGCATCCTTCTTTCCGCCCAGGGTATTCCGCTTGGGCATCGCATGCGCCTCAATGCTCGGTAGCATTTCGAATTGGTATGCAGATTCAGGATTAACCTTGGATGTCGTCGGAGAATGGTTCATTCGTCGAGGGCTCATGGCCGTGGAGGATGCAGTTGTGTACACGGAATTCGGACTGGTCGGGTCCGTGGTAATATTCTCTGGGGCGTCTTTGCGGCGACCAGACCCATTGGCAACGTCCAACATACTCCGGATGGGCGATTGCGGTTGAGGACTACCGGACCGGTCTGTGGGCGCTGAGCTTGGAGCGCGACGTTGAGAACTGCCCGATCGACCTTCTAGCAGGGCCATGACCTCGAGTCTTTCTTCGTCCAAGGCAGATTCGAGCGACATGATGTCGGATTGCTCGATGCTGCTCGCGTGATGTGGTTTCCGGCGAGAGATGATTGTGTGTTCCCCGATCTCTTTCTGTCGAGCCAGAGAATGCGGCGATATACGTCTTGTCTGGGCTGAAACGTAGGCAAAGCTCTGCCTAGTCTGTCGAGGCGGACGAAGTAGGTGTGAGAGGAGGAGGTATTCGAAGGCCGATTCAGACGACACGTGCTCGCGGCGCTTGGTATCCGTTCGGAAGCACTTGGCCTAGTCAACGGTGGGGACCGTACCAAAGAACAACAATAATGTCAACGGACGGCAGTCTTTCGCGCCGTATGCAAGGCAAGTGTGCAAATTCAGCGAGTATGAGCAATAGGCGAGATTTATGTTGGCATGAATCGTAGTCGAGTCGTCGCAATGGGCGCTGCCAGGGCGAGCGGTTTTAGCCTTGCTCTGGTAGACGGTGAATGTAGGGTTGGGCGTTGGACAACATGTGGAAAGACGATAGAAGTGGTCGGAGAGAAGTCGGGAGAGTTGAGGTGAGGTCTCGTAGCGCAGAAGAGGAAGAACAGGCGGTAACAGGGTCGGTATAGTGGTAGGGACCAGGTGGGGGATGGAGGAGCTCTGGGCAGGCGGCGTTGGCAGTCTGGGATCTCCTTGCACGTCCAATTCAAGCGCCAAGCCACGATGGTCTCCTCACGTGAAGCCTCAACTGCAGCTCCAATGTCGCTAGGCAACTTTACGGAGCGGGTAACTTCAGCTTCCAAGTCTCCCAATCGAGCTGATAGCAAGCAAGCGCTGCAGCACTACCAGTGGCTTCAATGACACATGTTCCATTTCCATAGCTGTCTCGAGTTGGAATGTTACTAAATACATTTCCAACGTCTATCCCAAATTTTGATCGAGGCATGCCACATGGTCAGATCAGATAACGCGGGGGTGGGGAATTTCCCAATACCATGTCACCCGCTTATTTAAGCTCCCGTTAACTAGGAAGCTCATGCTGATTGATGAGGTGAGTGTCTAAGCTTCGATTACGCTCGGAGATGGCACGGAGAAGCAGTTTCCAGATATTTTTGGAGACTGTTACAGGGGACATATCCATGGAGTTCTGATCAACCTTGAGCTTACAGAACACCGATTTTCACTTCCCCAGCAAGCTCAATATCTTTTGCTCGATTGACATTCCCATAGAAGTTTGATCTTATACTTGTAAAAAAACCGCATACTTTTGCCATCCAGTGCCTGTTGTACAAGTTGAGCATCTCCATGGTGCAATTTTTCCGTCTGAGTTCTATCAGCGCATTGCAAATCCTCCTTGGACAGATCACCGTCGCTTCCGAACGTCCAGAATGTTCGCTCTTGCAGAAACTGCGAGTTTGTGGATTGCTCCACGTCGTTCCCAAACTGAACTCTTGCCTTCGACTACCGCAATCAACTCATCGGCCACTCTGTGTGCGAATGTTCCTTTCCCGCTACCACGATTCTGCCTCTTGCTAGCCTGATCCAAGATCCACGTTATCGCGGTTCGTCGTCGCTGCCGTAGTCCCAAAGGCGAGGGAAGTTGAAGCGCCATACCACCACCTGCTGCACCACGTATTGCTTTGATTCGGAGAAGAGGGGCAACGGAATCGATAGCGACGGTCAGGTAAAGCACCGGGTTGAGAGGAAGATGTGAAGGAGGCGGCGCACCGGGAAGCATTGGCCGGATTGGGGAGTAGGTGGGAGGCGGGGCTGTGCGAAGATGGTTGAGGATTATGGCGACATTCTACGCATGGTGTTAATTCTGTCCAGAAACATTGTCGACAGAGCCATTTACTTGTTGAGCTATACTCTTCTTGCCGTCCTGGATCATAAGTCCGACAAGCTGATCGACCAGCGGATCGTATCGATCTTTGTAGTGCGATCCTGGCGGAAGTGGCATCTTTGGCATTCCAAATTTGAGACCCGATAGATCTTCCACGACGGCTTCTGGTTCAGCCATGTTCGCAAGCTCTCTGTCCAGGCTATATTCTTCAATCAGCCTTGCCTCCTCTGCTTCCTGCTGACGTGTCATCGCTATGATATCGTTTTGCGCGAGCGTGCCCGGTTGCTTAGTGATCTCCTGTCGCTGAATGGCAGAGGTGGAATATTGTCGCCCCGAGGAAGCAAATGTGGAATACGATCGCGTGCCATTTTTATTTTTCACGTCGTCTTTCATGACCTGAGGCAACTTGTCGATGGCTTCTTTGTCGTTCTGAACAACCTGCGATTGTCAATACGAATTCCAGAGCTGGTCGCGTGGTTGGGGCTGGAATACCTCTTCCACTGGCGTGCCTTGTTCGAGATCCGGACCTTCTGTGCCAGCGGTGCTGGCCATTGAGGCAGCTTCTTCACTGATAGAAGGGAGAGTTTCTGTGTTTGGCCCCTTTAGTCCATCCGCCTTGGGCAAGTCTTTCTTGGGATCGGAGTAGTTTCGACATTGCGTTTGTCGACGAGCCAGGAGGAGACATTGGTTTGCTGGAGCAATGGGCCTCGAGCGGACCGACAGCGCTCGGGGTGCCGACAAAAAAGGTATTCGCGGAGGCATTGTTGTGTGTGAATGGCAGGTTTGCTGTCGTTTGAGTTGATGGAGTTGACCCCGAGTGCTGAATTCCATGCAATCGACGTTTTTCCGCTCCGATAAACCGAGATCGCGATCACGTGGACCTCTCTCCGCTCACACCTCACCTGGACGCCTTCTTCCCACCCCTCTCCCGAAGGTACATCTACTAGTGCTCCCCAGCCTGAGACGCGTTATCCAATAGTTGTACGAAGCCCTCAAAGCGACTCCAGATCAAAGTCCAATCCAAAATATCCGGTTGGCCAGACATTCTGAAGGGAACTGCAAGGCTGCGAGCTCCAGCACTGCGCTGTCAGTTCCCAGCCACCCGTTTCAAGAGCGGGCAGGCAAGGCATGGTCGTTCGCAGGGACCCAATGTATGAATCCCATCTTGGACCGAGAAGCCTTCATCTTCATCTTCACCTTTCCACTCTGTCCACGAAGACTCTCCGTTGAGTGACTCCATTCTCTACCGTCGTTACTCTCTTCAGTCACCAAGGCAACAACGGGTATTCCACTGCCCCTTGGGTCTCTTCAATCGTCACTCCGCGCTCGCAGCCTGCCGCAAAGGCCTCTTTATTTATCCCCACATCTGTCGCAAGCCTGTTCAGCATCTCAATCGTCCATCTTTATCTCTGCTAAACACTGTTGGATTTGTTTCAAGGCGAACACCTCCCTCGTGGCTTGCAACCTCACCTCACTTGTTCAATTAAACCCCGCAACACGTGCTCTCTGTCCGACCTCCTCTACTGTATACAGAAGCGACTCGCCAGAATCGCTCTATTCTCCCACGCATGTCGCGGATATCGGAATACGACAGGATCCTCGGCGACGACCCTGCGCTCAGCGGTATCTCTCTGGAGGACTTTGAGCACGGCAAGTGCATTTACGACTCCTCCAATCCAATGCCAAGACTAACATGATGGGAAGACCCATTCGCGTCGCAACACTCCAGCGCTCTGCTAGGTCGCCGCCCGAGCACAAAAATGTCCCGCCTTGCGCCCTCACATCAATCCATGTCCAAGTCTCACAGGCTAAACTCCCCAAACAGCTCTCGTCCCACTTCCCCCACTTTGTTCGAATCACAAGCTATGGACTCTGCATCGGAATCCGACTCTGGGCCTCACCATTTCAATCCCCCAACGTGGAATTCGAATAGATATGGGACTGGCCTTTACCAACGCAACTTTCCTCGAATGAGCCCACCACGCTCAAACTCAACGCGCTCAGTGGCACCACATGGCAGCCATTCAAAGACGTCTATGAGTCCCAGCCCAGAATATCCTCGAGAGCCATTCAATGTTCCCCTTCCTCCGTCATCGCCAAATTCTAGGGAGAATTCCCCAGAAGAACCACGGAAAACGTCGAGGCCCCCGAAACAAGACAGAAATAGAGATATGACACATGAAGACGATGGGCCTCCGAACTCGGAGGATGCTCGTAAGGAAATCCAGCATCTCGTTTTGAGGCCAGTGCTAACACGTACAGGGCTCCGCTTCAGCATGAGCGCGGCGTACTTTGGTCCGGCGACAAGCATTGACTACTTTTTGCAACTACTCAAATCCTTGATCCAAACCATCTTCAAGTCGCGTTTTACCGCACTATGCTACTTGATTGGCTTTGCGGTCTGCCTCCAACTTACCGCAAACGTGTTCAAGACTCAACCTTCGGAGGCCGGCTATGACATTGCAGCGGTAGCCCGGATGACCAAGAGCTTTGCACCGGCAGTGGAATACTCGGCGAAGCAGGTCCTGGATGTACAAGAGATTGAAGAGGCCAGTATTGCGATTTGGGATCTCGAAGAGTCGGTTCGGTCATCAAACATAACCTCGGCCCCGCTCATCATCGATCGGCTCCATGGGATGCGCGATTCTCTGGAAGTTCTAGGAAATGAGCTCACTCGGTTCTTTGCCATGATCAGAACCGATCTTGAAGCGTAAGCACGTGATGTCCTTGTAGTTGCACTCTTCTGACACGTCCAGAATGAACGATGGCATGTACTTTGCGCAATTAGAACTGGAGCGAATCGAGAGCATGCCCTTGGATTACGGGGTCTCCAATGTTGGAGGCAATGTATACAACTTCCTCGGTCGAACCGGTCTACTGGAAGACAGGGCTGGAGAGCCTACATCCCTAGGCAAAGTGTTCAAGGCTGTCTTCGGGCAGACGCTGCGGCAACAACAGAAGTCTGCCCTCCAACGGTCATTCCACAGTTTCGTCTCGACAGTTGAAGAGGCGCTGGTGAGCGAAATCACGTTTGTCACAGCCCTGTACTCCATCTTCGAAACGGTCGACCGGCAATTTACCCAAACCCACCGTGTGGTCCTGAAAGAGCTGGACGAGCAGGAACGCGAGAACGCAGAGATCTTATCAACGCTCTGGGTCAAGCTTGTCGGGCCAAATCCATACATGCAACGGAAATTCCAGCGCAACAAGGACGTACTGAGAAATCTCCGCGAGACAACGGTCGGGGTCAAAAAGATCATCATGTCACACAACACGATGGTCAAAGGTCTCCAGTCTGGCCTCAAACTTACGCAGAACCGAGTTGTCTCCCCTCATATTCGCGCCCATAACGCTTCGAAACTCGACCTTTCGCAGCAGATCAAAGTACTCGTGGATAGCCGGGAAACGCTCATGCAGCTTGCTGCTGTCGAGAGAGTCAACTTCCACAAAGGCATCCAGGCAGCCAGGGAGAAGTCGACTGCGGGCAGCATGGGCGACCATCGACACATCCACCCGCCACGTGAGATTGACGGTGCTCGCTACTGAGCAGGAGTTGTGAGACAAAATCAGACAATAGGGCAGGACGAGCACACCAGGCCAGGAGCATTCGAACGGCGTCAACGAGTCTTGGAAGAATTGGGCTGGAGACTGGAGTCGATGAATTTTTCCTTCGTTTCGTGGCTATGTATACTGGGCGACGCTGGCGGATTTACTTGGCGTGGGCATGTTGCAGTTGGATTCTCCAAGCATTTTCTGTATAGGTGAAGAGGCAAAGGCTCGCCTTGTTGGGCAGAGACCTGGGAGAGGGCTTAGAGCAGGCCACGGGCTCAGGCGTCCTTGTGCAAATACCCAGTTGTTCGTAGTCCAGGTAGTTGTATACTGGCCCTCAGCGGCAAATAATCTGCTTGGCAATCTTCCTCGGTGGTGTTCAGTCATCGGGCGACATCGGCCCATAGGAAACCTTGTCTCGGGCTGGTGTTGAGTTCGGCGTCTCGCCGTCGATTGTGAGTTTTTCTCGATGATGTCGGCGGCGGATGGTTGGAGTGAAATCAAATCAAAAGGGCTTGGCATTTGGGGCTGTGCAAAGCCGCACCGCATCGTCACGGAAACGCGCCCCGCCCAAGCTGCCAGCTCATGGAGGTTCTCGTCCAGGGCTTCCAAGCTCTCCAGACTCCCCCCCCCCCCTCAGGTCTCTCTCACTTCCACTGTCACACCCATTGACTGCGCCCCTCAGCGAAAACACTCCCGCGGCCTCCTGACACTCGACGACAAGAGGCACTTCATCCCCTCACGCCGCCCAGACTCTTCCCCAGCGCCGTCGCGCGTCTGTTTCGTCGGCCGTTGAACCACCAGAGGTACCTCCACACCCTGCCACCCCAGCCAACGTCTATCTTTCCCAAGACGATTCACTATAAGGTCGTTCCCCGCAACGAGCCTTGCCTGAATCATGAGTAAGTCTTTGTTACCTCAAACTCTTCCCAGCCCTCCTTAGTTCCGATTCCAACCCTAATACACTCCTTCATCTGTCATCGTCATCCTGTACTACTCCCGTGTACCTACTTCATACCATCTGCCTTGCACTCTCGGCTCCGGCCACCTCCCTTCAGCACCTTACATCCGGCTGCCCTTCTCAGCAAAGCAAAGCCTCGCACTGCCGCAAAGCCGCTGCTTGTGTGCTTGGAATCGCCGCGCTCGCAATCTTGTCCGCATCGGCGAATTGACCTCGCCCTTCGCGCGCACTTTGGAAATTGCCAAACGGGCGCAGTTGCGCTTATTTGACATCTTCGCGAAGCCGCTGTTACCACGACGTTTCTTGTCGCTGACCGTTGCCGCCCACAAATGTAGATAAAGTGCGCAAGCAATTCTCATCCCACGGACGAACCAAAAGCGCAACCAGAATCATGCCTCCAGCACCACAGAACGGAAACGCGACCGAGGCGACGCCTCTGATGGGCAACGCACCAGAAGAACACCACCGAGAAACTATCTGGGGCGAGGACGATGACAGTATTTGGACAAAATACCCGAAAGAGTCGGTTCACTTGACATGGATTGTCTTGAAGAGCAACTACGTGAATGTGCTGCTGGTCTTTGTACCTCTGGGCATCATCGCCGGCGCGCTCGACTGGAATCCTACTGCCGTCTTCATCCTCAACTTCCTGGCCATCGTGCCGCTCGCCGCGCTCCTGAGCTTTGCGACCGAAGAGCTGTCGGTGAAATTGGGACAAACACTTGGCGGTCTTATGAATGCCTCCTTCGGCAATGCAGTCGAACTTATCGTGAGTTATTCTGTCTCTGGGAAAGCGAGACGTGAAGTTAAGGAGCATGCGCTAACCAACTTGTAGGTCTCTATCGTTGCTTTGAGCAAAGGCCAAATCCGTATCGTGCAAGCCAGTATGTTGGGTAGCATCCTGTCGAACGTGCTCCTAGTCCTCGGATGCTGCTTTATTGCAGGAGGCATCCGTGGCGGCGAACAGAGCTTCAACGCGACCGTCGCTTCGACCATGTCGTCCCTCATGGCCGTCTCCAGCGCCTGTTTGATCATCCCCGCCACTCTCTGGGCAGTCATCGTCAACTCGGACGACGACAGCCAAAACAAGGACGTCCTCGCCCTTAGCCGCGGCACTAGCATCATCATGCTCATCCTCTACATCCTGTACCTCTTCTTCCAGCTCAAGACGCACAGCCACCTCTTCGACGAGGAGCGCGCATCCGAGAACGAGGAGGCCGAAGAGCCAACCCTCCAGCCCATCCCCGCTGGCATCATGCTCGTCATTGTCACCGTCTTCGTCGCTCTCTGCGCCGAATACCTCGTCGACAGCATCGACAGCATCGTCGCGACCTCTGGCATATCAAAGACGTTTATCGGTCTCATCCTGCTCCCCATCGTCGGCAACGCCGCCGAGCACGTCACCGCCTGCGTCGTCGCGTACAAACATAAGATGGATCTCGCCATCAACGTGGCTATTGGCAGCTCCCTCCAAATCGCGCTCTTCGTCACGCCGTTCCTTGTCATCCTCGGCTGGATCATGGGACAAAATATGGATCTCAATTTCCAGGGCTTTGAGACGGTTGTCTTTTTCATCACCGTGTTGGTCGTCAATTATCTCATCCAGGATGGTAAGAGCAATTATCTGGAGGGCGCCATGTGTCTCGGGATGTAAGTTTTGAACCTCCACCTGGGAAGCATTGAGAAATTGGAAGACTAACACTCTCATCAGGTACATCATTATCGCCATCGCCTTCTTCGTCAAGCCAGAAGCGGCGCACGATCTCGGCCATTTCGCAAAGAACTTCTTTACGAGCCATTGAAGTGTGTTGAAAACAAGCTAGCTAGATCCAAGGAAAGAGAAAATAAAGATCTTGTCCTCCACTCAAATCTAGGTCTAGTTTCTTCACACCCTCCCATGCCCTGATACCCTTGATTCTCAAAACCTCCCATTTTTCTAAATCCGCTCTGAACAGAATCCCCTCTTCCCTTCTTCCCTGGTTCGTTTCCTATGTTTGTATACTATGTACTATAACCTTGACGGAGTTTTCGTCTCCTATTTCCACAAAGCCCGGGCCGTCTCAAAGTCCACTTTGTCCGGGACCGGATCGGAGTGGGTTGGGTTAGGTTTGATTGGAATTACGTTTTCTATAAAATTTGGACGGTTGGGGAGGCGTCTTGAGGCGCTCTCGCTGCTTTTAATATGTTCTTGCTGACTTGAAGGAGGAGGGGAGTGGATTTCTTGTCTATGAGATTTTTCTGAATGGTTGAGAGGAATATATCTTGGGTCGGAGCTGTGTGTCTGTGTGGATGCGAGGGGATTGAGAGCGAAGATGGCTGTTGTATCTGTGAATTGATCGTGTTCTCGCGTGTAGGTATGTCGGTATGTTGGCAGTATGTAGGTAGCATGTAGTCTCCAATAAGAACTGAAGATACCTTCAATTTCATCAGCTCCGTCGATATACCCAGTTCCGTGGATAGAAATTCTTCTGTCATGTCAAATAAAGGTCAAAGGGGTTTCGGATAGGGGAAAATTAACTTTTCTTTGGTTGGGTCTATGTACGGACAGCCAGCTCGCTCATCTACATGTGCATCGCTACTACAACGCTGTCTCGACAGCCCGCTATTACAGCAGAATTTTGGATATCCAGTGCTTCTCGCCCACTCCGCTCAAATTACTCCATGAGTTCATTACTCCTTTGCCATGGAAGATACTCCTCCCACGACGAGTGCGACCTCGACCTCGCCCTCGCCCTCCACCTCCGCCTCCACACCCCATCAATCCTCAAACTTAATAGCATTAACGCCCTCACTATCAATAGCCCCGCCACGATAACTGCCCCTCTTCTTCTTATTCTTCTCCTTAGTGAAGCCCTTGCCCTTGGTGACGATCAAATCGCGATGCGCGGCTTCGGCGTAGTCGTACGGGACGTAAGCGTTGCTGCTGAGGCGGGGGTCAATTTTCTGGTCCGTGGGGATGCGGCTGAAGGGCGTTACTGGGCCTTTGCGACGTTTGGCGGAGGTGGGTTCGAGGGTGGATGAGTCTTCGGCGGCAGCAGCGGCGTCGGAGGTGGGGGTTGGGAAGCGCTTGCGCTTGGTAGTGGTAGGAGTGGGATCGCTGGTGCTGGGGAGAGGGGTTTTAGCATCTTTGTCTACGGCGACAGAGCCTGCGGAGAGCGTGGCGCTGGTGTCGGAGGGGGTGTACGTTTTTGATATTTTGGACTTTTTGCGGGGTGGGGGGGATTCGTCGCTGGAGCTGCTGGAGGACGACGACGAGGAAGATGAAGATGATGAGGAGGCATTGGGTTTGGCGTCGGGCATGGCAGCGTCCGAGTCGGCTTCTGAGGAGCTATCGCTGCTGCTCGAGGCGGAGGAGCTTGAGGCGGAACTGCTGCTGTCGGAGTCGGAAGCCTTGTTGGCAGCGGCGGCGGTGTCTTCGTCAGAGCTTGAGGATGGAGAGTCGGAGTCTGAAGAGGAACCGGAACCCTTGGATGGGCTACGGGCGGCTTGCTTCCTCTTCTTGGATGGAGGTTCCGGTTCGGAGTCGGACGAAGAAGCAGAAGATGAGGACGAGGACGAGGGTGAAGCCTTCCTCTTGGTGGGTGACTTCAGCTCTGATACGACCTGTCTCTTCGTTGAAGCTACCTCCTTCTTTGTGACAACCTTTTCAGGAGGCAATGGGTTGGAGTCGGAAGCGTCTGAAGAGTCGGAGTCGGAGCTGGAGCTTGAAGAAGCGTCCTTTTCGACTTTGGCCTTCTTGGATCCAGGTTTCTTTGACTTCTCCTCGTCGGAGGAGTCGGACTCTGAACTAGAGCTCGATGAGTCCTCTTTTGCGGTCTTTGCTTTCTTTGACACAGCAATCTTTGGGACTTCCTCTTCGGAAGAGCTTGAAGAGCTCGATCCGTCTTCAGACTCTGGAAGTGGAATGTCCTCTGGAGCTTTCTCTGGAGCCTTCCCATCTTTCTTGACCTTGCCATCCACTTTGGCTTTGGAGTCCTTAGCTGTGGCACTCTCCTCTTCGCTGTCACTGTCCGACGAGTCGCTGCTTTCATCGCTGCTGCTGCTCTCGTCGTCGCTGTCTTCAGCCGCCTCGTCGCTCTGGGCCTTGTCCACATCCATAGCATTCTCATCTTTCGTGGCATTTGCTACAGCTCCATAATCAGTCGGGTTCTGGTATTTGTAAAATTTTGAAGAGCGAGTCCTTACCGCTTTCCCACTCTTTGAAGATTTGCTCCAGCCCCGGGAGATGCTTCGCAGAGTCTTTCCATGACGATTTTTGCGAACTTTGACTTTTCTCTTGTGTAGTTTTCTCAAATTGGCTCAAAACGGCGTCATATCCGTGATTGCGGAGGAAGCTTGCGACCAGATCTAGGAGCAGATCAGGCGCGGTGGGAGATTTGGCGTTCGGAGCATCTTTGCCGGCTCGGGCCTTGGCTTTGAGGGCCTTCGCCATTGGAAACTCGAGTGGTGTTTGGTGCGGGTGAGCTTGGTGAGCGTTGCGGGGAGGATGTAAATAACGTGGTGATTTTTTTGGTGTTGAGCTTCGCGAAAATCGAAAAATTAATGCCAAGACCAAAGGCGGTGAGGGCAGGGCATCATCGGTCACGTGCGCGACGGCAACCTCCCTCTCGCTGCCCGTGCTTGCCTCTCACCTCGCCGGCGCTCGAGTCTCTGTCTGATAATCACCTGCAACCCCCCGAGAGCCTCAATCAATCGCCCACCCCCCTGGCCCTGTTCGCCGCCCTCATCGCCTTCGACCACCCCTGCTCCACGTACTTCTCCTCCCGCATCTTCCGCATCGCCTGCCACCGAGTGGTTTGTCGATGCATGGCCGCAACTTCCTAGCTGGCAAGCTGCTGACATGACGCGAAGAGCACTCCTACCGCACCCTTTGCAAAGGCCACTGCCACTGCCACTTGTCGTCTAGACGGGCCGTCCAGTGCCAGCCTCCGTAAAACCTCCCACACAATGGACGGCCGCGACGGCTACAGGCGCAATGGATATCCTCCAGGCCCACCTTCAGGAGCGCGCCCTGAACGGCCCTCTGGCCGCATGCAACCTCAACCAGCCGCTCCACGTCAAGATTCAAATGCCAGTGATGGCAACGTCACAAGAGCAGAGCGCTTCGAAGACGAGAAGCAGCGCCTGACCAACAGCTGCTTCAATAAACATGACAGCGCTGGAAATCGTACGCTCTTGGAACATGCTAGAGCATCCTCATACCTTACTGACACCTCTCTTCCAGTCTCTGAGTCTTATATCACCCATTGTCGCGTCCAGGAAGACGCAGCCTACCCGCAAACGCCCCCTCCCCCAGATTCCGTCGAGTCGAATAAGAAGCCCCGAATCATTGTCATCTGCGTTAAAAACACCGGCCGAGTGCGCATCCACAAGACGCGAGAGAATCCCAATGGCACGTTCTCCATAGGCAAGACGTGGAATATGGAAGACCTCGGGGCTATCGAAAACTACACGAGCGGCACTCCGACTACCAATGAAGAGAGAGATCGAATGCAATGGGCAGGCCCGACCGGTTTCACAGTGACACTGATCAAGCCATATTTCTGGCAGGCTGCTTCTGCCAAAGAGAAAGACTTCTTCCTGGGAAGTTTAGTCAAGATTTACAGAAAGTACACCTCGGGCAAGCTACCCAGTGTCAAAGGCTTCAGCGATCGCGAGCTCGATCAGGTGTTTGGAGTCCTTGCTCCGGAGTTGAAAAATGGAACGATGCGATCTATGCCAACTATGCCAGCGTCCGAAGCTACTTTTGTTCCTTCTCAGGCATCGATGTCGCGATCAAACCCATCCGAGGCTACTACTCTAGCTTCGCGATCTAACCTATCCGAGGCCACTACTCTTGTTCCGCGAAATATCTCTCCAGAACCGCCTTTGCGGGTTCCACGACAGCCGCCTGCATCTAGCCGGTCAGGCACGGGCAGCAACGACAGGAGTTTGGAGCGAGACAGGTCTCCAGCGGCTTCCAATCGTTCCGCGGGGCAACCATACCAGCCGTTCCCGGAGCAGCAGCGTCCTCCACTAATGGCGCAAGAACGCTTTCGGCAGCAACAAAGTCGAGAGCAAATGCGGGCTCCCGTGTCGAGTACTACTGCTGCCGCATCGCTGTCATCTTCACAACGGCTAACCCCGCAGTCCTCTCGCTCCGAGTTCAATCCACAGCGTTCTGCATCCCCAGACGTATCGAGTCTTTCTTCCAAAGCTGGAAGCCTGCCAAGCGGAGAGAGTCCCAGGAGGCCGTCTGGCGATCAGCCCTCAAACGAGAATCTCAGAGCTGACAGGGACAGGATGGCAAACGGTCTTGGAATTGTCAGCGCATCCACTGAGCGGTTTCGACCGAACGGAGCCGCAAACGGCTATCGCAGAGATGCTTCACCAGGTGGACCACGGCCACAGACAGGGCAAGACGACGCTCCGTATCAGGCCCCACTGGCTCTTCCAGAGCGGAGACGACCCCCTATGCTTGGAGCTCAAGCGAACCAGAGGCGCCCAGAACAAGGATTGGAGACACCAATTCAGACACCTGCACCTCTTGCAAGCCCCAGATACAAAATGGCCAGCAATCAGAACGACTCCCAGACCAGTCTGGACAGCCGATTAGAAACTCCACCAGCTATGCCTGGTGCGTTCGTCCCGTCACCTGCGCCATCTGAGAAAGTCGAGAAGCAGGGAATTCTTCCATCTCCAGCCCCGGAACCGGTATCTGTCGCAAAGTCAGCCGCAGAGGAAGAGGCGATATCGCCCCCTGTGAGATCTCCTTCGCCGGTGGAAGAACCCTCAGAGCCTTCTCGGCGCGGGTTGGGCCCTATGTTCAAGAAGAAGTCGAATAAAGACGTTGCAGCGACGTTGCGGCGAGCGGCAACGGCGTACAACGCCTTTCAATCACGCCCCGGCTCAGCAAAGTCCCCAACGTCCCCAGATGAACCTGATGGTATTACCGGAGTCGTCCCTGCACCATCATTGTCCAGGGGACAGAGCAACGACAGTCCTGTTGTTTCGCCCATTGACGAGTCGGAAACGAAGAGTCTTGACATGCGGCAACCTACGGCAAAGGAGCCTGAGCTCAAAGAGCAGTTCGCGGTGAAGCCAGCTGCCCTCGAAGAAGTTCCGGAAGTCACCATCTCCAGTCCTACTAGGGGAGAGACTGAAGTCGAACCAATGCCGCCAAGAGAGTCAAGCGCGGACAAGCCCAAGCCGACTGATCCCGAAGAAGAGGCCAGGCGCAAGCAGCGGAGGCGCTCCAAACAGCAGGCCAAATACCTGTCATCTTTGGGAATCGATGCAGCCCTGCTCGACGGCCGAGGTCTGGAATTCGAATCCATCTTGAGCGACTTTGGCTGGAGCAACTCGGACCTCCACGCAAAGAAAATTGACGCTATGGAAGCCGACATTCGCCGTGAGATCGGTCGTGTTGAGGCCGGCAGCTGGCTCGGTCACGTGGATCAGAAAGATGATAGAGTTGAGGCCGTAGAGAAATTGCTTGATCGTGCGATCGCCGAATGCGATGAGCTAGAAGGCTTGTTGACGTTATACGGCGTAGAGCTTAGCGTAAGTACTCTCATCAGCTGGTCTGGCAACTTCACAGATGTTAAAATATGCTACAGAGTCTCAACGAGGACATCGCGTTTATCGAAGCCCAATCACAAGGTCTTCAGGTCCAAACTGCCAATCAAAAGCTGCTCCAAACGGAACTCACGAATCTGGTCAATACCGTTTCCGTTTTACCCAAGCAACTCGAGCCGCTTAAGAATGCTTCTGTCGGCACCAAGGATGGTCTCGTCGCTGTTGAGAATTCTTTGTTACTTCTGTACAATGCCATGGTCAAGATTGACCCATCAATACGACGAGGTGGCGACAACAATGATGATGGTGGTTCGAATCAGCTCTCAGTCTACCAGACTGGCGAGGTCTCTACTATGCAAGCTCTTCGGGAAAAGAAAGACAATTACCTCACCGAAAGCACCATGTTCTTGAGCCGATTGGGGCAATATATGGGCATGACATTTGGTGCGGCTTTCTTGGACGCGAAGGAGGCACTCGATCGACAAAAAAGCTCCAGGCTGGATGTCAGCGTGCAAGAAGTTGCCCGCAGGGGACTGTGGCAATACAGCCCACTCTTTCTGTTTGCCAAAGAGATTGACATGTCTTCTTGGGAAAACTTGATGAAAATGTACCAGGCGGAAGCTCGGCGGTTCTATCAAGATGCACTACGAGACAACGCTCAGGGCTGGAAGAAGATGGCTCGAAAGCCGACGGGCGATGAAACTGACCATCTCTTCACGCATCAAGAGAAGGAGAACGAGGGCTTGTCAACTACAGCTCGGAAGCTGACTGTCAAGCGTAGTCAAACCCTCGCCAAGGGACTACGCTCGGCATCTGGCGAGAAAGCTTCTCGTGCGGACAAAGCTCAGACTGGACGGCTCTATCCGAGCGAGAGCTTTGCCAACGCCCTAGATGAAGTTACACCCCTCATCTTCGCTGAGCAGAACTTCATTGTCGATCTGTTCCATGCAACCTCCAACTCGAACACCGATTTCGTTGATGCAGTTAATGCTGCACCGCCTCAAGCACGTCGTGGCCCAGACTTAGGCTCCCGACGCAACTATGAACCAGACCGGTCTATGGCTCGGCGTATCGCGGGGCTCATGGATGACCTGTACAATTTCTGGCCAGGTGATCTACAAGCGCTGGTCGACTGGGCTCTCGCGTTTGATCCACTCCAAGCCATCGGCATCATGTGTGGGCTTGAACGGAAGATGCTTGAATTGGAAGAGACCAACCAGGATTTCCTCAACCACACTTTACAAAAGTTGCATCAGCGGCTCATCGTGAAGCTGACGAGATTCGTCGACGAGCAAGTGCATGCCATTGAGGATACCAAAGTCAAGATCAAGAAGCGAAAGGGTGTCATTGCCTTTATGCGCACTTTCCCCTACTTCTCCGCCGCCGTAGAGAACATGCTGCAAAGCGCTGGCGCGTCCGATTCTAGCTCCTCATATGCTTCGTATCAGTCTGAGCGGCTCGAGATCAGAGCAATCGTCAATGATGCCTATCAGAAGATCAACAAGTCCATGTTTGATAGCTTGAAGGTAATTGCAAAAGAGTCCCCTGCGATCATGGCTGGAGCAGCCGGAACTGGTGGTCAGGGCGATCCAGAGGATAAAGAAGCTCTGAACTACCATATCTTGCTCATTGAGAACATGAATCACTACCTGGAGGAGGTAGATGCTGGAGCTGGTGGAGTCTTGCTGGAATGGAAAGGCAAGGCCAAGGAAGAGATGCAGGAGCACATGGGCTTGTATGTGGACGCTGTCATCAGGAGGCCGCTTGGCAAAGTTTTGGTAAGTCGACCAGGAGAGTCTTGTTGGACTAAAACTAATTGCTTTTCTCCAGGACTTCGTCGACACAACACATGCCTACCTATCTTCTCTGCCACCATCCCTCACGCCTACCAGCCTCGCCCAAAAGCCAACGCACCGACCCCCAATCTTCCGCAAATTATTGCAAAATAACGACTCGAAGGAGCTGAAGCGGGGCGTTGAAGCGTTGAAAAAGCGCGTTGAAAAGCATTTCAGGGATGCCGATGATGCCAATCTCAGTCGTGACTTGGTGGCCAAGGTTACGAAGACATGCGAGGATGCATATCGGAAGGTCACCGATGACGTAGAGGGGATTCGCAGGGGGGTTTACGAGGGCGAGATGGAGGCTTGGTGGACGGCTAGTGATGTTGCGGCTGCGTTTAGGTGATTCTTTTGAGCGATGAGGAGTTTTGAGCCTCGCGAGCAAGGAGTTCTGGTAGCGTTGAGAGGTGTACGATGTGCAAGTGCTTGAAGGGTGGGCGGTGGGCGAATGGTTTAATTTCTTCCTTTCTGCATTGTTTCGTTGGGGAGAGATATCAGGACCTGGTTGAAGTGTCCATAAAATGATTCAGCAGGCTCAGCAGTGGACCGTTTCGGGGCCATTGCTACTATGGCGCAATAGCGAAGGCTTTCATCAAAACCTCATTAATAAAATGATCACTGTGGGAGTTCCAAACATGAGCACTTCCAAGGTTCTGTGTTGATTCTGGGCACGTGACTCAGTGATTCATATCCGAGAGACCTCGTCCGACTTGGAGCATCTTCTTGAGTCGTCAACACCAACAACTCTCGAATGCTGTCACGTTCCTCGCTGCTGAATTCCCTGCACAATAGCAGCTCCCGCCCTGTTTCCAAGCGTCCATATTTGTATCTCCTCTCGGCCCAATGCCGCGGCTTGCTCACGCTTGCCATCGAAAGTTCCTGCGATGACACCGCGGTAGCCATTCTCGAGAAACATGACAATCAGTCCATCAAAACGCATCAAGACTCCTTGAGCGAAACCCTCAAAAAGGAGAATGCGGCAACGCCACGTGTAATTCTCCATTTCAACGAAAAGATCACCTCTGACAATGTCGTCTTCCGCGGAATCCATCCCATCGCCTCGCTCGAATCTCACCAGAAGCATCTGGCGGAACTCGTGAAAAGAGCCCTGAAATATCTCCCAGAGGCCGACGAGGCAGCTGACTCTGCTCATGGTGGCAGAACGCTGGATGTTGTCGTCGATGGCGCATCTCGAAGGAAGAAAATGCCTGACTTTGTCACCGTCACGCGCGGCCCGGGCATGCGCTCGAGTCTTGCTGTGGGATTGAACACAGCGAAGGGTCTGGCTGTCGCGTGGCAGGTTCCTTTGTTGGGGGTTCATCATATGCAAGCTCATGCGTTGACGCCGAGATTTGTCTCTACTCTGGAGGATATCGATAATCAAGGCATCGGCAAGCCTGAATTCCCTTTTTTGTCGCTGCTTGTGTCTGGTGGGCATACGCTATTGCTTCACTCAAAGGGATTGACGGACCATGAGATTCTGGTGGAGACGAGCGATGTAGCCATCGGTGATGCCCTCGATAAGATGGCGAGGGCGATTCTGCCGACCAAGATCGTTGAGGAAGATCAGAGTGCTATGTACGGTGCTCTCCTCGAGAACTACGCTTTCCCAACCTCTCGAATAGGATCCTCGGATGAACCGTACGACTATGATTCATACATCGCGGAGGTCAAGGATCCCGTCAACCTCCTCAAACGTCGCCCAAACTCCAGACCACTCCTCACAAAGTACGGTTGGGCGTACACTCCACCGCTCATGGAAACGAGAGGCGGCAGGAAGAAATCGAGTATGGAATATTGCTTCACCGGTCTCGTCTCCGCTACTGCTCGCTTCACGGAATCCAGGTATCATTTCGATCCCGCGACTGATGAGATCGTGAAGGGTGACCCACGGAATCCGATGAGTCTAGAGGAGTTTCCAGAGGATGAGCGCAGGACCATGGCGAGGGAAGTCATGCGAGTGTCGTTTGAGCATCTGGCTAGCAGAATCGTCATGGCGATTACTGCTCTCCTGGAGCCATCGTCTCCCTCGAGCGAGGACGGCGACAAGCACCCATGCAAAACCATCGTGGTGGCTGGTGGCGTGGCATCGAACAAGTACCTTGGACATGTTCTTGCGAAGGCCTTGCAGGAAAAGGGGCTCGGGGATATAGAGGTGTTGTTTCCGCCGCCGAAGTACTGCACAGACAATGCTGCTATGATTGCGTGGGCGGGGATGGAGATGTTTGAGGAGGGGTGGGAGAGTGGGTTGGGGGTTGATGCGCTGAGGAAGTGGAGTATGGATTCGAGGGGAGGTGATGGGGGAATTATTGGGGTTACAGGCTGGGTTAGACGGGCTTGAGGCAATTCTCTAAGACCCTTTTCATAATTGAACTCGACGGGGTGCTGAAGCCTTCCAAGGTACACTTAAAATTCTCGAAGAGGATATATATGAGATCCTAAAATTAATCTCGAGTAGGCGGGAGAATCTGAATAAGGTAACTTAAGTAGTAGATACCTAGGGACTGGATCTGTCTTAGGAAGTCTTAAGAGTCCAAAAAGTGAGCTTAGATAAGGGACTGAGTCTCCCCCGAGTATACTGAGACGTGAAAGGATACCGTTAGATAAACAGCTGAATCCATCTCGAGTAGACTAAAATCACTGAATTTTTTAAATGACGAGATGGTACATCAACAGCGGAAGTAGATTAAATTTAGAAGATGATGCTAAAGTAGGAAATATAAGTTGACAATCTTTTGTAGTACTGATCGTGAGATGTGAGGATCAGAAGGGTATCTCCACGTGACCTGTTCTCGGCGCCATTTTAACGCGAACGCGGCCCGCAACGCGTCAATGCTTGCTGCGTCCAAAGTTCGCGTCACGCGTCTTCCCATCAAGCAACCTCCAATTGCCTCAACCAACACCTCCAGAATTTACATCTGCTACAATGATCCGACAAGATTTCGGCTTGCGAGTTGATCCCAAGCGACGGTCCAATTTGAGCGCGAAGCAACGACAATGGGGCGAGCCAGAGTGGCAGCAGCAGGATTATGCTCACAGACTCAATTTCTATACGGTCCCACCAACGGCGGATATCAGCTTGGAGGAGTTTGAGGAGTGGGCGATTGCAAGGCTGAAAGGTATGCTCTATTATGATGTCGCTGTCGGAAATACACACGAATGTGCGCGATAATTGCTAACTCACACATCAACAGTCCTCTCCGAACTGGAATCATGCGCCTTTCGCAACCGCTCCCCAGAAGAGACAGCAACCTACATGGCACCCATCCTCGAAAAACACCTCCCACTCCACTCCAATTCCTCGCGATCCTCCACGCTCCAGGGCGAGCGCAAGAAAGACCATTTCTCCCACTTCATCCTACGTCTCGCGTTTTCCTCGACAGAAGATCTCCGGAAGCGCTACGCACGCCTCGAGACGCAGCTGTTTAGGCTGCGCTACAAAGACGACGATACCCGGGAGCGACAGGCGTTTATAGATAGCTGCGACGATCTGAAGTGGGAGAAGGTCGGGGATGAGGAGAAGAGGGAGCTCAGCCAGGAGTTGAAGGATGCGACTCCTGGTGGACTTGGCCCTGGAAGAAGATTCGAAGATGAGTCTTGGTTCAAGGTGGACTGGGAGAGGGTGCCTGAACTTGTCGAAAGCAGGAGGGTGTTTTTGAAGAGGGGTATGGCGTATGTGCCGTCAAGAGAACAGAGTAGTCTGGTGGTTGCAGAGTTTACTCGTCGCTTGGATCAAGCACTTGAGGTATGGACGATATGCCCTGATAAGGCCGTTTTTGCTAAATCAACCCTTACAGCTCACTGCTCGCGCAATCCCTCGACTGGACGAGGACGACCGCCTTACTCCCATTCTCCACCATCTCTCGCAATCTTTCACTGCACCTGATACAGCCTACTCGACGGCGGACGCTCTTCCGGGTACTCTCCAGCCGCACGCCGCAAATATCGATTCGTTGTCGCAGCATTTTCCGCTTTGCATGTCTCACCTCCACAAAACTCTCCGCCAAAACTCACATCTAAAGCATTTTGGCCGTCTCCAGTATACTCTCTTCCTCAAAGGCCTGGGTCTCAGTCTAGAGGACTGCATCATTTTCTGGCGGAAGAGCTTCAGACTCATCACGGACGAGAAGTTCGCCAAGGAGTACCGCTATAACATCCGCCATTCCTATGGTGATGTAGGCGGTGACGCGAATAGGAGAGGTCGCGGCTACACCCCCTATTCGTGCCAGAAACTCCTCACAGAAGCCCTTCCCGGGCCCGGCCAGGCTCACGGATGCCCGTACCGTACATTCTCCCCGGACAACTTGATCCCGCTGCTTCAGGGGATGGGTGTCCAGGATCAGAGTGTGCTGAAGGGCGTGCGAGAGGATGTCGGCAAGCAGCGATACCACATCGCTTGCAATCGCGTCTTTGAGTATGCGCACAAGAAGGAGATCAAGAGGGCGAAGGATGACTTTGGCTGGGGCATTGCGGAGTTGGATACGATCAGTCATCCGAATACATATTTCAAGAGGAGTTTTATGCTGAAGCATTTGGGTGAGGAGGTTCCGAAAGGGGAGAAGATGGATACGGATTAGAGTAGTGGATGCAATGAATGGGATGGTGCATTCTGGTAGGAGTATGAGGAGTTCGAGGGGTCGATTTCACTGTCTGAAATCTGGATGGGTTATGACGGTGATTTTCGTCTAATGGCAGCAGCTGTTGCTCTTCTTTCACTCCTGTCGTTTGAGGTTCTGCTCGGTCTGGGTTGCTTCTTATTTCTCTCAAACCCGCCAGTGAGATGGTCTTTCCGGCATTATCAAGCGATCCGGCAAGACTGGAAATTTCCTCGACAAATTTGACGCAGATGGATTTTTTCGGTCTCTCTCCGACCTTACCTCGTGAGTCACTTCGTTACTTTGCACTTTCTTTCGGACCCGCCAGTGAGATGGTCTTTCCGCAATGATCAATCGATCCGGCAAGACAGGCGATTTCCTCAACAACTTTGACGCAGATGGATGCTTTCGGTCTGTTTTCAAGTCACCTGGGGCCAGTTCTACTGGCAAGAATGGAAAGCGTGCTGGGCGTGCAACTCCATTTGGTGGCAACGGGGTTTATTGCTGCCTTCTTTCACTCCTGTCATTTGAGGTTCTGGCCGATCCGGATTGCTTCTTCTTTCTCTCAGGCATGTCAGTGAGATGGTCTTCCCGCAATTATCAATCGATCCGGCAAGACTGGCGATTCCCTCGACAACTCTGATGCGGATGGATGATTTCGGTCTCTCTTCGAGCCACCTGGCCGCCATTTCCACTGGCAAGTCTCACAGGGGGTGCCACAATTCTTCGGACACTCCAATCAGTTCGATAAGGGAAAACTCCACCATTCAGGAAGATACGTATATCCTAGAGGTCTCTGGGAGTAGTTCGAGAGTCTCGCCTCTCTCCGGTTTTCGATAAAGAGCACAGTGCCCGCGGGAGAAGTCAATATCCTACTCGTTTGATCTTCTGCTGTCTGATGAATTCTGGCACCCACTGTGGAATAGAAAGTGTGCTGGATGCGCAACTCCATTCTATGACCATGTTCTTTCTTGCATTTTAGTCTCTTTTGACGCACTTTCCGCCTCCAAAGTTCGCGATTTGCTCGTCCACGGGTGCTGCTTTGCTTTTTGAGAGATCACTACCTTTCGCTGTGTTGAGGAAAGAGACACCTCCACGGTGTTTGTTTGTCTTCTCTGATTCATTTCTCCACGTCTCTGTCTTCCTCCCCTCAACAACAACATTGCACACTGCGGTATTCACATTCACCATGAACCTCCGGATTCTCTCTTTGCTGCTGCCACTGTGCATCTGCCCAACCCCATCCTCAGCCAACATAATCCAAGACTTTTACGACTGGATCACACCTATTACCAACTATGCCCTCCTAAACTACAACATCTTCGACCTCGTGGCCAAGCCGCAAATCGCCCAAGTCCCTCCAACCTTCGGCTACTGGGACGCCTCCGAGGGAAACTGGAGAGTCAACGTCCATGGTGCTCTCTACAAGGGCCCACCCATCCCGGAAAAACGCCTCAGGTGGATGGCCAACATGATGACATTCATCAGCGGCACCACACTCGAAGAAAGTCGATTTTCAATGGGCATGAACGAGACGGAACAAAACACAACCTTGAAAGCCGTCCGCGAGTTCTGGTACCACCCCCTAAAAGACCAAAGCATCGACATCGTCATCCAAAACCAGACCGGCGAGGGAAACATCGACCACCTCCGGACCCGTCACCATGGCGATTTCCAGGCCATGGTCAAGCTTGACCCACAGACTTTCCCGCCTCCACATTGGACCTTCGCTCACTTTAACGACGAAAGCTTGCGTTACTTCTACTCTGCCAGAACGGTGAATCTGACGGTCTTCCGCCCACCTCTGCAGTTCATCGATGCTCCTGCTCCTATTGCCGACAAGATACGGCCGTTGAACAGTCAGGAGGCCCGTCACCCCAGTCCGGAGCGGAAGAAGCGCCCAGTGACCCTTTATCCGCCGCCGTATCCGAGTGTGTTGAAGGAGACTTCTCATGACATTCCGGGGCCACGCGAGGGACCTTGGGAACGCTTTGCTGATCTTGAGGAACGAGTGGGTGGAAAATTGGTTCCTTGCGTCCCGAAATCGGACTTTGAGGGCATGTCTGTGCCGGAGCCTAGTCCTGGTGATGTGCCATGGTGTCCTGGCAACACAACCGTGTCCAGTGAGACCAAAGGAAGAGAACTTGACGGTGGACATACAAGCCTCGAGGGACAGCAAGTCGATACGGAGCACGGAGGCAACGATCACTCTAAGCGTGGCTTACCAGGTGTCAAGCTCACTCACGAGCCTACCCACCTTCCTCAATCCTCGACTCTCGCAACATCCCGTGCTGCTTCCATACCTACCCCTATCCACCTCCCTTCCGCCGTCGACAAATTCCGCCTCCTGCCCCCTCGTCTCTCCGCCAACACCAGCCTCTCCATCCAACGCAACCTTACCCAAAACGCAACCCTCTCCCTCAAGCATTGGATCCGCAAATTTCTCTCGAACCACCACGACTTCGGCGCCCCCATCAGCCCCACAATGCCAGTCTACCTCCTCCCCCCAACGGGCATAACCTTCATCTCCGACGTCGACGACATCCTCCGCGTCGCCAAAATCTGGTCCCCAGGCCGCGCCCTGCTCGCCACGCTCTCGCGCCCCTTCGTCCCCTGGGGCAACATGCCCTCCATCTACGCACATTGGCGCGCTCGCTTCCCTACCGCGCATTTCAACTACCTGTCCATCACACCATCGCCCCTCACACCCGCCTACCTCGGCTTCCTTTCCTCACACTACCCCGCCGGCAGTTTCACAGCGCGCAGTCTATCCTCGTTCTTCCACCCCCGTCTCGCCCTCGCGGAACAAGCCATCGCGCCCTTCCCCAACCGCACAATCGTGCTCGTCGGCGATACTTCAAACAATGACATCCTGAAAGTGTTCCCGGAGCTCGCGCACAGGAACCCGCAGATCAGCTGTATACTCCTCCGCGACACCGGCGCCACCGACCAGACTTTTAGAAGCCACGTTCACCATATGAAAGCCTTCGAATCCCTCCCTGAAGGGACGCAATACTTCCTCTTCCGAGAGCCCGACGACATCCGCGATATCGACTTCGCCTCGGGCGGCTGCAGGAACGAATCAATCGCCTACGACCCCGAGCACCTGATGCCGCGAAAACACGCGTGGAGCTGGAAGAGGGCCGCGCTGCTGGCGTTGTGGGGAGGGACGGTTGGATTAATTTGCGCATTCGAGTTTATCAGGATCATGGGAAAACAAAGACGTGAGAGAATGGAGAGACGGAATAGGGGCCGGGTTATCGTGTCGCCATCGCAGCGCCGGTATCGTGACTAAGAGGGCCGATTAGGGGGCTTGGGCGTTTAAGGGGCTCTAGGTAGCATAGCGTTGACAAATTGAACAAAGTTGCCATTCTTCAATACTTGAAAAGGGGAGAGACTCTCGGATTACTCCCGGAGGTCTCCATGAGATATAGCTTTAGGTGAATAGTCGAGACTCGTTCTCGAAATTACGAGAGCCAATTCTCAATAGGCCAGAAGAGGAGAGACTCTCGACTTACTCCCGGAGGTCTCCAGGATAAAGTATTTCCCTAAGTGGCGGAGCCATAATCGGGACTCCTCCTGCGTGCATTTCGCCATTTTCTGAAGAGAGGAGAGACTCTCGAAGTACTCCCGGAGGTCTCCAGGATAACGTATTTTCCTGAGTGGCGGAGCCACGGATAGCAGATTAAGGGTACGTAGGATTTCGACTCCTCCCGCGTGCACTTCGCTATTTCCTAAAGGTTATAGAGAGGAGAGAGTCTTAAAGTACTCCCGGAGATCCCTAGGATATATAGCTTTAGGTAAATAGTAGATTAAATACGGATAGGATTTCGACTATCTACCTACGGAAGATATAGCTAATCCTTACTTCTTAAAGGGGAAGAGACTCTCCGATTACTCCCCGAAGTCTCTAAGATATATATACATAAACCAATTTATAGTACTGCCTGGGTCCCTATGGGTCTATGAACACTGTAAATACATTTAGATGCCGCAGGTAAAACCTAGCTAGGGGGTCTAGAATCCCTTTCTAGTAAAATCCCGCCTTCTCTTTCAACCACCCTCGATTCCTTTCTATGCGGCTCATTGGCCTCTTCTGCTCAGATCTGTGCTGCCATTATACGACAGCGTCTTCCTAGCACACCTCCTCGAGGGATTGGAACGGTTTCCACCCCTCCATCTCCTCCTCCTCCTCCTCCTCCTCCTCCTCCTCAATCTCCGGTGCCACCATGAATTGGGCCAGCACGTTTGTCTGCAGCAGCCACTGGGCGGTCTTCCCTGCGGTCTTCCTGTTTATTGACTACCCTGCGGATGTCAGTGGTTCCCGTCTCAGCTAGGAGATAGGCCCTCTGTTCCCTCAGTTCAGGGCAGTATAGTACAATGTGGTCTAAGGTTTGTCTGTTAGCTCCACATGGCACCCGGCTAGGATCCCTGGAACTCCGATCCTCGCTAGCCATCCGTTTAGCCCCATGATCTCCGACCGTAGGAGGAAGAGGGCGGTTGCGGCGTGCTTTGGGAGTCCCACATAGAAAGCTAGTGGTGTTTGTTCCCACTTGGTTCTCCATGTGGCTTTTTGGGAGGTGATGACTATGGCCTGCCATCGCTTTTTCCATTGCTCAGCGAAGTGTGAGTCGATTTCCTTCTCGACGTTGCTCATTCTTGACTTTTTCCGGGTTGTTGGCCCAGCTTCAGCTTGTCTTCTCATCTGTCGATCCTGGATTCTTTTGGCCTCGTCCAGGAGGGCGGTTGTGGCTGTTGGTGGCTTGTCTCCCCTTAGGGCTCTTTGCCTGCCTCTCCGTCTCCTTGGGGGCCTTGTTGCGTCCTCCCAGACCTCCTCGGTGGCCTGTTCGATCTGCCTCGTGACTGGCCTTATGATTGTAGAGAATGCCCATTGTGTGGCTTGTAGTTCAAGGAATATGTCGATCGGTGGGATCATTGCTTCTCTTTCGATGACTGCTGCTGGTGTTCTCTTGTACACCCCTAGGATCCGTTTGTTTTGGATAACCCCAAGGGCTTTCACCTTAGTCTGGCTAATCTTCTTGCCGTCTTCGTCAATGGACTAGATTTGCGACCCGTATGTCATGATCGGTCGGGCTACCGCTGTGTAAAAGAGTCTGGACTTGCGTACGGCTGGGCCCCAGACTGATGTCACTACCCGGCTAAGGGACTCGAAGGACCGTAGCCCATTTAGGGTTATTATATCGCCGTCGTAGTAGCGGTCGCATGATTAAGAGAAATCGTTAGGGGGCAGGATTGTATAAGGGTTCATAACAGCGTTAACAAATTGCAACATTGGACTCCTCCCGAGTATACTTCGCCATTGTCTGAAGGTTATAGAGAGAAGAGACTCTCGACTTACTCCGTGTAAGAGATCAGAACAGCGTCAACAAATTGAAACATTCGACTCCTCCCGCGTGTACGTCGCCATTTTCTGAAAGTTGTGGAGAGAAGAGACTCTCGACTTACTCCCGGAGATCTGGAAATATAGCTTTAGGTAAATGGTGGAGACTCGTTCTCGAAAATAGTGGTGTCCCAAGAATTATTGCGACTCTAGTGCAAGCATGATCTCTAATATGGTAATCTATCACGTGATCGTATATTTCAGGGGTTACAGTATATCTGGTCGGAATTATCGAAGGTGAATCTAGCAGCCTATCTAGGTCCCTATACCGACGACCCTTTCCATCTATATCACAGGCTTTGCTAAAGCCGTAATAACCGCCCCCTTCTTCACGACAACCCTAGGCCTGGTATTCTCCTGTGTCTGCACCTTCGAATTCCACATTTCCCCCACCGGCATCCTGAGACTCCTCTCGTATTCCAGCTTCGTCGTGAACGGATGCGGCAGCGTCGTCGCCAGATACGGCGTGTTTTTCTTGACCCTCTTCTCATTAATAATGACGTTCTTGTTCTTCGCATCCTTTCGCTTCGAAGGATCGATGCCGTCCTGCTTAATCTGGTTCCACGGCTTGTTGCGCTGGGCGGCAGCGAATTTGCGCTGCGCTTTGGTGATGCCGTCGCCGGTCCAGCTACCCCAGCCGGGTAGGCTGTTGTCGATGGTTTTTGGAGCTTCGTCGGCCATGATTGCCTCCTTTTCTTTCTCAAAGTCGGCGACGGTTTCGTCGCCTGCGAAGGCTTTGGCGGCGAGCTGTTGGTTGCGGGAGAGTCTTGAGACGGGAATGTCGATGTCTTTGTCGGAGTCGGCACTGGCATCTGATTTGGCGTCCTTGTCCAACGTAACAACATCCCATGAATCGGCGCCTGCGGGAGCGTCCTGCTCAGTGGGCTTGGACTTCCCGTTGGTTTTCTTAGTATCGGATTTCAAGATTGACTTGGGCAGACCGTCGGTTATGCTCTTCTTAGGTTTACCAGAATCAGTCTTCTGAGTGATGTTTGTCGGCTGCATGGTCTTTGCTTTGAGGGAAGGAAGGGAAGTCGATGGTTTCGGTTCAGCCACGCCTCCATTCAATCGATCAGCATCAAGGACAAAGTCAGCATCATTGTCGTCAACAATGCCGCCCCACTCTTCCTCTGATTCTGAGCGTTCTTCAAACTCCAGTTTCTCTTCTTTTTCTGAAGCCTTCTCTTCCCGGCCAGAAGCAGGCCCAAATATTCTTCGACCAACAGGCACATTGCTTTCATCTTCATCTTCCTCGGGAGACTCTTCGCCAGCAAGGTCGCGGCGTAGGCGTTCTAAGTCCTCATCGTTCTGAGCCTTGCGCGCGGCTTCAGCTCTCTGCATAAACAGCATAGAGCCAAGCTTGGAAGAGCTTTCGTCCACAGCGCCACCATTTACCCGGTTGAGCTGCCGCTGGAGACTCGCTCCGACGTCTTCATCATCATCCTCTTCGCTGCTGATATCAGACTCGTCATCGTTTTGGACGTCTTTGCCATGCTGCCTTCGTCGCAACTCGTCTTCACGTCTTGCCAACTCGCTTACACCAGCCCTGGCGTCTTCGTCCCAGGCAGCTCTGCCGGATTTTTTCATAGCCTTTGCCCACTTGCTATCTCGATGTCTTGCGCCCATCCTTGCCTCAGCTCTGAGCCTGTCATTTTTCACGCGTTCTTCTTCAGAGTTGTAGTCTGCCTCGCCATTCTCCAGTGCTCGCTGCGTCATCCGCTCGCGCTCTTTCCTATGCACTCGACGATAAGACTTGCTCTTGATTTTTGAGATGCGTTTCGCTCTGATCTCTTCGCGGAACATCAGCTCTCGGGCTCGTCGAAGCTCGTTGGTGCGAGCTCGAGCTTCTTCAAGGGACATCCTGTTGGTCTGGAGTTCCTCAAAAGCGCGGATTTGCTCTTCTTCTTCGTCGGGATTGCCAGCCGCAAGGCCACTTTCTTGGAGGATGTTTTGAATGGTACTCTCGAGATCGTTCATGGGTTTGTTGATGGTCATAGGAAGCATTCGCCTTTCTCCATGAGCCTCTTCAGGGTCAACCAAAGGAAAGCTCAAATGCTCTGCTCTCCGATGATGCTTGACAGTGTCTTCCCAGCGTTTGAGAGTCTCCTTGTTCATCGAATTGGCGGCTTTTCGATCAAGGAGGTCCTGCTGCCTCTTCGCAAGAGGCACCTCCAGTGTGCCAAAGGCCTTCTTCTTTCCCGATTTTTCTGCTCGCTCCACAAGCTTCCGTGCAGCTCGGTCATTTGTGACGGCGCTGATATCGAGCTTCCCTGTTGTGCCTTGGTATTCGTCCACAGCGGCAGAATCGTTGATGTCGGTACTTCGCAGTTTCTTGTACCCGAATTGATCGGCTTGCGGAAGGGTAGATATCAAATCTTGAATCGACAGGAGCTTTTTCGGGTTGTTCACGTCGTCCTCTGAATCGGCTTCTGATGCGGAGTAATGCGATTCGTCATCATCTTCGCTTGCCGACTCCGCACCTCCTTGGAAATCATCCTCGTCAGAAGATGGAGGGTTATCGAGCATAGTAGCCAAATCAACGCCCTCATCACCCAAGCTGTCATCACTCTCATCCTCATCACCATCCATATCCTCATCAAGATCAACCTCCTCCCCAACATCATCCTCCTCAGATGTCCGAGCTTCAGCCTTGCTCTTCTTCTTCTTCTTCCCAGCCGACGCGCTGCCCCGAAAAGTAAACCCCTCAAACTTCTCCTCATCGCTCTCCCCAAACGCCTCGTCACTATCAATATCGCTATCGTCCTCCTCATCCACATGTCCATACTGCCAAGTATTCCCCTCACTATCGCTGCCTTCCGAAATGTCAAGCTCGTCAAACCGATCCTTCTTCATTTTCTTCTTCTGTTGCACTTGGGCCTCCTCTTCGTCCTCTTCGTCCTCGTCATCGCCACCTCGCTGCCGTTTCCGCGGCGCAGGTTCATCGTCAAGGTCGCCGAGACGGTGCTGGCGCACTTTCGCGCGGTCGCTGTGCGTGTGCGAGGCGATGGAAAAGGCGTCGAGGTTTCGTTTTTGAAATTTTTGCTTGGCTTTCTTGGGTTTGCTTGCCGTTACAGTCGTTCGTGAAATTCTGGGAGGCATTTTCGCAATAGAGGAAGGGCTGTTGTGAGAAGCTGGGAAATTGTGGTGGCACTGGGGAAATTTTCGAGCAGTTGACATGCCAAGATTTCGCGCACGGACGGCTAGAAGACTCACGTGATAAGTATGGTCAAGGTCACGTGCTGACATTCTAATCTTATGCAACCTTACCTGCCTACCTATAGCCCTATAGGCTGTCTACCTAAGGTTAGTAGGTATAGACAAAGTCTATGGATAACGGTCTGCCTATAAGAAAATTATTTGTCAAAGCAACCTTATTCTTTATAGGCAGCTCCACGTTCGCAAGTCTCGCAGCTCGAATTGCCTATTTCGGAATCAGGTACAACGCTGCTTGCCTGCCTCACAACGGCTCCTTGAATACCTGTAGTCCTGCACCAAACACCGTCTTCATGCATTCATGTCCAGCATATTGCACCAACAGAGCAGCTTTGTTCTGGGAAGCTAGGTGCACAACTCGAGCCTTTCAGTTTCATACATTATCGACCCTTTATTCTGATGTCGTTCTTCCAATGCCCGAGGTCGGTGATGAACGACCTCGACACAGTCTGGAGGCTCATCTGCTGGCGTGGATTTGGTTTCTACTGCAGCGGGTGATCTGAGAAACTCGAGGGCCTTTTCCAAAAGCGAGAAGCCTATTGTCAATCCGTCAATTATCCCCCAGCTATTGCTTTCCTTGAGTTCCAGCTCCACAACCAAGCTTCTTTCCATACATAGCTCTTGCGTTCCCTTCGTCGCTGCGCTCTTCCTCGTCCAATGATGTCTGACGTTTAGTTTGGCTTCCTTATCATAACAGTCAAGAGATGCGTCTCGTTGTCTTTGATTACCTTCAATTTCTTCAGCGCTTTGAAACCAGACCTTTTATACACACCGACTGCCGCTGGCGTCGACTCGAGGTAGGCCGGCAATTGATCCTCATCCGCCTGATCCAGTCCCCATTTGACAAGGTTCGAGGCTATGCGTCTCCCGTTGAAGTCTGGGTCCACGGCCAAGGAAGCAAGATCTTCTGAAATTAGAATCGTGCCCGGCTCTGATCAACGGTTCTTTGGTGTATGCAACTTACTCCACACGTTGTTTTCATCTTTTCCTAATATCTCCTTTTTCGTATCTTCAATAATCTTCATCACGTGCTTGTACACATCTACATCCAGGCCTGGAGGAAAGTCCTCGGTATCTTCTGGTTTGGCCTCTGGCTCGTCTTGATTCCTCGCCAGATTGACGTCTTGTTCACTCCCCTTCAGCGGCGCCAACCACCCGGAATATCCAACGACCTTTGGACGACCATCACCGGAGTCAGTCGTGGCAAGAAGATATCGCCAGCGTGGGTTCTCGAGGCGCTTCCGTATTCGCTCCAGACGAAACTTATATATGGCTTCTTCGTTGGTCACATCTTGGAGGTGACGAGGGAAAAGGGCATGGTCAAGAAGGTCATTTTCAAAAGCGCGGCGCCCGCAATCGCACATATCGCGGGCGTAGCCAACAGTGGCGGGGGAATATTGGATGTCCATGATGAAGGGAGTCGTTCGGTTGCAGAAAATATTGTGCAAGCACGAGATATAAATACGAATAGGATCTGAACTCCGACTTTGAAATGCCGAATGTGGGTCTGCCTAAAGTAACCACCTTCCTTCTTCGTCGTCATCTCACGTCAGCAATTCGGTGTTGGAGTTCCTCCCCGGTCGGAGTTCGGATGCACTGTTCCTCCAGAGAATTATTCTACCCAGATGATCCAGGAGAAGGCCCTTTTCCTAGAGATCCTTGCGAGTAACTCAGAAGATTCTTGTCTTTTGATGATCAGGAAGTGGCACTATTCTGCCATAGAAGTCGAAATCTGAAAGTCGATAGTCGGGGTGTTTTAGGCTCTAGCACACCCACTATCGACTCGAGCGATGACTGAGACGAGTAGGTATTTAGACTACAATGATGTAGCGTTTAGTTGTATATATAAAATCAATTTATAGTGCTACCTGGGTCCCAATGGGTCTATGAACACTGTAAATACACTCAGATGCCGTGGGTAAAACCTAGTTATATAGCGTTTAGTTAATGAATGAGCATGAGAAATTCGCTGAACGTAATAATGTCCCGCCGTACCAATTGGATAAAATCGAAGTTGAAGATACCTTCTTGTTCAAAGTTGTGGATGTAGAGAGACAACGGATGCTGATGTGGAGGACACCAAATGGAAACAGTCCCGACTTCCAAGCCTCCAGTCAGTATCGATAAGTTCTGATACCTTTTCCATCTGGCCCCCAAGTTCTCCCTCCCCTGGCGGATACAGGGGAAGGATTACGCGTATGCACGTGACCTAGACAGGTGAGACAAAGTTGACAAACACTCACAGTGGTTCGGGTCCTCTCATGTCCACAGCGTCGCTCGCTTTCGCCTTTGTGCTACAGGCAGAGTTACATGGCTCGGCAAGAGTTCGATCTTTTGAATCTGTGCACGCCTCCGGCATAGAACAAGTGCAATGTCAAACGCAGCGAGATCAAACGACCTTGCCCGGCTATCTTGTACGCTTTTTTTCTCTCTTCGTCTCCCACACAATGGCACCGGCACAGTCACCACCAAACCCACAATCCCCGTTCATACAGTCAATATCAGCGACATGAGCATAATCCGAGCTCATGGATCAACCCGGGCAAGCGATGTGCGACGGAAACATGGCGTGGGCTGCGCCGACGAAACTACGCCTTCGCTACCACGAGATCAGCTTCGGTTCGCAAACGAGCATTGCACATTGGCCGGCCGAGTCTAGAAAGTCGTCGACTCGCGACACAGCGAGCGGGGATGCGGGACTTCGGTTGCAGCTGCTGCCCACGAGAAGGGAGAGACTGAGAGTGGGGGAATGATTCCAGTCCAACGAGGTAGGCAGGTCGGGATCGGGCATGGCGATGAAACGGGTGGATGGTTGAGGCCAGAGAGGCAGAGGGAGAGGTCTGCTGGACTCTGGAGGGAGGTTATGAAACTGGGGCGGGAGGACTTGCGACGCGACGACCAACATTCCCGTCACCTTTTTTTCTCGCCTTCAGCCATCCAAACGTCCATCTCATTTTAGCCTCCTACTACTGCGTGACTGCACCCGCTCTGTTCCCGACCAACAACAACCTCAATCGGGCACGCTGAGTTGTCGTCGAGCACTTCCCCACTCATTTCCTGTGTTGTCACCGTCTTCCCCACACTCATTGTTATATGCCCTCCAACAAGTGCTCCAGCTCTAGCGCAACAATCGCCACCTCCGTCATTCCATGGGGTTGGAGAATTGAATCTGTCTGTTACCTCATCAATTCGCACCAGCCACAGCAACAACCAACATCATGAATCTACTATCCATCTTCACATTGCTATTCATCTCCATCATCTCTCACAACTTCTACCTACTCCACGCCAACATCCGCAAGGCGCGGAAATCCGGCCTGACCTACATCATCTCCCCCGTCTACCCATTCTCACGCATATGGCTGACCCTCTCTTCCTTGGTGGCGCCGCTTCTGCGCAAATGTCTGCCTGCTTTCGTCCTTGAGCCGTGGCTTTCCGCAGTCGAACCGGATTCGGGTTACGTGCACTGCTATTCCATATACGAGAGACTGGGCGCCGACACGTACCTGATCGTGACTCCCGGCGGCAATGTCCTATACAACGTCGACGCGGACGTGAACGCCCAGATCACCAGTCGTCGGAATGATTTCCCCAAGCCAATCGCCATGTACAAGAGCTTGAGTATCTATGGCCGAAATGTGGTGGCGACGGAGGGTCACGAGTGGCGACGCCATCGGAAAATTACTGCTCCGCCGTTCAATGAGAAGAGTAACAAGTTGGTTTGGGAGGAGACGTTGTATCAAACTGGGGAGATGTTGAAGGCTTGGACGAAGGATGCCCCCGCTGCTGGTAGAAGTACTACCAATGTGCCACATGATACCATGCGTCTGAGCTTGCATGTTATCAGCCGAGCTGGATTTGATGTGCAGTGCCAGTGGCCGTCTGAACAAGAGGATGGAGAGAAAGACAAAGTCCAGCGCGGTATGGATACCAATCTTGTGCCAGAGGGATACACGATGAGCTATGTGGAGAGCATGGAAGGTGTGCTGCGTGACATCATCCTCATCATGTTGGTTCCGGATTGGGTAGTTCGTAAGTCTCAAACATTAATCAAATTTAAAAACGAACTTGACAGGGCTAATCTCAACAGGTGCATTTGGATGGCGTTGGAAAAGTGTTGTACGTGCCAAAGAGGCGTACGTCCAGTGGGGCAAGTACACTCGTTCAATTTACGACTCCAAGAAGACAGCAATCATCGAGTCTCTCGAGAAAGCCGCACAAATTGGCTCTCGTCCAAGCAGCAGCCATGGCCACGACGATGACTTGATGGACGCTATGATCATCGGTTCAGGTCTTATCCCGAAAACTCCCTCCAACCCTTCAACCCTTGGAACCGGTCTCGCGGAGAGCGAAATCATGGGAAACTCCTTCATCTTCATGGTCGCGGGACACGAAACAACAGCGTAAGCTTCCCATCAAGTCCAGCACCGTCACTATCATCTCAAGAAACAATCACTAACCTCACAAACCCAACCCACAGAAACACAATCAACCACGCAATCCTCTACCTAGCGCTAAATCCCTCCATCCAACGGCACCTCCAACGCGACATCGACGCCGCCACCGGCGGCAAACCACCCTCCGAATGGGACTACGACCACACGCTCATGGCCTTCTTCGGCAGCATGCCTGCCGCCGTCATGAACGAAGTGCTCCGACTCATCCCACCCGCCATTAACATCCCGAAATCGACAGACCCAAAAGGGCCCGAGCAACCTCTCAAAGTCGATGGGAAGACTTGTGCTGTGCCGCCTGGCACATACATCAATCTCGCGGCTGTAAATGTTCATCGGAACCCCAAGTACTGGCCACACGGTCCGCCTCGGACGGGCAGGCCGCCCGTGCATCCACGGAGTAACACGACCAACGACCTGGAGGAATTCAAACCAGAGAGGTGGTTACGGGTCGATGCTCCCCTCTCCTCCCCTGCACTGCCGCATCAAAACGGCCATCATACCAAGATCGACTCGCTAACCTCAAACATGGAAAAGTCTCCCTTCCTCACCAACACAAACGCAAACGCAAACAGCAACGACGACGACACATCCATGAACATCGACACGGCTGCCGATACCGCACCCTCACTCTTCCAACCGCGGCGTGGTGCCTTCATTCCGTTCAGCGAAGGCTACCGTGCCTGTCTTGGTCGGCGGTTCGCGCAGATTGAGGTGTTGACTGCGATTGCTGTGCTGTTTGCTACGCATAGCGTCGAATTGTGTGTTGGGGAGTTTGTTGATGAGAAGGAGGTTGGGGTGTGGGCTGCTGAGGCGAAGGAGAAGGCGCGGAGTGGGGATAGGGATGGATATGGAGAGGGCACGGAGAGTGTGTATTCGGTGCCGGAAGAAGGCGTCAAAGCTTGGGAAAGGGCGAGGGATGCTGCGGAGAAGAAATTGAGGGAGAGTATGAGGACTGTTATCACGATTCAGATGCGCGGGGTGGAGGTTGGCTTGGTGTGGCGGAAGCGGGGCGAGGAGGTTTTTGGGTCGTGTGGGTAGCAGACTGTTTGGAGCGTCTGAGAGCACGTCTGAATGTCCGGACACTTGTGTGGATGGGTTTGGAAGCGTCTAAGACATGTGAAATTGTTTGGACGATGGTGTCGGTGGGTTTGGAAGCATCTAAGACTCCCCTGCACTGCAACAAATTGGAACGGCGAATGAATGGACGTTGAGGCGTCTGAGGAGACATACAAAAATTTGGAAATTTGCATGAATGGGTTTGGAAGCGTCCAAGACGGTTGAAAAAGTTTGAACGATTGAATTCATGGCTGCTGGAGCGTCTAAGGGCGGAAAAATTGTCGGACGGTTGGATTCATTGATTTGGCGGCGTCCAAACGCTCGATTATCTGGATCAGGGTGTTTGGGAGCGTCCAAGGACCTTCACAGGCCTGCCGGAGGGCTGCACGACTGCATTTATGAGCGTCCAAGGCCATATCCAAATTTCGGACGTCTGGACGCGGCAGCTTGTGAGCGTTCAATAATAGTTCCATTGCTCTTGGACATTCATACACCCCTCAAATCATGAGCGTCCAACCCTCCATCCAACACCTTCAAATATCTTCACATATCTCAAATCAGAAGCGTACAATCCTCTCTCCAACAGTATTAGAGATCTCTATCTTCTTAAAATTACAAGCGTCCAACCCTGCGTCTAACATATCTAAATATCTCTACCTTACCTTGATCCCGAGCGTCTAATTCTCTAACTAATAGTATTAGATATCTCTATGTCGGTAGCTATTCAACCACAAGTCACGTGTATGACAATACATGGTGATCCTGGTGATAGCACCCAGCACCCAGCACTTGCCACGTCACTCTCCTAGTCCCTTGTAGATACATTTCGATAGACCCTCCTTTGGAGAGAGACAATCAAGACAACCAACACGAATCCAAAGACATACAGAGGCTCCACTGTCCACCATCGACAGCGGCGAGCTTTGTGTCAAGTGATTCGCGTGCGTCTAGCCACTATCAACTTCTATGTCATAGAAAGGTTTCCCGACACTCTATATTCCTAAAACTATAAGCGTCTAATCCTCCGTCTAATACTTCTAAACATCTCTACCTTACTATAATTATAAGTATCTAATTATTAATCTAATACCTCCGGCCGTCTCCTCGCGCTTATATTCCTAAGTATCTAATCCCCCGTCTAATACCTCTAGACGTCTCCTCTTACCTCTATACCTAAGCATCCAAAAGAGCGTCTAGATATATCGGACGCTGGATCTTCTAGCGTGCGGAAGCGTCTAATCCCTAAATCTATATCTTAGACGTCCAATCTCGCCTATAATTTCGAGCGTTCAAAAGACCGTCTAAACATTCGACTGTATAGCGACTGGCTGTCTGTTTACATCCAACCCTCCGTCCAAAACCTCTAGACGTCTCTTCTCGTCCCGTTTGCTAAGCCTAACTAAGCGTCCACCACCTCTGGCCATCTACTCTTATATATTTATAACCAGCTAACACTCCATCCAATACCTCTAAACCTTCCCTCCATACATTCCCAACCATCCAACTCCCCATCATCCACCACCTCTAGGCATCTCTTCTTACTCCATTCACGAGCGTCCAACAGCCCGTCCAACGTCGTGAAGGTCGCAGGAGCGGCCAGACTACCTACCTTTGAAGGATATTGTATGGTTTGCCTCTTTACTTCCCTGTTATCTTTACTACTTCTTTTGTTTTCTTCCCTTCATCTTCCCTTTCCCACTTTCCTTTTTTCTCCGAAAGCTTCCATATGTGTTTCGGTTTCAGACACTTGCTGGCGGATGAAAATAACATGGTGGTATTGAGGTCCTTGAGATTTGATTTGGTTTGAATCTGGATATGGGAGCCAAAAAGGAGACTGTGTGATTGAGAAAAGTTATGAAATTTGAGACTGAACGTGAACCTTTTGAGCTTATATAGCTTGATACAGAAAATCATTTTCTATTGCCCTCAAGTCCGTAACGTTAAAATGCTCTTTCATAATCGTATCCTCATGTTAACTTGACTTCCCGAACCACAAGAGCGTGGCAACGACATGAACCTCCCAAACCCCCATTCATCATCTACTTAATCCCTACTCTTCGCCATAGCACTCCCATGCCCCGCATCATCCTCCCCGCCCTTCTCTTTCCTCCCTTCCGCCGCCATCTCCAGCACCGCCCCCTCCATCCCCTCAAACCCCTTCAAAGACTCTCCATACCTCTCCCAAACCCCCTCGCAATACCCATCCGCAATCCTCTCCACAAACCCCTCCTCATCCCACCTTGCCTCCACAAGCTGCTCAAACGTCTCTTTCCCTTCTCTCTCGCACCCCCACACGGCTTTATAAGCACTTCCAAGCGCACACGCGTTCCCGCCAATGTCGAGTCGAAAGACGCCTTCAGCGCCGCCGATGACTTCGCCGCAGATCTGCGCGATGGCCGGGTTGACTGCGCCGCCGCCGACAAGGTAGATGCGGCGTGGTTGCGGCGGGAGCTTCTTGTCCGCGTTGCGCGGGTCCGGTTGCGCGGAGACGAGGTTTTGCGAGCGCAGACGGAGAGAGAGGAATTGGGATTCGACGATTGCGCGGGCGTCGGTTTCGGGGAGGGGCCATTTTGGGTCCTTCTCCGCGTTCTCGACTTGCTGCAGTTTGTCGGATTCCGCGGAGTAGAGATAGCGCCAAATGCCCGCGTGGACATTGGGCACGATTTCCGGGCGAGGAAAGAAAAGTCCGAGTTTCATTGGGTCGTCGTCTTTTTCTTGACCAACCGGAGGCTCGGATGTAGCGACTTTATTGAATTGGTCCCAGGAGCCGGAATCGGCTCCGTGCTTCTCGTTCAGGGCGTCGCGGACGTGTTCGCGGGCTAGACCGCCGTTTTTGTAGCAGAGCATGAACATGTAGAGGCCGGCGGTGGCCGGGTGGTTCATGAAGTGGTAGGCCGGGTCGGGCTTGTAGTGGGGCGTGGACATGAGGAAGGTGGTCGAGGTACCGAGGGAGACTATGGCGTCGGATTCGCGGAGCGGGAGGGCGAGGATTGTGGAGGGGTTGTCGCCGGTACATGCGATGATTTCGCAGTCTGAGGGGAAGCCGTAGCGGGAGACGTAGTATTTGGAGATGCTTCCGAGCGTCTCGCCACCGTCTTCCGGGACGGGTCCGAGTTTCTTCTTCAGTTCGGGGACTTTGTCTTCGCTTCCGGCTGCTAGAGCTAGAAGTGTTTCGTGCCATCCGCCGGCGTTGATATCCCACAGGTTCATTCCGCAGACATCTCCAATATCAATTGGAGCCACCTTGCCTAGGAGCATAGAGGCTACGAAAGACGATACCAGCGAGATGCGTGCGGTTGCCTCGTAGTGACTCGGGTATTTCTGCCGGAACCGCAATATCTGTGGCCCACTGAATCGCTGTGATACTCAATCAGTCAAAGTACTCCCAACAATGTCTCTCGTTGCAGACTTACATGGTGAGCCTTACTCCCCGTAACCTCAGCCAATTTCTGCGTACTCCCCAAATGCCCATCAAAAGCCTCACACTGCTCCTGCGTACTCGCATCCTGCCAATTCGGACTGTACTCATGACTAAACGCCCCTCCCTTCCCCTCCACATTCTTCAACTGCTCCAACAAACTCTTCTCCGCATCCAGCCCTTGTAGCAGTTCATCCGCATCTTTGCTCCAGAAAACAGTCCCATGCTGCATCCCCGCACCACTAACCCCCTTCACCTTTGAGAAATCCAGCCCGGCGTCCTTCAGGCGCTGGAGCACGAGATCGAAGGCTTCCAGCCACATGGCGACGGGGGCGAAGATCTCGCCTTCGGGCGGGTTGGTGAGGACGCCCTTCTCGATGCCATATTTGGAGCCGAGGTCGGCGTCGAAATCGACTTTGGCTTCGTAGACGAGCTTGAGGTTGGATTTGACGACGATGCCTGTGGGAGTAGTAGAGTTTGATCAGCTTGTGTTCGTTATCAAACATGGTGGTGGGGCAGAATTGTATAGTATAGCATGGTGGGGGAGTTTGCGGAAGCGCGGACAGTACCTTTTAACTGCTGAGTGCTCAAGTCAAAGCCCATGTACAGGGCATCAGTAGTGTTTTCAGCCATGGTCAGAGTTGTTTGTCTGCTCAATTGAATGGGAGCAGAGCAGAAGGGACAGAAATTGTAGGAGCATTGAAAAGGTTGTTTGCTTCGGAGTATCTGTGGTTGAAAAGAAATCTTGGACCCGCTGAGGTCACTCTTGCGGACCCTCTTTCTGCGCGACGTCACTGCATTTAGCCGTTGAAAAAGAATGTCGTGCCGGGGTCGATCGCGCGTAAAACTTCCATCGTTAGATAATTATATGCAAATGCAGAATATCCAGAAGAGCTATAGAAACGGAGGCGTTGAGGCGTCCTCAAAGAAACTTGTGCAGGCAAGTACCTAGACTATATGAAAGATTGGTTGGATCAAGAGAATAAGACTGTACGTCCTCGGCTTCTTGCTTTCCCCACAATCCCAATCGGAGTGCGACCGAAGATATACCTGGACGGATACCAGGTAGTCGCATTCGAAAGTGTCATGGACCTAAGTAGGGGCCAGACGTTCATAAAATAGTCAATTCCATTGTAGATATACTAAACAGCCGCCTCGAAGCATTCCAGGTCCGTCCTTCTGGAAACCGGATATCAGACATCAGCCTAAAACTCCCCATGTGATAGTCTGTATACCACATTCCCGTGTCATACGCCAGTAACAGTAACATCCAATACATGTACTCCTGACAATGCATATGCAAGTGCACCTCGTTTGCGCCGAATGTTCCGTGGCTTGAAGTAGAGCTCTTATACAAAAAGGGCCTCCACACCATTCTCCGTAGACCCCTTATCCGAGTGACATTTGTGCACTACCCCCTCTTGTTGGCATTGCCATTGGTATGCGAGTGGCCTGAAGAATGGCCGTCGTGGTGGTGATGATCATGATCATGCTCGTCTTCGGGTTCCGGGCTTGACCTGGCACTGACGCTGGGGGAGATGAACTCGCTCATGTAGTCCTTCTCTTGATCCTCACCAACGAAGCGCACCTTCACGCGGCGCGCACCCCGAACTTTCTCTCCGATATTGATACGTACAGCATCCTCAATGTTGCCAGTCTGGTCGACGGTCCAGTGGCCTGGCACAGAGATTTCCACGTCGACCATGTAGTTTTGTCCGGCTTTGATGCCTTGGACACTGTGAACTTTGACATTGGGAGGCATTCCCATTCCCTCAAGTGCGCGTGAGGCTGCCTTGTTGATCTTTTCCTTGACCTCGTCGTCCATACCGGCGTCTGCGAGTTCATACAGCGCCGTCTTTGTGTTGTCCCATCCAGTCCTGACGACAAGCCATGTGATTAGGAGACCGCCCAACGAGTCCAAACCTTGGAAAGCGGGGAAGATGTTGGAGCAGGCGATGGAAACGAGGGCGGCGATGCTAGTGAGCGAATCCACGCGGTGGTGAACGGCATTCGACTCGAGGACAGAAGACTTGCGCTCCTTGGCGATCTTCATAGCTGCACGGGATGCGTTAGCTCTTACCAAACAAAAAGTGACAGGTTGCCCGCATAGCACTCACTGGCACGATAAAGCCACTCCTTGACGAAGATGGACCCGCCTGCAAGCCACGCAGCCTGAATATTGGGGATCTGATGATCGTGTCCATGCGAGTGTCCAGCAAGACCAATCCATTCGAGAGCATCTGCGACGGCGGGAAGGTAGATATGTGCCAACTCCAAGGCAGCAGACCAACCCATCAGAACACCTATAGGATGTCAACGTTCGCCTTGCATTGTTGGATCACGCTCAACCCACCTCCAACCAGAAGTATACTGCTGACTCCCAGGGATCCCAGGCTCTCTACTTTTCCATAGCCGGAGGGGAATTGGGCTGTGGGTGGCTTGAGGGCCAAAGCAACTGGAAAGTCACTTCATATCAGCTTTGATCGCGCGACGAATGTATATTGCGGAGGCACACCAGTCGCGAGGGTCATGAAATCCGACACCATGTCAGTGAGGGAGTGGATCGCATCTGCGGAGAGTGCTGGAGGCCATGTCAGACTCGAAGTGATCGTGTGCGTTACTAGGGAGGTAGCCTTACCTTGCGAATGGAACACATATCCACCAATGCCCTTCACAACAGCCATGCCCAGGTTCACATACAAGCCAATGCGAGTGATGCGGACGGCAGCGTCGTTCTTGTCGGTAGACGTCAGGAAGGCGTTGTCTCCGTGGCCGTGGGAGTGTCCATGGCCTGCGTGCCCGCGGACTTGCGCCTTGGATCCCATAACGAAGGTGAGGTGGTGTTGGTGGCTGCGAAGTTGACGAAAAGAAGTCCGCTTCTGCTCAGAGATGCATAGTGGATTTGCGGGAGCGAGGCGTTGCGGGTGGCAGGCGGTTAGGAGGACTCGGTGTTGAGAAGGGGGGCCGTTATATAGAGGGATCGTGGCACAGGAGCCAGGTCGCGTGTGAAGCCGCGTACTTGAGCAATTGGAATGACGCGTCGGATTGACCTTCAGCCCAGAAAGCAGTTCATGCCTGCGGGAGCGGAGAGACAGCATCAAGCTCGTCGCAACCGCCAGATGAACAGCCGTCGATTTCGCTCGGAGCTGCGTATGTAATTCGGTGATAGAGATTGATGGTTCTGGAGATGGAAGCTTGGCTTGTTTGTTTTGTTTGGGTGAGGGGCGGAATTGGTGCGAGTCCGCCGTGGAAGTTTGAGGCGGGCTTGGCACCGCTGCGGAGTGATTGAGCACGTGACCAGATATACTCCGGCTCCTCCACAACAACACGGTCAACACCTTAATCAATCTCCCCAGACATCCTCAACACCATGCAAAGGCATCCTCAACACCACGCAACAACATCCTCCTCCGCCAACACAGCGGGCAGTGTCACTTGAAACAGCACTGCCAATCGAGTCTGCCTCGCGATACCTGCAGCCCTCATGCACTCTCTGGCGGCCTGCGAGGCCCACGGCCTCTCGTCGACGATGAGCGCGTCGAGTCGGCTTGGGCATCTCTCTCGCGATTGCGCACTTGGTCTCGCAACAGGGCGCAAGAAGCTCGATCCAGGCAAGAGCGACAGCCAGAGCGACGGCAGAGGATGAGCAAAGTCACGGTATCTGGAGGTTGTTAGGGGTTGTAGGCCTATCAAAGCCCCTTAGCCGCCGAACCAACGGTCAAGGCGCCCGGGTTGACTTCCGCCAGCCCTATTCATCCTCACGTCCTCATCAAAGACCGTGGCCGGGCAGATGCTTCTGCAAGCAGCAAGACTGCAAGCCGACGTAGGCGCCCTGCTGGGAAAAGTCCCGCCAACCGACGACGTCTCGATGTACGCCCGAGGAGCCTCTCCCCCACGGTCCTTCAGCGGCCACTGAGAGTGCGAGAAAATCCCCCCGGGCTGGCGGTTTGGACAGTCGCCCCGGAGCCGCTGCTCAATCCTTCATCTGGCGGCGAAGCTGAGCCTCCTGGGGGGGCAATTAAGTCGCGCCAGCTTTCGAGCTTCTACGGCGTCTACGGAAACTTGAAACCGTTTCATGGATTGTACCACCACTGCTGCCGCTCGAAAGGCGTTTTTTGTTCCTAAGCCCTGTGCTTGTTGTCGTTGCGAATGCGGCACAGGCAGAGCTACCTAGGTGGTATATAGGCTCTCAAGCTCTGCAGCTCGTCTGTCAGCGTCATGCACAGTCGTACCAATTGAACCACATTTGCAACACTTTCCGTCTTTTGTTCTCCTGTTCCATTTTCTTTCATTGTTTCTTGGAGCCCTGTATATCCTTCCTGCACCTCTCATACACAATCACCTTCGTTCCTTTCCTTATACGCCCTATTTGCTCTCCTAATCGTAATACTTGTCGCATCTTGCTACCTCCTGCATCTCGACTCACCAATCGACATCTCATCCCACCATCCCTCAAGACGGCTCATTACGCCCCGCCGTCAGCATGCCGAAGATGACCAGGGCTTCTACCAGGACTCGCAGGAGGGACTCCTTCGCGGATGCTCCCACATCGAACGACCCTTCGGCTCGTCGGTCTGGAGTATGGAGCCCCCAAGACGACGCCATACTCCTGGCTGCACGAGCTCAGGGGCTCAACTGGGACCCGATCGCAGAGCTGCACTTTCCAGGAAAGTCAGGCAACGCGTGTAGGAAACGGCACGAGCGCGTGATTAAAGACATGAACGAGAAGACGTGGGACGGCAAGAATCTGGATCGGCTAGCTCTGGAGTACATGGGATGCCGCGAGACAATGTGGACGATACTTGGCGTCAGGCTTGGGGAGGACTGGCGAGTTCTTGAGAAGAAGGTGAGAGGCATGTCAATTCTTGCAGAGACATGCGATGCTAACCATCGACAGTGTTTCTCGGTGGGACTCAAGACCATCCAATCTACCTTCAATTCCATACAGAGAGCAGCCCGAGGTATGGACGACGACAGCGGCGTCGGATTTTCGGACGCTGAGCACGAGGTAGATGCATCTCCCCCCGAGGCGGGCCCATCCACAGCAGCACCTCAGGAACGGTCACACCGCGGCGGCTTGAGTATCCAAGCCATGCTCTCACCCTCGCCGCCCCAGGGGCCCTCGTCCTAGACGGATCACCCACCCGTCACGAATTTCGTCGTCATCGCGTTACGAAGGAGGCCTACTGAATTTTCATGAAGCAGCAACTGAGCAATTGGGGTTTGGACATGGTTCGTTCCAGGGTGTTTGGGCTTTCCAATGGAACACCAACTTATGAGTCGGCAATTTGTTTTACCCCACCGAGCGATACCAGGCGTCACAGCGGCCCTCGTCAGATTGGAACAATACAGGCGTACTTGGGGAATTTTTGAACAGGGATGGAGGTAACTGGGGATATCAGGTAATTTCTTGCTTCATGTACAGGCTCGACAAGGAATCCCCAATGGATTCTACTCGTAGCACTTGATTCAATATCAAAAAAAGGTTGGATGGCACGAGCGAGCCGCCGACTATTATTTTTTTCTTCATTTAAATTGTTTTGCGCGTAAGCGCGATCTCGATCGCGTTTCGAGATATGCATACGCCTTGCTACATAGCGAACAGCTCGGACTATCACCCCATTTGCGATAGATGACCCAGCAGGCCTCCAAATATGTCTCTCTCCCCCTCCCCCTCCCCCCCGGCCCCCACTCACCGTTCAGACTTACTCGCGAAGCGTCGTTGGATAAGGGTGAGGTTCGCCGCCAAGAGCGCCAACCGCCACGCGCCACGTGCATCAAGCGCCGCCGCGGACATTGCTAGGCGCCAAATTTACACACTTAAGAAAAGTCAATTACCTCATTGGCCCCAGGCCCGAACAATTATTTCCCGCCCCTGTGGGAATTAACGAGGCGAATCGATAATCGCGAACACGATGCCGATTATTGCCCTCGCCGCAAAATCTCAGGTGACCTAGAGGAGCATGCCGTTGATGCGCATTCCTTACACTGCGCCGCTGCCTCCGCCGACGATTATTCCCCCGAGTGCGAGGACCACCTCTGGCGCTGTGTCTGCGCTGACGGATTTCTTGGATCATGAGTTTGGGCAGCGGCGAGCGGCGTTGACGCGGAGTGCTGGACATTCACAACCGCAATACCAATCGCAATCCCCATCAAGGCAGAATGATGATGATGGCGTCAAAAAGACGCTGCTGTTGACGGGAGCGGGGATATCTGTCGCGAGTGGCCTGGCGGATTATAGAGGCGTCAATGGCACGTATACGCTGAATAAGACGTATCGGCCCATCTACTATCATGAGTTTGTCAAGAGCCATGAGGCGCGGAAGAGGTATTGGGCCAGGAGCTTCTTGGGGTGGACGAACCTGGAGAGGGCGAGGCCGAATAGAGCGCATGAGGCTGTGGGGAGATTGGGCGAGTTGGGGAGGGTGGGGAGGGTTGTTACGCAGAGTAAGTATGGAGTACGGTTGGAGTGTGGAGATGCTGTTGTTGCGATTCTTGTTGCTACCTCTGTTATTGTTCGAATGGACTTGGAATACTGACCAAGCCCGCAATGCAGACGTCGACTCCTTCCACCCCATCGCCCACCCCTCCCTCCCAACCATCGAACTGCACGGCTACCTCCGCTCCCTCGTCTGCCTCTCCTGCCGAACAGAATACCCCCGCTCAACCTTCCAGCAACAGCTCGCCCAGCTCAATCCCGCCTGGTCAGACTTCCTGCAAGAAATGCTCCGCACAGGCGCCCTGGACACAGAGAACCCAGACGAGCGCCGCAGAAAGGGCTATAGAACGAACCCGGACGGCGACGTCGATATCCCGGACGCGCCGTACAGCACTTTTCGCTATCCGGCGTGTCCAACTTGTCTGGCGTCGCCGCCGCTCGCGCCAGACGGTACGAAGCTCGACGCCGAGATCGACGACGATGGTGCATGGCGGCGCGGCTCTGGCATCCTGAAGCCTGCCGTAATCATGTTCGGCGAATCGATCTCGGCAGCTGTCAAGACGGCCGCAGAGGAAGCGGTCGATGAGGCTGGAAGAGTATTAGTTATAGGAAGCAGTCTTGCGACCTACTCGGCTTGGCGGCTGGTGAAGAGGGCCAAGGAGAGGGGGTTGCCGATTGGGATCTTGAATATGGGCGGCGTGAGGGGGGAGGAGGGATTTTTTGAGGGGGTGGCGCCCGAAAATACGGGCGTGGCGGCGGTCAGGTGTAGTGAGGTTGCTGAAAAGGTTTTGCCGGTTGTTGTTGGGGCTATTGAGGAATTGGAGGGTTTGAAGAGGGGGAGTGGGAGTGGGGGTGGTGGTGTTGCTGCTTCGGGGACGCTGTGAAGTTTCTCGACCTGTGGACTGCTTACACGCGGACTGTTTACACTCCGAAGTGCGAGCTGGTCGATTCGAACACCTCCTGCAGGGTTATGGCTGCTTCGGGAAGGACGTTATCACCATCTTCAACTCCTCGGTCTATGCCATTACGATTCACAAGCTGTTTGGACTTCTGGACAGGACCAACCTCGACGGATCGTTGCAGAAAGGCATTGTTGAATCCTTGCCAAACTGCCCAATTTCCTGGAGACTGGAAAGACAAGGCTCGCCTAGGAGTTGGTATCAAAAAGCTAAAGACGCTCAATAGACTTTCCCATATGACAAAGCCATGCGCCGTTGTTGAATATGGAGCGTTCATCGGATCACCTAGAGGATGACCTGGAGGACCGCCTTCAAACTGCATCCGGAGCCGTCTCCGGTTTTCGAACAGCGAGGTTGGGAAACATGTTTGTTCAGCTCGACTGCCCCTGACCGTTTCAGACGTTGCTGGAGTTGAGCCATGCTTTTGGTGGGTGCCCGTTTCATGCCAACCGCGTGGTCTCTCGCGTGGTCTCGATCTAAAGCGTGGGTCTGCGTTTATCAGCTTTCTACCGCATCGCCGTTTTTATGTCAACGTTGTTTATTCGAGATGTGAGATTGGACGTGTTCCTGAATGTCGTTTTTTTATTCTAGATTTCAACCTCGATACCACCGATTCTTGTTGTCTTGTTGTAGCATTATCTCTGTTTTTCATCCCTTTCATCTTGTGGAATGGCTTCTGGTCTTGTCGATGAAGAGAAGTCTGTTCCAGATCTGCGTCGTACAAACCAGCGTTCTGGTAATCTGATCTACGGAATTGCGGTTCTTGTCGATCTGACTTTAGGACTTTGCGTAGGCTTCGGATTTGTCACTGCTTTCTGTGTTTTTGTTCAAAGGTTCGTTTCTCCGCTCATATCCTCGACTCTTTGCATTTTGTAGCTGCATGGCCGCCACGACTGCCATGTGGAGTCCGTGGATCTGGGAGATCTTCCACGCTCTATCGGCATGCAACGGGGGATCCAGTCTCAACGGCGTAATCTGTAACCGTCGATATGCAACGTCGATGGAAGTCAGTAATTGTTGACCAGAGTCGCCACTGGTTGGGTGCTATCGATGGCCAGAACGAAGGAGAGGGACTTCGTGGATATTCTTAAACAACCCGCAACTCACTTTGCGGTCTGCAAGCTGCGAGTTTCCGTCTACCTTCTCCTCTACCTGCGAAAGGCCCGGGTGCATCTCTGGACGTTCAATTCAATCGCACCTGTAAGTCTCCCTTATACAACACCAACCATTGTATAGGCTAACAAGACATAGTTGCAATGGCTCTTCGCAGCCTACTTACCGCCGGCGCTCTCGCCTGGAGTGTCACTGCGGTCCCTGTCAACGACGTAGACGAGGAGGCTCGGTCTGCTCTGTCAGCTTTGAGCTTGCCACACCATCAGGTCCATCCTCAGCACCTTTTCAAGAAGGCTTGGACGACAACCCTTTGCCACACTCTCATTCTGGCCGAACTCCCAGCTGGCAAGACCATCACTGTCACTGTCACTCCAAGTTCTTCCCCAAGCTCCAACACTGCTATCCCTACTTTGAACCCGACTGACATCAAGCCCATCTCGTCGACTTCGCCTTCCCCAATGACAACCATTACTGTTTCGCCCGTGCCTACCGACCCCACATACACCATCACGGCCTACATTCATGCACGCTCGGCTACTGGTTTCACGTCTACATACCCTGCAGCTTCTGGTCGACCGGCATACAAGGTTGTTGGACAGCCAGCTGGTGTTGTTACTTCGACGTCATGTCTTCACGGCGGTGCCACTCCATATACGTCCTTCAAGACCACGACAGGCACCTTCTCAGATACACTCATCTATGGTGTTCCCGTGCCCACTTCCACAGTTACGTCGACTATCCGTGGCATTTTTGCTAGGCCTTACACGTCTACGTCGATTGGAAGTGGATGCTCGGCTGACAAGCTTATCATCGGTCAAAGAACCAGTGCTGTCACTACTTCTGGCCGTCCCACGAGCACAATCACTTCGTGTCTCCACGGCCCAACTGGCAGGCCATTCACGTCCATCTTTCATGGCACTGGCACTCAACCGGACCTCCTCACTCTAGGTATCCACGTCGAGGTCGAGATCAGGACCACCTTCCTCCGCGGCCGCTATGCCTACCCATACGTCTCGACCATCTTGGGCTCTGGCTGCTACAAGGACACCATCGAGGTCGGCCTTCCATGGAACCCCACGCGACCGACCAGGCCGGCGACCAACACCATTGTCAGGCCCACGAACACGGCCATGCCTTGGCCGACTATCAGCCTTCCGTCGTTGAACTTGCCTACGTTGGATGTGCCCAACTTCAGCCTGCCTGGTTTCCCTACGATTAACATCCCGTCGATCAGCATTCCTGGACTGCCGACGCCTTCGCTGAATCTGCCCACGCTGGATATTCCGTCTATCAATCTGCCGTCGCTTAGCCTTCCCTCGCTCAGTCTGCCGTCGCTCAGTCTGCCCTCGATCGATCTGCCCGATCTCCCTACCTTCGGCTTGCCGGATCTGACAACCCTCATCCACCTCCCGACCAACTCTGCAGGCCTCCCTGGGTCCTTCTCCATGGTCATCCCAGAAGTCTCCTACATCGTCCCTATAACTCTGGGCCCTATCACGAGACCGGCTGTCACCATCCCCAACCTCAGCCTGCCAAACTTCTCGATCCCTCCCATCGATGCCCCGGAGGTGACGAACCTGTTCACGCTCCCGTCAAACCTGCACTTGCCAGACTTGACCGTGCCAATCTCGTTGCCGACACCTACTATCCCGGATCTCGACCTGCCGGATATTCTCTCGTCGCTTTTCCCGGATTTGAATCTGCCTACACATCTGCCGTCGTTGCTCCCTCAGCTGCCTTCGCTTCTCCCTGAGCTGCCAGACTTGCTGTCTTCGCTGTTGAACCTCCCAACAGATGTGCCGAATCCCTTAACGAATCTGCCTTCTCTTTTGCCAGATCTGAATCTCCCAACGCATCTGCCTTCGCTCATCCCCCAGCTGCCATCGCTCATTCCCGAGCTGCCGGATATTCTCTCGTCTCTGCTGGATCTTCCTAATCTTCCCACGGCTCTTCCTAACCCGCTGACGGATCTGCCAAATATCCTTCCGTCGCTTCTCCCGGACTTGGATCTGCCCACGCATCTGCCGTCGTTGCTCCCTCAGCTGCCTTCGCTTCTTCCCCAGCTGCCGGATCTGCTGTCGTCGCTGTTGAACCTCCCATCGGACGTGCCGAATCCGCTGACGAATCTGCCTTCCTTGCTGCCGGATTTGAATCTGCCAACGCATTTGCCTTCGCTTATTCCTGAGCTGCCGGATGTATTGTCTTCGCTATTGAATCTGCCGTCGGATCTTCCTAATCTGCCAACAGATTTGCCTTTGATCCCAGAGTTGCCAGACGTGCTGTCATCTCTCTTGAATCTGCCGTCGGGTCTTCCTAATCTGCCAACGGATTTGCCTTCGTTGCCATCATTGATCCCAGAGTTGCCAGACGTGCTGTCGTCTCTCTTGAATCTGCCGTCCGATATCCCTGACTTGCCCTCTCTGCCGTCGCTGATCCCGGAGCTGCCAGACGTGCTATCGTCTCTCTTGAATCTACCGAGCGATATTCCTAACCCCCTTACTAACCTGCCTTCTCTCCTTCCAGATCTGAACCTGCCGACTCATCTCCCATCTCTGCTCCCAGAGTTGCCAGATGTGCTGTCGTCTCTCCTGAATCTGCCCTCGGACATCCCTAACCCCCTTACTAACCTACCAGATATCTTCTCACTCCCAGACTTGAACCTTCCTACGGCTTTACCGCCTGTGCCGTCTCTGCTTCCTGAGCTCCCGGATATCCTCTCCTCTCTCCTTAACCTGCCGTCGGACGTTCCTAATCCGCTCACCAACCTTCCCTCCCTTCTCCCAGATCTGAACCTCCCAACACATCTGCCCTCCCTGCTCCCTGAGCTGCCAGATGTCCTCTCCTCCCTCTTGAACCTCCCGTCGGATATCCCCAACCCTCTGACAAACCTCCCGGATATTCTGTCGCTCCCAGACCTGGATCTCCCCACGGCGTTACCTCCCGTTCCTTCGCTGCTCCCTGAGCTTCCGGATATCCTTTCTTCTCTCTTGAACCTCCCATCGGACATTCCCAACCCTCTGACAAACCTCCCAGACATCCTATCTCTGCCAGACCTGGATCTGCCTACGGCGTTGCCTCCCGTCCCCTCTCTTCTCCCTGAGCTCCCGGATATCCTTTCTTCCCTCCTGAATCTCCCATCGGATCTGCCAAATCTTCCAACCAATCTGCCAGAGATTCTCCCATCCCTTCTGTCGAACCTGCCAACGGATTTGAATCTCCCGACCAATTTGCCGGATCTTCTTCCGTCGCTGCTGTCGAATCTCCCGCAGCTCCCGACCGATATCCCCAATCCGTTGACCAACCTGCCAGAGCTTCTTCCGTCTCTTCTGTCGAACTTGCCTCTGCCAACTGATCTCCCTAACCCTCTGACAGAGTTGCCTGAGATTCTCCCGTCCATTCTCTCGAATCTGCCACTCCCGACTGATTTGAACCTCCCGACGGACTTGCCAAACATCCTCCCGTCCCTGTTGGACGACCTCCCTCTGCCGACGGACCTTCCAAACCCCTTGACAAACCTACCGGAGCTCCTCCCATCTCTTCTGTCCAACCTGCCAATCCCCACAGACCTAGATCTCCCAACCAACCTCCCGGACATTCTCCCATCTCTCCTCTCAAACCTCCCTCTGCCAACCGACCTCCCGAACCCCCTAACAGACCTCCCCGATCTCCTCCCCTCTCTCCTCTCAAACCTGCCCTTGCCGACAGATCTGAACCTCCCAACCAACTTCCCAGACCTCCTCCCCTCTCTCCTCTCAGACCTCCCGCTCCCGACAGATCTGCCAAACCCCTTCACAGAGCTCCCAGAGATCCTCCCCTCGCTGCTATCCAACCTCCCAGATTTGCTCACAGGCCTACCGCAGCTGCCCACCGATCTGCCGAATCCTCTGACCAATCTCCCGGATTTGCTGACCGCGTTGCCGTCGTTGCAGTTGCCGACTGATCTTAACCTTCCTACCGATCTGCCTAATCTTCTGACGAATTTGCCGGATATTCTTTCTGGACTGCCGTCGTTGGCGCTGCCGACGGATTTGAATCTTCCTACGGATTTGCCTAATCCGTTGACGAATTTGCCGGATATTCTTTCTGGGCTGCCGTCTTTGGCTCTGCCTACGGATTTGAATTTGCCGACGGAGTTGCCGGATCTCCTGTCGTCTTTGCTCAACCTCCCGAGTGACATCCCGAATCCGCTGACGAACTTGCCTTCATTGGCGTTGCCTACGGACTTGAATCTGCCCACCGAGTTGCCGGATCTCCTATCCTCTCTCCTGAACCTCCCATCAGACGTCCCCAACCCCCTAACCAACCTCCCAAACATCCTCTCAGGCCTCCCACAGCTTCCCACCGTCCTGCCCTCGATCAATCTGCCGACGAACCTGGACCTGCCAACCAACCTCCCGAACCCGCTGACGAACCTCCCGAATATCCTGTCGGAGCTGCCTCAGCTGCCTACGGTTCTGCCGTCGCTGGATCTGCCGTCTTTGGTCTTGCCGTCTTTGGTCCTGCCGTCGCTTGCGCTGCCTTCGCTGGCCCTGCCATCATTGGCATTGCCTACCCCTTCGCTTGCGATCCCATCTTTGGCTCTGCCTTCTTTGGCACTTCCTTCGTTGGCACTACCATCGCTCGCGCTGCCTTCGTTGGCTCTGCCCACGCCTTCGCTCGCGATCCCATCTCTGGCTCTGCCATCTTTGGCACTCCCGTCATTGGCGCTCCCATCATTGGCGCTCCCGTCTTTGGCACTGCCCACGCCTTCGCTCGCGATCCCATCTCTGGCTCTGCCGTCTTTGGCTCTGCCGTCGCTGGCTCTGCCGTCGCTCGCACTCCCTTCGCTGGCGCTCCCGTCTCTCGCGCTCCCGTCTCTCGCGCTCCCGTCTCTCGCGCTCCCGTCTCTCGCGCTCCCGTCTCTCGCGCTACCCTCCCTGGCTCTCCCCACCATCAGCGTCCCCAAAGTCAGCATCCCGGCGGTCTCAACACCCAAGCTCCCCACGACCTCGGTCAAAGCGCCCATCTTCGCCCTCCCCTCACTAAACCTCCCCAAGCTCTTTCCCCCCATCAAAGAAGTCCCCAAATCCACCTTCCCGCTCCCCTCGCTCCCAATAATCGAGCTTCCACCGGCGCCCCCGCGTCCCTTCCCCTTCCCCTTCAGCTTCCCACCCTTCTCCTTCGCCCTGCCGACCAACAACAACCCGGCCTTCACGCCCGTGCCAATCCCAATCCCGTACCCGGTCCCCCAACCCATAACCATCTCCCGCCGCCCACACCACCACCACATCGAAACCGTCACCGTCTACATCTCCGATACCGTCGTCTACTCGCCCTCGCCCGCGCTCACGTCGCCGGCCCCGCAGATCACTGTCACAAAGACCATCACCCCGCCCGCGGACTCGCAGAGCCTGAGCTACAGCGTCATTTACATCACGAGTTTGTATGAGACGGTGCCGACGACGGCTGTGGCGGTTACCACGGCCGTGCCCACGCAGGATGTGCTGTGTATGCAGTATCGCAGCGAGTATACTAATAGCTGCGTGCCGGTGCGCATGGGGCTGCGGTGCAGGAAGATTGCGAGGAAGGGGCGCGCGGCTTGTAGAGGGGTTGGAGGGGGAAATCCTTGGGATGGGGTTAAGTTTGATGAGGTGAGGGAGGGTTAGGGGAGGAATTAGTGGATAGTGGGGGAGGGAGAAAGGTATGTGGTTTCGCCGTGCTTGATGATTGAGTAAGTGATTGACTGACTTGAGTGCTGCTTAGATCATACTGCGGATGAGATGAGATGATGGAGATTTCTAACATGCAAGTGCTAGCTTGCCGTCCCATCTCCTCTCCTCTCTGTCCTTTCTCCCCACCCCCTTTTCCAGCTTCTCCGCCATCTACCAACCAATCAACCTACATACCCCGACCATCCTTCCCAGCCCACCCATCCAACCACCAAATCCCACCAAAAAAAAGATCAAAAAATTGAAATAGTATTCGTCCAGCCCCATCCCCATTCTTTCCGCATCCATCCTCGCAGCATTCCACCTCTACCAACGACCAAGCAAACCCCCATTGCTGGACCGCTCTGAACCAGCAAAACTACCACCACGTCAAGGATCGCGGAATCAGTACATACAAGCCGGCCTTTTGTGTATATGAAATGGCTTTTTTTTTGCTCGTTTTCTGTTGTCGATGATGTTGCTGGAAAGGTGGAGGGGAGGATGTTCGGTGGAAGAGGGAGTGTGTGTGAGAGAGAGAGAGAGAGAGGAGGGAAAGGAGTGGAGAGATGATGATTGAAACAGGGTACCGAGACATACTAGTGTCCCCGCTTTGAATGATAGGATGATGATGAAGAAATCAGGGGAGGAAAAGAACTGTTTTTGCGGCTTGGTGAGATTTTGATTGGTTGCGTTGGTTGGTGGTTTAGGTTTTGGATATTCGGGTTATGTGGATTTTCGATTTGGCATTGAGTTTCTGGGTTTAATAGTAATTATTCTGTAGTAATGGAAATCGTGTGAAGCTTTTAAAGACTCGTAGCTCTCCTTACGACACGTGACAAGTCTACACGTGATCAATATCCAATAGCCGAAAAGGGAATGGAGTGTCGGGAGACCCCGGGGCGTAAAGTGCCAAGAGCACGTGAAAGCAAGGATTGCCACGCCCGTTTGTTGCCGTTTGCCATGGCGCAAAAGACTACAAACACCTCACGCCTGACACTCCAGCTCCACTCCTTGCCCCGCACCTCCAATCTCTCTTCTCCAGACAATTGCTGCTCAATCCCGCAGTACTCCCAGTTCCACAATGACTATGAAGCTCCGCTCACACACAGCAGCCGAGAGGCAATCCTCTGCCCAGCAGCAGCAGCAGCAGCAGCAGCTTCAAGCAACGAAGACGATTGGGACCGCATTGGGCAAACGACGCCGTAGCGACGAGGAGTCCGAACCACCACACGTCCCGAGCCTCTCGCCTGAGCAACGCAGTCCAATCTTCCTCGCAAACCCCAGCCCTCTCCTCTCCCTCCCAGCCGAGCTCAGAAACCACATCTACGCCTTTGCCCTCGAGCGGCCCAGCCCAATCCTCCTCCACCTGAGGCGCCAACCCAAGGTCAGTGACGACTTTGACTGTGGAAGCATCCCAGCAGACCTGGCGACAACAATCCAGCGAGGAGGGCGACGAATTGCATCCACAACCCGCGGCTTCAGCGGCCGAGACATAGAATTCAATTGCGGCGCCGAGATCAACGACTACCCGCTCATTCCAGAGATCCTTTGCCTCAACAAGCAGATCTACAGCGAAGCCCGCGTAATCCTATACCGCAACAACACGTTCGTGCTTTCGCCGCTCTCGGGCCAAAGTACCATCCTCTCGCTGCACCAGCAGAACCGCTCCCTCATCCGCCACATCCGCATCGCCATCCCCTCGCACCACGACATCCTTGAGGGCTTCAGCGATCTCGTGCGTCTTGGGCTGCGCTACTGCTGGGGTCTGAAGTCGCTCACCATCGTCCTGCCGGAGAGCCTGCCGAGCGAGCGCGGCGGTCACGCTCCGGGCACCGGGAGTGTCTACGCGAATGCGTTTCATATCCTGCGATGGCTTCCTCGCCCATGCGAGGTCAAGCTCGAGGGCACGCAACATCAGGCCATTGTCGATGTGGTGGAGGATATTCGGAGGGTCGGGAAGGATATGGATGAGACGGCGTATCAACGGAGGCAGATCCAGATGTATGAGACTAGGGCTAGCGTCCAGGACTCGAAGCCACGTTTTGTGTTGAACTCCTATCAGAACTGAGACTGGAGGTTCAGGCTAGATCTATGGGAGTCTGATTGCACCCGGCCGGGTCACGTTGGAGCTGAGTATCGAGGAGTTACTGTGGTGTTGCTGACGTGCACACGGCGAGCATCCGTTTGGGCTACAATTCCCCATCTAGGTAGGTTGGTATTGCCCCAGGAGGCATTTCAGTGGGGAACTCTACTGCGAATACGTGCTTGGGGTTGAATAACGTTCATATTGTTAGAGCGAAAAGTAGATATCTCGAGATAATGAGAAATATCTTGTGATGAATGAAATATTCTTCTATTGGCCTTTGAGCTTGCTAAAGATGTCTCTTGTTTCGTGACTTGAGATTGGGATATCTTGAGGACGTTACGGGTATGCGGTGAATTTGGCGTAAAACACGTGCTGATAGTTGATGTCACTGGACTGGAGGGTTGTGTGGTTGCATTGACGCCAAGAGCTTTAGGGCTGCCGTGCTGGGGTTTGCCTAGCAACCACTGTTTACAAACCCCCGCCGAAATTCATCTCGACAGAAATGCAACCAACGCAGCCTTGAACTCTGTTTTGTTGTTCCTTTCTGTCAACAACCCTTTGCTCAGCTTGTCAATTGTACACTTCTTCATTCCCTGCATCCGTCGCAGCTACTGACCATCTGCAGTGCCATCATGGATTCGACAACCCAACCAGAGCAACCTGCCCGTGAAGGGCGACCGCATCACCGGCGGAACAACTCTGCCGCGGTGCTCAAATCCATCATCTCGAGAGGCCACAAGAGGAATCCCTCTGAGGGCCCTTCGCTTTCGCCGACGAAATCTCACGAAAACACTCGACCCTTCGATCCCCATGCAACGACGGCTCTTCCCATGATGCCTCCTGATCATCCACTGTCCAGCCATCGAGCACTCAGCGAGATACACAACAAGCAGAACAAAGGACCGCCGTCGCCTTCCAAAGCCCACATGCCGACGGATGAACGGCCAAGACTGGGGAAGAAGACGATGAGTTCGGTTTCCCTGCGCTCGCTTGCGAAGGAGAAAGAAAAGGAAAAGGAACCAAAGAAGAGTAGGAGAGAGCCATCTCGCTCGAGGCAAGAGAAGGACGCCAGCGGCAAACCTAAGAAGACAAAGTCGTCGAACAATCTCGCGGCCATGTTCTCGAGGTCAAAGTCCAAGGACCACGATCACGATCATGACGAAAAGGTATCTAAAGATAAAGAGAACACCACCCCTCCATCTTCAACAACCGAGAATACTCACGCGCCCATCTGGGAGGAATTCTCGTCGAGAGCTCTGCGGGAACGGACCACCACAACCACCGTGCCGTTGAACGACAGCTCGCGCGAAGATGAAATCGCGCGATACACACCGCAGGCCTATTCGCCATCCAAGCAGAGGAACTTCGGCGGCGTGCAGATGCCGACGTTGGGCAAGAATCGTCTCTCGAGGCCGCCGTCTATGCATCTGCCGAAGAGCACGTCGACTTCGTCGTTTATGGATACCATTGCTCGCAAGATGAGTAGTGAGAAGCCGAGGCCGGAGATGTTTGCAAAGCCGTCGACTACGCAGCAGAGCAAGGATCGCTCGCGACCGAACTCGCGCGGTCGCGATGAGGGGCATAGCAAGACGCCTGCTCTTTCTAGGAAGAACAGCGAGGAGCAACACTCCCAAGAGGCGGGCCATGTTAAAGGGGTCTCGAGGGTTATGGCTGCTGTGGCGGCTCTCAATGGCAAGGCAAAGGGAGTTGAAGAGGAAGCAAAACTGGACCCGAAGCAAATCGATGAAGCATTCGAGTCGGTCTTGGTGAGTACACTTCTGTTTCTGTTTGTGTAGACAATTCTAACGAAAGCAGGACTCTCGAAATATCCCCGAGAACATGCGTCAGAAAATGCGCACTCTAAAAACTACCCTCAAAGCGGACTTTATCAAGTCCCATCAGGTTGAAGGTTCCCAGAGCAGCAAGGAGTCGTCGAATTTTGCTCTTTGGAGCGACACCACGACCCAAGCAGATCGTGTGGTCAAGCCATCTGATGATGTATCAGACCACGAAGAGGAGGAGCCCGTCCCAGCAGCTCCCGCAAGCGCCAAACGCACCCGGCCATTGAGCAACAAGTTCACCTGGAGCAAAGCCGACTCCTCGCCAACCAAGAAACAGAAAGCGGAAATGAGCCGCGAAGAAAAGCGAGCCTCTAAAGGCGCCGAAATCCACAAGACCCCCTCCTCAAAGTCTCTCTCGTCCATGGGCGCCGCCGCGGGCCGCTCCCTCCTCTCCAAAGGCACCAAGGCCGCCACGCCCGAAGACCACGTCGCCTACCTGCGCAAAGTGACCGAGCCGTGCTCCGTCGAGGTCGGAAGACTTCACAAGCTGCGCCTCCTCCTCCGTAACGAAACGGTGGCCTGGGTCGACTCGTTCATCCGCCTCGGCGGCATGACCGAGATCGTCGCTCTGCTCCACCGCATCATGGCCGTCGAGTGGCGCGAGGAACACGAAGACAACCTCTTGCACGAATCACTGCTCTGTCTCAAGGGCCTCTGCACGACAGACCTCGCGCTCCAGCAACTCGAGCAGATCCAAACGACGTTATTCCCCGCGCTGCTGAGAATGCTCTTCGACGACGAACACAAAGGCCCCAGCGAATTCACAACCCGCGGTGTGATCATGAATGTGATTTTCATGCACCTGGAGGCAGCGAGTCCGGCCGAGCTGCCGGGCCGCGCGCGCACGATCCTGGGATATCTCGCGGATCCGGAGCCCGAGGAGGAGAAGCGGCCGATTGAGTTTGTCGAGGTGATGAGGACAAGAAGGCCGTATCGCGTTTGGTGCCGTGAGGTTAGTAATGTGACCAAGGAGGTGTTTTGGATCTTTTTGCATAATTTGAACGTTGTCGCGTTGCCGGAGGCTGCAAAGGAGAACGAGACGGGGAAAGAAAAGGGGGAGGTTTCTGAGGAGGGTGATGGAAACCCCACCACCGCCAGCACCAACGCTGCTACTACTAGAATGGACGAACCCACCAAAGACCCAAACACCTACTCAACCCTCCACTTCCCTCGCCCCCGGCCCCCGATCCCCGCGGCCCCCTACGTCGGCGGCGTCGAGTGGGACGCGACAAACTACATCGCCACGCACCTGGACCTCCTCAACGGCCTCATCGCCTCGCTCCCCACCGCCACCTCGCGCAACCAGCTCCGCGAAGAACTGAAGGCGAGCGGTTGGGAAAAAGCTATGGGCAACACTCTCCGCACCTGCAAGGAAAAGTTTTATTCGGCCGTGCATGATGGACTTAGAACGTGGGTGAGTGCCGCCAAGGAAGATGGATGGAGGGTGAAGGATGTTAGGTATGGGGTTCGGGATGATAGGAGTGTTAGTCCGGTGAAGGTGAAGAGTCCGAAGAAGGGGGAGGCGCCGAAGATCGACGTGAAGGTTGGTGAGGGTGAGCGGGAGAAAGGTGTCGGAGGGGGTGCGGGGCTTGGACTTGGTGGGTTGGAGTTTGAGAGGAAGAAGGGGGAGATTTTGAGGAAGGTTGGGGGTGTTGCTGGGGAAGGGAGTGGAGATGGGGTTGGAGGGTTTGAGAAGGATTTTTGGGCGTCGTGAGGGAGGGGGATAAGGTGTTGAGGTGTTGAAGTTGCATTTTCTTCCTCTTCTTCTCCATTTCCTCTTTCCCTTCCTCCTTCTTTCCTTTCCTTCTCTGCATATCACGACTCTCTTCCCTTTCTCTTCTCTCCTCTTCGTTTCGGCATGGGATGTTTGTCTCAATTGGACATCTCTTTCCTCCAGTCTCCTTTTCCCCTTTTCCACTCATCCTCTCTCCCCGTCTCCTTTCCACTGTCCCTCCCTCTCTTACCCTCTTTCCTCGCTCGACCTCTTCGCATAATATGGGCATGGGATGCAGAACGGAATGGATCAATGAGTAAACGTAGACAGCGAGGCTGAGAGTGATGGGCTGTTGTATATGAGAATGTTGAATGGCAACGAATATCTTATATTTTGGGTGCTTTGGTTGATGCGTGAGATGTGATGTGTGAAGCTTGGAGGGTGATTTGAAATGTGGGGGTGTGAAGGAGTCAGGTGACTTGTGTGGTGATAGTCCGTTCAGCCTGCAGGGCAAGTTTTGGCGACGTCCGCTCAAAGGGGAAGGAACAGAACACGTGACAACGTCGAGGACGAAAGGGTCAACAGATATATTTGTGTGTGCAAGGTGATGACGAAAAGCAACAAGAGACATCTTTGAAACGTTACTGCATGCACATCTACAGTAGTTTTCCGACTTCTTTATTTTTGGTTTTGTGCTTCGTGTGTACGGCTCCTTTATCCCCCTTTTTTTGTGGTATCCAGCTCCGACATATGCAACCAGCCCATCCTGCAAGCTACTTTTTCAATCATCTGTTTCCCGTCCAAGACCAGGAAAACCAAGAGCCATGCTATCCGCTTCTCCATCCCACCTTATTCCACCTCATCCTCCGTCGTCTCCCGCTCTAAGCACCTCCATTCTTCTTCCTCTCCTCAAGCATCTCGACGATATGCTTGTTCAACCAATACCTCTGCAGCGCCTCCTCATCAATATCCTTCGCGCCAGCAATCGTCCCCAAACACTTCTCCGCGCCACAATTACACTCAAACGGCTGAGCCATATCCCACTCGGTACTCGGATAAAAGAACGTCAACGCATCACCCTCCTTCAACTCCCTGCCCTCGCCCACCCTCACCTCCATTTTATCCATGTCAAAGACGACGCTCGGGTCGCACGAGTGGTTGCAGTAGACGAGCGCGCTGTTGAGCTCGATGTGCTGGTTCGGGCTGATCTGGACAGAGGTGTAGGCTTTTGTGGCGGGCGTGGGGTGCGTGATGTGGGCGAAGACGGCGCCGGCGGGGAGGGAGACGAGGGAGACGGCGCGGGAGGCGAAGGCTTTTTGGGAGCGTTCGACTTGAAGGCGTTGGGAGAGTTCTTTGGCGGCGGCTTCGGGGGTGGGTTTGGGGTGGGTGCCGTTGCCGTTTTGTTGGGTGGTGCCGGCGACGGCGACGGGAGAGTCGTTGCTTGGAGACATTGCTTTCGGGTTTTTTTCTTTGTCTTTGGGGTTGGAGGGAGGGAGAGGGGTTGAGTGGAGATGAAGTGAGAATTGAGAGATGGGAGATGATGGATGGACAGTCTGAAGAGTGGAGAGGCAGGTAAGGGAGAGGAGGAAAGAAAGGTCTGAGATGCTGGGACAAAGGAGCCGTATATATGCCTTTTTCTCCCTCATCCTCGTAGGTACCCTTCCATGACCCAGCTCAGACGTAGGGGCAGGCACAAGAGTCTAGCTTGCAGCTGGCAAGATCCGCAGGCGTGACCCCAAAATCCGTAGTCTCCTGCAACAGCGAGGAAGAGTTTTTTCCACTCTGCGTATGTGTGTGGTGCAAGCCTTGTTACCATGTACGTACCTTACTCCTACCTTTGTGCTGCTTTTTGCCAAGCGCCAGCCAGCCAGGCCCTGGTCACGGAATGGGGAGGACAAAGAAAAAGACGAGACGAGGTGAAAAGGAATATAGTAGCCCTTCCCTCTGCAACCGAATCGGTCCGAGGTAGTCGATTACCTACATGTAACGTGAGCGTGAGGCCATTGGCAGAGACTGCTGTGGGAGAATTGCTTTGCGGGAGAAAGGGTGCTGCTGTTGCTGTTCGCTTAACCACCCTAGGTGGTCTAGAGTAGTGGCAGTGGCAGAGTCTCCATCCTGACGCATCACACGGCTGCGGTATTTGGGGCAAAGGAGCAAGGCCAGGGCTGCTGTACGAGGTCATGTGTAGCTCGCCAAGAGCGAACGGCCGTCACAGCGTGGGGGAGCAGACGATGCTGTGTGGACTGATGGGTGGTGGAGCAGCCGGGCAGGATAGGAATGGGGGTAAAAGAGTCGAGGGGGAGCAGCACGAGGCTAGAAGGCGGACCTCGTTATTATTGTGTGCTGCAAGACGAGTTTTAGCAAATTTAGCATATTTTGTACAGACCCGCTTTTGCCCTGACAGGCGCCGGTGGTCTGGTGGTGGGGGTTCCCCGAGCAGCGGCATGCCGGCATCACTTGCAGTGTGGAGGGGCTTGGAGGGGTGGTTAGAGCTGCGGGTACTGCGGGGTAGCTCCTGGAAGCTCAAATGGAATGGAGATCGAGCTGGACGGACGACGCGGAGAGTGGGCGATAACGGGATAGTAACTGTCAGAGGAGCAATGGGGGGCTGTAATAGACCTATAAGAGTCTTCCTCCAGAGCAGGTCAAGGGGGAGAGAGCAGCGAGATCGGACACTCCAATGGATCCATTTCCGTGGACGTACAGCTGTCCGTCAGTATACTTTGGATGGCATGCAGTAGCCTGTACTCGTAGCTGTACGGCCAAGGATGAGGTTGACTCGACCGCGTCCGAATTGGCTGGTGGGCTCCCGGCAGCCTGTGGACTGTGGATGGTGTCTAGGGTGACGTTGGGGAACAACAAAGCCGAAAGGTCGAATGCGGAAATCGATATTGTCCATCATGTGATGCAAAAGACTTTCCATCGGCAGATCGAGCTGTGATGGAAGGAGAGATGATGTGGAATCGAGGTCTGGGGGTTGTATATTGCACAGAGTACAATGATGTCGTGAGAAGAAACTCTGAGATCACGTGAAATGGGTCGAGAGTGCAATCATTGTCCAATATAGTCAGCAAGAAGCTGGAGAAGAAGAGATGGCACAGAATGTTCATTGAACATATAAGGAATGTCTCGCAATTCTAGCTCGACGATTGCATATCTGCAGAGAGATCTATGATCCCGTGAATGAGACTCCAGAGCATATCACGTGATAAGTCAAGGTCTTCCCACTGACTCACCAGCCCGTAAGTGACCAAAATCTGATAAAACAAAAATAGAACGGGTAAATAATAATCGCGCTCCATTCATTTAGGACGAAAAAGTGTTGCCAGAGTTATACTTTCACTCACATGACTTATCACATGATAATCACATGCTAAGTCCTGCAAAAGGGGGCCACATAATGAAAGGTTTCATGAAGCTATGGAAGAACAAGATATGACTATACACAAGGAATATCCGCAGAATTTGATCTCCAAGTCGCTCGTGCGAGGCTTTAATACTGAAGAAATATTGCTCTCGGAGTCCTCGACTTGACCCCTGACAAACGCCAGCTGCGGAGTCACAGCAGCGGTGTTTCCTCACAATCGACCATCCTCCTCCCAACCGCCTCTCATGCTTCCTCAAATCCTCTAGCAACTTCCAAAGTAGGTTCCTACGAACTCTGCCTCTGCTGAAGCGGCCGACTACTCTCCTTCCCAGCGGCTTCAAGATCATGTTGTCCCAACTTATCACAGCCATAGCCTTATGAACACTCGCACCGATCAGCGTCTTCATCGCAGTATTATGCTGTGTAAGTCTTTTTGTTGAGCAAGCCGTCTCCTATTGCGGGCAAGAGCAGTATCCTGCCCTCCGAAATCATCTTAGATTCGCAGACGTCCGTGGAAAAAGATCACCCAGGAGCTGTATGGAACCACAATGGCAAAAAGGAACGAGTTTGGATCAACTGGCATAGCACCAGCTCCGTGGAAGAGCAGGATAGCGATTCTGAACAAAACACCAGTCTCTCTTGTGGAGGAGCTCTCCATCCTCCTCATGGCCCCGAAGCCTGACGAGCTCTGCATCCCTCCCTGTGTCGGATATACCATTCTGAACCATGGCTCGCACAAGTCTCGTCCAGCCCTCGTCTTTCAAAACCCGTCAGACGCCAATCCGGACACCAGACCAGTCTCATTGATTTAGGCCTTCACGAAACATGCAAAGCCCAGTCTCACGCATCGAATAGCACTGGCCCACAAGATTGCGCAATGCCTGCTCTATCTGCACACCGTCAATTGGCTTCATAGAGCATTAAGAAGTTTGAGTATCCTGTTCTTCCCATCGTCCGACACTGATCTCGATATCCCATCTCCCTTCGTGACAGGCTTCGACAACTCTCGACGTTCGCTGTTCAATGAGAAAATGAACGAGGTACCACGCGTCAGTCATATGGAAGTATACCGCCATCCTGACACTCAAAATGGCGGACCGTCGCTACCTTACCGCAAGACTTTCGATATATATAGCCTCGGCATTGTACTGGCTAAAATTAACTTCTGGAAGCCCATGGTGTTCATCATGAAGCTCCAAGACATTGACCGATCGCCCAAAGAGACCAAGGCTATCCAGGAGCGCTGGCTGGTCTCGGAGCCAAGACTTGTCGAATCTCTGCGAGCAGAAGCCGGAGAGAAATATGCTGGAGCCGTTGAGACGTGCTTGAAAGGGAGAGACGCTTTTGGGATCAATCGAAGGGATGCTGACACAAGCGCAAACACTGCCTTGCTCATTCAACGAACGTTCAACGCTATGGTCGTGCGAACGCTTGCTGAGATAGTCGTTTAAGGCGGTTTTCTGACGATAGAACATCAAGCAGAGCTCCAAAAGAAGGCCGGCGAAGAGATGTGCTTGAGATCGTATTCAGAGGTCCAATGTACTCAGTTCACTCAGCCTCTCCTGACATATCATTCCCAAAATCAGATCGTTGGGCGAAATAAGTCTTTTCACCGTCTATTAGTTTGATATACCAAACTTGCTCCCTACTTTTAACGCGAATTGCTTGTAAGAATTACGATGGGGACGGTGGGCCCGATGTGTCTACTTTGTCATGTCAAACATACTGAACATGTAAATTTCCGGTCAACTTGGAAAGGTTCTACGTTTTATTGCTAAAACCTCTAGTACAGGCTGTAGCCCCCCAGGCACCCATACGCATGTTGCAAGGCTGGCACAAGTCTCAAATGAAATGCGTCTGCATCCGAACCGCCATGCAGGGGTCACAAGGCAAACTTGATAAGCGAAATGCAATACATGGCGAATTCGAGCATCTGGTGGCCTACCGTACTTTGGGGTCCGTTTTACAACCCCAGAGTTGGGCTGCCGTGGGCGAGCTTTTTGTAAGGCTGGGCTACTCCATGTGTGATATAGCCTGGTGGACCTTGGCGAGGATACTCAAGTCCACTTTCAACTCCAAGTGTTTCTTCGTGCTCTTTTCTCGCCAATCTTCTGCTGAGCTTGACAGGTTGTGTTGTTCATATTTATTTCACTTTGGAAGCAGCATGGTACAACCTGCACACAGACGGCCGCAGGTCGTTTTATCGGCAGACGGAGGCGTGTCACAGGCCGCCAGGAGGAAAGGTCCTTCAAAAGGGAATACTGTGGCTAAGGTTTGACTAGTATCCCTGTATTCCCTCTTTATATATCGTTTCTGACGTATAATAGCGTACCTTCTCTTCACTAGATGGTATAGATGCAGCACGTGCGCTTGACGGAGAGCATGGCAGTAGCGTTGAACTTGAGCTTGTCCCAAGCAGAGAGGGCGGATTTCATGCAAAAGGGTATATTGGACAAACGAATTCGACTACTCATATTGCCCGAGATAACGACTTGCTCATATCGTCAAGAGGTAGCGATGGGGAAGCTGGAGGGACTAGCAGTAATGGACAAAGAAGAATACGAGGTTCGAACGGTCATAATGCCACAGAGTTCGCCGATGCAACGGTAAGGATGTTCCTCAAGCTATACGCAGCTAGCCATTTTACTGACAGTGTAACAAGCCCGGCAATGTTGGTGGTCGCGGAGGTAATGGTGGGCTTGGATCGAAAGGTGGGAATGGCGGGAATGGCGGGAAGACTGAAATTTGGATGAGCGAGGAGAACGTGCATTTGATTCTTGCGGTAAACTGGGTTTTGGAAGCAGGGCAAGGCGGCAAAGCTGGGTATCATGGACTGTCTGGGAGTGGTGGCCCAGGGGGCCAAGGTGGGTCTGGATACATATGGTACGTTTGATATGACTGAGGCGAAAAGATTTTAACGTATAACTAGGAAAGAAGCGGCTGGCTATCAGTGCTCTTGCTCTCCTGGGGGCAGCGACTTGTCACCTACATCACCGACCAACAACAACTTGAGTGAACTGAATCAACTCCGAGCTGGAAGCGACCTGACATTCGCGTTTCCACAAGGGTACATCAACGACGGAAACCATATATAGAGTCCCCTTCCGCCTTATGATCTGTTTGATCCTTCCAAGTAACTGACGCTTTGCTAGTGCCCAGGTAACCAATCTCTACGGGAAATCCCAGCAAATATTGCTCCTCAATTCCAGCAAGCGCTTTTGAACTCGGATTCGACCGCCCTTGCTCGTAGAGACCAGCTGTCTCGCGACACTGTTCACTTGCCGTCTTGTCAACAGGAGTACATCACTCACAATAGGCCTGGCGCCAGAAATGGGAAGAAGGGCTCTTCAGGACGGACCCCGACGGCTTTGCTTCTGCCTGGACGTGACGGCGTGGATGGCACCGCTTTCATATGTGTACAAAACAGCAACGGCTCGGTGTCTACGTACAAGTCCAAGTTTCAATCCAAGTTGCTGGACTTTGAGGTCATTGATGAGAACAATGATTCCATTTTCGAGCCTGGCGAATGTGTCGTCATCAGCAATTTTAAGATCAAAAACTGCGGTATGGCAGCCCTAAGGTCTACAAAGAGCTTCTATTGACTAGCAGCAGGTGGAATGCCAACACCGACGAAAACGTTGATTCCGCTGACCATGCAGTTTTCTTCGTGGCTCACTCCTTTGCCTGGAAAAGACGTCGTCCATCTACCACTCGGTATCAAACCCGGCGAAACGAAGCAAATCTCCGACGAACTTTGGGCTGTGATCAAGTCGAGACCAACTGTACGCCCTGACGGGACAGCATTCATCGCTAATGCAAAAATCAAGCTGGAAGCTATCGGGCCTGACCTCGACAGGAAGTTGTCTTACTACGCATTTCCCAGTAGGATTTGCCATGGATAAGTTCAAGTGGATGGATGCTATACCTCAAGGCTCCTACACCAGTATACAATGGGCGGTACGTGCCGAAATAGCCCTTACTCTCTATAGCTAGCACAGGCACAATAGCTAATCCTGTCCGCGTACTAGGTCACGAACATTTCGTCAAAAGCGCTCGGATCCCAAAGCCAGTCTCACCGCCGCATCATTACGGCGGTCTTGAATCAGAAGCTTCTCAAAACAGCGTCCTGGACAAATACATTGGGAAAACGGTGCTGGCTTTAGACGATGACCTGTTCGAATACTGTGACCAAGGTCAACGCAGCATTTTAGATTTTATAGATCACCGTGATGGAACCGCGCTGACTCAGAAAGGAACAAGGGTTGTAAGTGTGCAACGGAAAACTGAAGGGCGGCATGATAGGGAAGGGCAGAAGATCGAAAACGTTCTACAGTCGGCATTACTTAAAGACAACCATTCGAACACCACCGATCTGCATCAACTCGACAATGTTAATGCGCTGGTAGCTCGACTGAAGCAGCTTCGAGACAATCCCTTAACTCCACGATCCGAAGAGCAATACTTCATTCCGCTCACGAACCGGCGAGGAAAGGGGCCGAAGATAGCTAAAACGCTAAGCAAACAGTTTCCGTTGGACAAGTTCATCGTGACCGACGATCCCAGCGGCTTTGGAGTGAGAGTTGCACACTGCAGCGCGCATGGGCTGGACTGTAGCACTGCACAAGTTGCTCAATCATCCAACGGAATTGGCCGAACCAAAACGTACTCGGGCTTGAATCCCGCAGAGGCATATCTGTGCGTTGCGGCCTTGCCTTTGAAAGCCAGGTTGGACCTTCTTTTGGCTTCACAAAATCAGGAGGCAACAATTCGACACTCTGAGTTCATCATAGATGCTGCACTGACCTCGATACAAAAGGAGATGTACGATCAAACCCAGGCCATGGCGAAGCACTCTCGATGGCGTGATGGGCTATTCTCCAGCTCAGGAGACATCAGCACAAAGTCTCTGTATGACCCAGATGCTGATACTATCACGTCAGTCCTCGAGTATGAGATCATGGACAATGTTGCCTCGTCAGTAGATGATCCGACCTCTCTGGCGAGTCAGCTACTGTCTTCCATCATCCAGTCAGCACGATGCCAGACAACGAAACAGCTCCTAAAGAATGGCTGAGTCCATTCAAGCGCACACGATCCCACGTGCGGCGAAATCTGATGGAGAAAGTCGAAGAAGTAATCGCGTCCAGCGAGCAGTACAACGATTCAATCTTCGGCGATTTCGAGCAGAGCATAAAAACCTTCAAACGATCCGTCAGTCAAAGAGTCCTCCACAAAGACTACCAAGGAGATATCAACGCCGACATCCAATACATTATTCAAAACGCCATCCGCGATGTAAACCAAAGCCTCACGACCAATGACGAAGTCATGCCGGAGTCTGTATACAAGTCGCCAGCCGAATTGTCGGGGAGGAAGAAGGAATACAACATAGCGCAAGATCAAAGGCAATGCGACCAACGTCAAAACTGCCAATGGACGAGAGACTTGGGACTGGAGATTATTGAAAGTGATTCTGAAAAGGACGAGGAAGAAGACAAGGTCGAACTGGAAGGCTTTTCCGCCGCCGCCGCTCCCGAGCTTCCATCAACCTCAACGCGGATCTCAAGTCTGTTTTCCACTAATACCAGAAATCCACCGCCGCTTCCTCAATTCAGAGAGCCTCTTCGAAACCGATCCAGCCTCCCCGAGCTTCCTTCAACTCATTTCACCGCTACACGCCCCGGACCAGAAGCACGTAGTCCGGCGAAACATGAAGGACCACCTCCTATCTACTCGTCAGCACTCACCAGAACTCCGCCACCACTTCCTCAATCCAGAGATGCCCTTCAAAACCGATCCAGCTTCCCAGAGCGTCCTTCAAACCATTTCACCGCTACGCGCCCCAAACTCACTGTCGCCGGTGCAACCACAACTGGATGGAGCATCTGCACGTCCTCTACAAGATCACTGAAGCGACCGTCACCGTAATCGACAGTACAATCGAGGGCCAATTGAAGAACCACGCAAACGATGTCACCTTGAGGGAGACGGCCCTGGCGCAGCACCGGCGGCGCATCGCCGAGTACAAGCAGGAACAAGAGGTGATCCGGAACTCGGCAGCGAAGTTTGGCGTTTTCCTACGGAAACACAGCTTGGTGCCCTACAACGACGCTCTGATCGCTCACCTGGACCACATGATCAAAGAAGAACAGATGAAAGTGCAAGCCGGCGGCAACCAAAAGCTCCTCCTATCCTTAACCGAAGAACGCCACAAGCACAAAGAGGCCATCGAGGTCATCATGCGGAACGTCAAACAGTCGTCGTCAAGAGGCGTCAACGATCTGAGCGACGGCGCAATCGACCCCATCGTGCAGACGCTGTACGGCTTGAAGCATTTCGGCAAGACGTTGGAGAATATGAAACACGGCATTACCGCGGCTCATCAGGCGACTTATCGCGAAGTACCACATACCATCGGGCGGAGGACCATCCGTGGCCAAGGCAGAGCTGGTACGGTGCAGTTGCCTGTGCTACACGAAGCTCCTACCTCCTCTCAGGCTTTGGTACCCCCTAGTCAATCATCGATGTCAGTCCGGAGAGGTGCCCCATCGCAGCCTTTCCAATCTGCGCCTTCCGTTCGATTGTCGATGCCAAATACCGGTAGTAACAAGAAATGGCAGTGGTTTTCTAGAACTTAGGAGACAAGGGTGAGGATGTTGAACTCAGTTCTTTTTCCGGATAAAGTAGTGTTTCATTGGCCTTTTTCTTCTTCCACTTTCTGCGTTCAAAGAACTTTTGCGTCTTATGTTTACTCCAGTTATGATCCTTTCCCTGAAAAGGAACTCTCAGAATATTGAATATGAATCATGTGATCCACTTCTTATTACTCACTCGGGAATCATGACTCTTCCATCTCCCATTATCCAGCAGCGTTCAAAGTATTAGCTCTACGCATGCATTCGGTACACTACACGCGGGCCTCCCCATTGGATTCGGCATTCAATCGAGCAAAGCAGCAACGCGTCAACAAATACCTGATGCTAGCTCGATCACGTGATTTGTTTCGATATACCTTGATGTCGAGTTGTCGGTGTGTCTTCGTCTTCACATTCTTATATACACATACAAAAGCACAAGCCGAGTAGACAGTTTAGCAGACAAACATCTCTTCGGTGAAGTCGATCATGCCCTCGAACGCCGCCCCATGCCACGTTCCTACGTACATCCAAACCTCTTCCAACCTTCTCTTAAAGTCAGCAATGGCAACGAGTGAAACGAGTGACCTGCTGAGAAGAAGCCATAAAACACCCTTGGACATAAAGCGCCGTACTGCTTCAGAAGGTTTGGAAATGCCGCCGCACGATATCATCTCCCTCATCAACTTCACCGATTCGCCGCAATCTTCGCCGCAAGCTTGCTCCTCGCAACCTATCTCACAGTCAGCACAATCCTCAAACCCGACAGCATGTCTCCAAATGTACTCACCATGCTCCTAAACCTCTTCCCATAAACATACGCCGGAATCGTAAACGCGCAAATAACAATATTCAGCACGCCCACGGTATACATAACAGCATAAGGTCCACTCCTCTCAAACCACCCGCTAACCTGACTCGTCGCCGCAAAATGCATAATCGCCTTCAAAAAGTTGATGGTGACGAACGCCTGATTCGCGTCGGCGGGATGACAGTCGATGACATACGTCAGCGCCGCCTGGCTGGCAAACGGCACTGCGAAGCTCTGCAGACAGCCTAGCATGATGAGCACCTCGATGGAGACTTTATTCGCGATAGCGGGCGCGGCGGCAAAATAGGCGATGGAGCTGAACGGCACGGCGACGAGCATGAGCACGAGGCGGAACTCGGGCTCAAAGACGCCCTTGTTACGCTTGGCCATAAATTTGATCGAGGCGTCGGCGGCCCAGCCGCTCAGGGGCGCGGCGAGCAGGGTCACGAAGAAGAGTGGCAGGTTGGTGAGGCCGTATTGCATGGGGGTGAGGCCGTAGTCGGGCCCTTGCATGACGATGTTTAGGAGAAGGCCTAGCACGATGAGCCAGGTGAAGAAAGAGCCGTGGACGATGGTTGCGAAGATTACGGCGGGGTAGACGACGAGGGGGATGGGTTTGATGACGCCGCGCCAGAACTGCGGAGGGGTGGTGTTAATGGGAAGGGGAGGGTAGAGTGGATGGTGGACTTACCGAGTCGTTGCTTATTCGGCCGCGAAAGAGGCGGATGCGGGAGCGGTAGGTTTCGCAGATGTGGTTCGCGGGGATGTTGTCGTAGAATGCCGGGCGGAGTCCTTCAGAACCAGAAGCCGTTGTTGTGGTCTCGGAGGATACCTCCTTTGTCTCGGTGAGTACTTCTTTATCTTTGGTCTCCGTGGTCACCTCGCTGGTATTGGACTGTACTTCCTTGATCTCAACTGTAGTCTCCTTCTCCTCATCAGTCTTCTTCGTTTCCTCCCTTCCAGCCTCGCCATCTTTTTTGGTGATTTCATCTTCCTTGATCGCCACGGTAGTTTCAGCCTCTTTCTTGGTTTCGTCCTTGGAGTTCTTCTTCGAGCCTTTGGCCAAAGTACTCTGAGGTCCATTCCAAGCCGTTTCTGGAACAAGAAAGTACTGCGCAGGGAGCAGCAGTGCAAAGATGACAGCGGCAAAACCAAACGTTGCCTGGAAGCCAAATCTCTCGATGATGGCGCCCGAAATGATTTGACTAGATGGGAAACCCGATTAGCAGCGTCGGGATTGATGTTATAAACTCGACTCACCCGAGCAATGCTCCCGACATCAGCATGACAGACCACATGGCCAGTCGACTACCTCGCTGATGGACAAAGAAGATATCGGATACTGTGGACGTGACCAGCGTTTCGAGAGGCGCCGAAGCCATTCCCTGGATCGCTCGCATAGCAGCCAGGGAAGGGAAACTCTGCATCCCAAAGTCAGCTTTGCTCTAACAAACTAGCCCTGTCGAGGGATCACGATTCCATGAGACAGGCGGGTAATATCAAACTTACAGTAGCAGCAAATCCCCAGATATTGGTCGCAAGAAGAATAACGGTCCCAATGACGAAGAACGGCCGCTTGCCCCACACACTCGCACCGGCGGCAGTAAAGAAGGTCGTGAAGCCGGTCCAGAAACCAAGCAAGCCCAACAGCATGCTGGTCACCATGTCGAAGCTGACGTCGTATTCTTTGGCGATGGTCTGGATGCCCGGAGCAAGCATTGCAGCAAGTCTGGTGTCGCCAATTAGTTGATGGACCTTTGATGGAGTGGAATGGAGGGGGGAAAGTTGGTCTTACGAGACGGTCACTCCGGAGCTGAGAGCCAATATGCCCATGATCGAGTTCTTCCAAAGAGGAGACCTGTATTTCCTGTCAGAAAGAAAGATTCGAAGACTTTTGGGCTCGAGCAAGACTTACCAGTTCAACGGGTCATTGACATCGGCGCTAGGTTGCGGCTGGAGAATAATATCGCCATGCCTCTTCAAATGGCTGGTATCTGCCGTGTCCTGGTCTTCTTCAAGTCAGCGTCTGCATTGAGGCATTTGCATGGTGGACTGGCAAACCTTCATTGCCAATGCTACCCACGGTCCCCGAGTCCCCGATCAACGCCGTTCCAGGCGGATACTCCATATACTTGTCATCCAAAACGCCCCAGCCCATGATGCCGACTCGACTGAAGCTTCACTTGTGTAAAAGGGGGAAAGAAAGGAAGGAAACGAGAAGTCCAGCTTCAAGTAACTACAAAGAAGCCGATAGTCGGTGAAGAATCAAGAGGAGGGACGAGGAGGAAACGGACGGTTAGGACTGGACTGGAGTGGACGGATAGGACGTAGCGATGGAGGCTGGGACGGAAGAACCAGCCGACAAACCTACCACTAAAGTAACAAAAATAACAAGCAGCAAACAAGGAGATTAAGATAGCCGAACCAAGCCCTCGCTCAGCGGCAGCGACGAGGAATACCAAGCACAAATCCACGGCAAGACATGAACAAGCACAGGCGATCTCTTGCACAGCGAGTGATACCAACCGTCCGTCCATCCAAGGACCACGGCCCCCTCCCTCAAGCCCTCGAAAGCATACCTTCACATCTCACCTCCAACGTGTTAGAACATACCAGTGACGAGCCCGTCGAAGCATGACAAGGGAGAAGCCTGTCACGGAACCTGAGAACGAGTACCTAAGAGCACAGTCTTGCGATGGCCCTTGTCATAGCGTTCGCCGTGATCTGAGGGACAGGGTTCTCCAGATCTTCGAGAAATGGACGTGCAGGCGTCGTGCATAGATGCTCGCTAGGTTCTGCGTGTGTCGGCTCTGTTTTCTTTCTCTCTTCTCTTTCGCGGCGGGTTTCAGGAGACTGGCGTCGCAGGACGCAATTGGCTGATATGTTCTCTTGAAGAGCTTGTTTTTGGGAAGAGCGAGCGCTGTGGGATCGGAATTTCCGGCTTGCCTGGTTGTCATTATGTTTTTCGTGCTGCTGGGATGGAATTGTTCGAGGTGATCGGAATGGTGTCCCCTTTCGCCATTAAGATTCCATGAAGAGAAAATGACGGGGAATGCTGAGTTCGTCCCAGCAAAAGTTTGCCCGACTTGATGGTTCACTTTCTCGAATTCCCCGAATAAAGTAGTCGAGTAAAGAAGCAGGGCTGCATGCCCTCAAACCGGACCATCGAGCCATTCGGTTGCTCAAAGACGAAGAGGGCTGTGAGCAAGTGACAGCTTGAGCGAAGCTCAATGATCGATGATGGGGCAAATGAAGCTACTACAGACTTGGAGATGGCACGTGAGTTCTCGAAGGTCTCGTCGACTTACAACGATGACACCCCGCACCGTCCGACGACGAGTCTGTGGCGCGGATGCTACAGTTCAGTGCCCAGTCGACGAGACACCTTAGGTAGTTAGCACTGTCACCCTTCTCGAGTGCTTTGACGAGGAACTTTCTTTTCCACCGCCTCAAGGATAGTCGAAATATGGATAGGGCTTCTCTTCAGTTGACAGATACTTTTCCACGCGGCTTAGATCAGCTCAGTTGAGGATATATTGATCTTGCGTAGGCTTGCCCTCCGACGTCGAGGTGGAGTAGGTACTGCGAAGCAGACAGCTCAGCCACTCGGCTCGTTCCAGACGCGATTGCAAGCGCGGTATCCAGCTCTTTAACAGCTGTCATATTCAAACATGAATGATGAGTTGGAGACGTGTTCTTCATGCAGTTTTTGCCCGTGCCTCGGTAGGTAGATTCAATACCTCTCTACGAGTGAAGGAGACAAAAGTCACTGAAACCGGACAGGAAATTGAGATGATCGCACCTATGGAGAAGACAGCAGCGATGTCGTGTAATTTCAACGTCCGATGGATGGATTGACATGAAGCGTAAATTCGAAGAAAGTGAATGTCAAGAACCAAGGTCGAGGTTGAGACGACGCCGAGACATGTGAAACGTGATTTGGGGTTGGCTTGTTTGGAACCTTTCGGGAACATCGACAGATGCGATTCGCCAGCACTTGCACGCCACCAAATCAATATCTTTTTTCCGGTTGCAGTGCTCTACTCGGTACCTGCAGCTGTGCTTCGTGACGTCTGACTGCGCACGCAGCGAGGGAAGTACATGGTTGGTTGCAGTTCGGCGATTATGGTCAAATTTCTTGAAGGTTCGAAGCAAAGTAGAGTCGTCGTCGTTGCAATTGTGGAATGTTTCAAGATTTTCAAGACAACAGAAGTTGTCTTCGGTATCGCTTTCCAGTCAGTCACATTCCGTGGTAGCACGTCAAAAAGGCCAAATGGTCCATGTATTGACGAGAGAATTCGAAGGCGAAGATGTCCGTGTCTGGGCTTGTAGGTACGCTCACTCGTTGTCGTAGTCGTTGTCGGTTTCCCACACCAAACCGTTCCTTCTCAACTTCTCCTCTCCCAAACCCATCGTAACATGGACGTGCGAGTGTCTCGAGTCCCTTCAAGAACTTGCGCAACCCAGCACGAGTTAGATACTCCCTTTCCAGTTGCGCCGTGGGCTTCTGTCGCCTCGAGGCGCCCATACCAGTATTACAAGATGGAACGAGTTCGGACATGTTCATCTGTGCCCGCGCAATGCGTCGAGCTTGCATAGGACAGGTGACGCGTCCAGGACATGATCGTTCGCTTTGCCATTTCGCAGCGTCATCCTGCCGACGGACACGATCTGGGTTTGAATGCTGGCTAGAACGAATTGACCAGACCCTCTGAACTGGTGTGGACAAGCAAGAAAGCAACGAGGACTCGGTATGATGGTCATGCGGGAAAGCAGGCCTCCTCCTCCTAGTGCGAATGATGTCGTGTCTTTTTGAGGTACCTGTGGGTTTATATGCAACTCCCGCATTACATCGTCTTATACTGGGATGTGTTTGTATGCTGGCCAACGGTCGAGTTAGGCTGGTTTTCTGTCAATTGACCTTCTCCTGTAAGTACGTACCTGTTGTCTTATTTCAAGCAGCTGATTGGCTCTGAAAACTGGTTACTGTCCTCCAAAATCTCGAATGCGCAGACTTCGTTGCTCTCTTTCAGTTGTCTTGTGAACGCTCGTTGATAGGATACACCTCCTCGCCACGGCTTTTGCCCCAGCGGTTGGTGCTTGGGACGATTGTTAATGCGACGTTCCCAAGGCGGCCAGTATGTGGACCGGTAACCATGTTTCTTCTTGCAATGCTTTACCATACTTCCTTCATTTTGCAATGTGGCATTGCAGGCCTCTGCATTGAAGGTGCACCGAAAGCCATTTCGTCGGATAGGAATACCTGGGATTGGAAGAGTTACTCCAAGCGGTGGCTTGAACGTGATATCTTGCTCAGAATTACAGACGTTGCCTAGTTCCACTTCAATGGCATCCCAATCTGGGATTTCGTTTGGGCCGTCGTGGGCTTGGTCGAGATGGCGAAGTATGTTACGTAGCGTCTGCGGAGAGTGAGTACTGCAGTAATAACAAACTACCAGCCGGTAGTCTTCATAGTAGATAATGCGGTCGTCCTGGCCGATGGGTTCAGAGTACAGCAGCTCGATAAACATCGTGCTGCATAAACATGAAGTACATTGGTATTCGAAAAATTAGAGGTGAGGTAGAAGAGATGAGGTGAGCCTGTGAGGTGAAGTCGCGTCGCGTCGTATCCGCGTCTTATCGCGTCGCGTACCGTAAATGATCTCATACCGTTTTTCGTTAACTCTCAACCTAGGTAAAGTATTGAGAGGTACTATCCATCGCTCTCTGCTACAATTTTCAGCAGAGACAAGTGCTTCAAGTAGGCAAAGAGATCACTTACTCGAACTAGCAATATACGATTTCACTCGAGTTATAGGAATAATAATATGCTAGAGCCGGTTCACCTTCGCTATCATCCCCAATGCTCCAAAGAATGTATTAACACGAATGCTGCAGGCAGAATAGGAGGTCCTCGTACCGGGTATCCAAGCAGAAAATCAAGAAAATGGCAAGTTTTAAGCACCTCTCGCCAAAACTCCGAATCATTCTTCTCATCAGCCTTTTCCCTTAGTCTCCCACTCCGTCTCACCTCCCTAACCTTCCATCTCCACCGGCCCATTATTATTAACCTCATGCTCTTTCCGATCCCTCCCATGCACCACCTGCTGCTGGCCCCCCTTCGCCTCCGTCGCCGCAACCTCCACCGGCAGATTCGCCCAGTTCCCCCGTCCACTCCCATCCTCATACGGATTCGCCGCCCTATACGCCGGATCGATCTGGTGGTATAGCGGGCTGATGAACCCTTGCCCCGTCTCCATCATCTGGTGGCTCATGCGCGGGCTATTATACGGCGACATGCCCAATCCATGCTGCGGCACACCACCGCTATTCGCATGTTCCTGCGCCATCATCATCTGGTTGTATCGCGGGCTGCCGGGCGGGAAGGCCGGAGTCCCGGCTTGTAGGTGCGGCGTGCCATTCGGCGAGTACGAGTTTGCGGAGCTGCTGGCCATGCTCATGCGGAAGGTATCCGTGCGCGCCCTCGCGAGGTTCTCGTTGTGTTTCTGGCCTTCGCGCAGGTGGCTCTTTTCGATTAAGCGCTCGACGAGCGTCGAGTGTGCGGTGAGGAGGTTCTTCTTGACGATGCCGTTGACGAAGTAATTCGCCTTTACGTCGACGTCTTCGCGGAGGTAGAGGCCTTCTTTCGGCATGCCGATGCCCAGTTCGACGGCTTCGCGAGGCTCGCCCGGTAAGCTGCCGCCGATGGTCCATTTGCCTTTGATGTCGACGCCCATGGCGGCGAAGCAGTGGGTTTGCAGGCCGTTGGCCAGGTCGTGGAAGCAGGCGTAATACTGGACTTTTCCTTTTATGCCGGGGAAGTATGAGATGCGGTCGGTAATGGAGTACCAGACGGCGTGGTATTCCTCAGGCGTGGCGAAGCCTGGTGGTCGGCAGGTGTGGCGGTCGATGACGAGGGGGTTAAGTTCGATCATGAGGATGTGGTCGCGAAGGCCCTCCATTGCGATCTCGCGGGATACGCCTGGGGGCAGTGGTGTGCATTTCGTGTACACGGTTCGCTTCGACATTGTGGTCGGCATTCAATTGTGGATGCGGTTTGTCGGGAAAAGGTGGGAAGGGAAGTATGGATGGGTGTGGATGTGGGCGTGGGCGTAGGGCTGTTCTCTTCTACCCTCGGGTCGGGCAGCAAATGGAGCAGGCCGTACGGCTTGTTGCAGGAGTCTTTCTCAGTTGCGTGTCAATTCGAAGGATAGGTAGGTATCTTGGTCCCTGTCCACCACGTTGTCCTCGATGCGCCTGGGTTCTGATACAGCGGGTGGTGGTGACGGAGGGATGACAAGTTCTTCGGGAGAGGCGAATGTCAGAGGCGAATGTCAGAGGAGACAGCGGGAGGATGGAGGAATAGTCAGCGGAATATTAGGGTTGAAAGAGCGGCGCAGGGATTGAGGGTGGTGGTTTGGGTAAGGTTCCAATACGTGAGTTGACTCCAGCTGCGGTCAGCAAAAGTACGAACGGGCGTGGGCCGTGGCCAGCCCTTTCTCCATCTTTGTTCCAAGGCTGTGAGGCTAGAAAGGAGGCTAAAAAAAGCAGGCTCCCATCTAAGCCTTGGCTGCTGTCATGTTGACCCTCGACGAATAGGAATTGGGCTATGTCTGGCGTTTTGTTTCCAACACCCGAGAGAAACTTTCCACACTTTGCAACCTCTGAGACTTGGATAGAAAAGTCTGAAGAGTCGGGAGTCGGGAGTCGGCAACTATCCATCTTGGACGACTCTACCTGATACAATCCACCCGGTTTCTGGTCCCTGGATGGCGGACGAGTCAGCACTCTAATCCTCATCCTGTCTTTGGATCCTGTGGCTCAACCCGACTCCGGCATCGACCAGTCCACTCCATTCCAAATCCATCACGGCTACGGAGTAGCTGACATGAGAATTGAAGCGTCGCAGGCAACCTAGACGTGCCGTGCCTAGCTTCACTAGCAACCCCAGATTCAGACGCTCAAGCTCGGGATCTAGTGAGGAAGTTGTTAGGTTGTGGCGTTTATCGATAACACTGACAAGATGGAGAGGCGAGAAGCTAAGAAGGAAGATGAGGAGTCGCAGAATGCTCTACTTTTAGACTATACGTGGCCTCTTGGCTTTACCATTGTTATAGCAAGATATGGAGCAATGATAGACACTTCAGTGCGGTGTCGCAATCCTCCAGCATTTGGCCTAGTATCTCGTAGTGTAGGAACTACGAAGGTATCGTGGAGGTTAAAGTCTTGTTGAAAAGCATAACGGGGACGTTCTCATGAACCGTGAAAAGAGGGGCGTCGATTGTAGAACCACAAAAGTCTCCTATATCGAGGTATGTAGAGGAATGCAAATAGAAAAGGACAACTTCGCTATATAGTCGAGTACAGGTTCTGAAAATACTAGAGTACACAGTTGTGGTGTGCATCTTGAGTAGGTATATCCTCTATAACTTACCTTAGGTGCAAGTGGGCTGACACTGGTGGCACGCAACACGCCAATTCATTGTGAATTCCTCAACAGCTGAATAAACCACTCCCAAACACACAACTCCACCATCTCCCAGTTGCACCTTGGCAACACCTGCAAACCGAAAAGGCCGGCTGCTCTCCACAAAGCCGTCACAAGGTCCTTCCAAAGTCACCACCGCTGACTTTCCATTTGCCGTGAACCGCGGTCTCCCGGCTTCCGCTCCACACTGCTCCCCTTCCCCCAAGACCAGCGGACCATACCATAGTCGCAACCTCAACCACAAAAAATTGCCCCTCCATCAACATGCCCCGACCTCCACTGCGCCTCTTCGACTTGGCAGAGGAACTAATCCTCGCCATCATCGAGCAGATCGACTCGTCCGATGCGCTCTGCGCTCTTGCTCGGACCTCCCCGCGGCTGCAGTCGTTGACCGAGCCGTACATCTACAGCGACATCTTCATCCGGACCGGCGACGAGACGCGCAATCTCAGTAATCTGTTTACCAAGAGGATCGAGCGAGCTTGGGCGGTGCAGAATCTCACGGTTCGATATGTCGTTGATGATGAGAATGGTATGGAGGTGCTTAATGTCTGGATTCAGCATATGAGGAAGCTCAGGACCCTGTTCATTGAGACGCCGTGTTGCAATGACACTTTTTGGCATGTCGAGGGTAATCCTTGGGAGAGTGCGGGGAGAATCGACTTTGTCAGACTCTTCCAGCTGGCCGTGACTCCTCCGATATCGTCCATGAGTCCGCCGATTCTCCAGCAGCTCAACTCTCGTGAGTCTTTCTATATTGACCACGTGACCGATTTTTCACTAACACTATGCAGTCAACTTACACTCCCATTCAACCGGAGATGGAAATGCAAGATACAACTTCGACCGAGCAGCAATTATATTCACCCACCCAACACTCCGAACTCTAAAGCTCTCCTGCTTCGACATCGAGCCTGACATCGCCACACTCGACTTCCTCCAAAACAAGTCCAAGACCTCCCCCCTGACATCCCTAACCTTCGAAGAATGCAACGTCTCGATCGCCGGCCTCGAGATCCTCCTCTCCATCCCCAAAGCACTCGCCCACCTCGACGTCGGCGAACGCATGTACCACGCCCGCCGCCGTCCCTTCGTCCACCTCTCCCACGACCTCGGCCACTTCTTTCGCGCCCTAGCCCAGCAAGCAGACTCCCTCACCCACCTCAGCCACAGCGTCGTAAACACAGCGCCCCGCCAACACGAACCAGACATCCACAGCGACTACTCCCCAGGCTTCTCCTCCCTAACCGCGCTGCACAACCTCTCCCTCAGCCCCGCCAGCATCCTCAAACGCCACCTCTTCGCCCTGGGCGGTCCCCCAAATCTTGAGCACCTCCGCTTCATCCACTTCTACAGCGCAGTACACTACTCGGACCCGCAACTCGAACTCGCCCACCTCACCCACCTCGTCCTCAAATCCGGCCATCTGCCCCCTTCCCTCTGCAGCGTCACCCTCGTCACGCTCCCCGGCCTCACCGCCGACGCCCTCTCCAACTACTGGTCGCGCGCAGAAAACCGCATGCAGCTGTACAAGTTCGCCATGGGGATGCGGCGGCGCGGTATGGGGTTGGAGATCTGCGTCGTCAAGAAGAATGGGAATTTCATCCCGCCGTTTTTGTACGGTGAGGAGTTGCCCGTGGAGGTTAGAGTTTATGCTAGTGAGACGCCGATGTGGTTTGCGGATATGTGTTTTCCGGGGATTGAGATGGAGGCGGAGGTCGAGGGGGAGGAGGGGGTTGGGGCAGGCGCAGGCGCAGCATCAGGCGCAGGCGGAGGTTTGGGATAGTTGAGAGAGAAAGAGGACGGTTATGCGTTGTATCTGCTGGTTTTCATGGGTGTCATATTTACGGGCTCTGCTGCATTTTAGCGATGATGGCAAAGGTGGTCATGGGGAATTTGTGTCTTTGGCATGGCGTGTTGGTAACATCTTCTTGTTTATAGAGCATAGAGCAACATGATACAGTAACTAGTGAAGCTGAGGCGTTGTTGGCATCGGCTGGCTTTGTACTAACGCAGCATCGGACTCGGATGATCTAATCGAAAATTGCAAGATTGTGGAATAGTAACTCCGTACATGCCTAGGTATTGAGGAGGTGTCCAAGCCGAAGTTCCAGCCTTGGACGGGCGGGGAATGGGGAATCTGGGATATCTAAGATTGGAACGTTGAAGTTGGACGTTGCAGATATCAAGATATCCTAATGTCCAGCTGCCGACTTTGAGTTTGGACGGCATTCAAAGTACAGAAGTGAGTTGTCTGAGTACACAGTCGACGTGCCTGGACGTCCAAGAATGACAGGTTTTGAGCCGTCTACTCGGAAATTCGTAGAACCACGAAGAACTGTTCAGCTTGACTGGACATCCATGAGCTCAGTGTCTTGGCTTTCAGAGGACGTACATCTCCGGAAAGGACCCTTCATCAGTTGCCGGTGGGATTGAGTGTTGTTGACGGACTTGCTACTTCTTGCTACTCGATTCGGATGCTTCGATGTCAGACTTGGAGAGACGTTACCGTAGCCTACCTAAGTGCCTGTGTACCTAGTTGGTGGACTTTTGCTCATATGAATAATTGGACTGGAAAAGAGATGAGGAGATGAAATTGGAAAAGGCTGGAAAAAGTAAAGGATATGTTCGCAACAGGATAGGTGTCTAAGTGGATCTTGCCACACGGGCGTGATGAGTCTTTCTTTCAAGGGAGTGCCAGGGTGAAATGGATGCAGCGTAGCCAGAACCGCATACCCAACAGTCACGAATGGTCCTCCAACGATTGCCCCTGGATGAATAGAACGAGAAGAGCGAATAGCGATTGGCGATGAAATAGCATTTGACTGAGCGGAGAATTCGAATGATAAGAGCGAAGCAAGTACGCACCCGTGGCACCACTGGCCATAGCGAAGTCCTCAGAAACAACAACGAAATCTTGACAACTTTCCTCCTTCGTCCATCTTCAGGATCGATATCAGCCGTATTTACTCACTTTGCCATCATTTCGCCTCTTGAATCCTTTTCCATCCACGGAGTCAATTCCGAGCTCCCCGAAGATATCGCGTGCATCACTCGTGATTCCTCTCTCAAGCTCCAACCCACTCGTGCGGAACAGTTTATCGTTTTATCAAATGCCATCTCCTACTCCAAACCTCTCTCTCCTCTATCAACACCCAATGACAATCCACCGTCCTGAATATCGAAAGCCCCGTCGTCAGCGCCTCCAAGACGAGCTTACCCGCAAACATGCACCTCTCCCCCCACATGCCAGCCCAACGCAGTCTGCGCTCAGCGGTCAAGAAATCCAAGACCCTGTCCAAGAGGCCTTGAAGCTGAGCCTAGAGATTCAAAGCAGCTTGTTCGAGTCAAGCACGAAGGAGATCAGATCAAGGGTGGATTGCGCAAGTCGGTAGTGCGCGATCGCAAGAATGGGGTCGAGATAAGGGTTTCTGCCTCGGCGAGCCTAACCTCCTCCCCGTCCGTCATCATCATCCAGTTGATGGATGAAGAAAGCGAGAAAGAGAAAAGACTCTTCAAAACCCGATCATCACCACCATGGAGAATTTGCAAATGCCCATCAACTGCAGCACCGTAACGTTACTCTACTTATCCGGGGGCATTGTGAGAGGGCAAATCGATGTCAGGGTCAGGGCCCAGACAGGCAGAACCACACAAAGACGGACGGGAAGGGAGGGGAGCTGCAGAAGACCTAGCAACAAACAACCACGCCGTCGATCACGATAGCCGGATCTTCACCAGGTCTCTCTTTCAACACTCCCATCCGTACCTCTTCAGGCTATCCAGTCCAGTCCAAGAGCAGAACCAGCCAGACCAGACTGCCAAAGACCTTCTGCTCCATCATCACCTTCTCCACTCCACACCACACCAACCCTCCTCCACCACCAAGCGCAAAATTCCCTTGGGAGCTTGATAGAGCTATACCTAAACCCACCGATCGCCATATGCCCTTCTCCATTAACCCACCATCCCGCTCCTCTGATTGGGCCCCACCCACCTCGCATTATCTCTATCAGCACAGCAAAGCAAAGCAAAAAACAAAGAAGAAGCACGCCGTCCGTAACGGCAATTGACATCTTTGCTGGCAAAGCGGCGACTCAGCCAGAAAAAAAACTAACACCGCAGTCCGGGGAATTGAAGAAGCAGATTTACGAGCGAGACGCATCATCGTGCAGCGGGTGGAAGGCCCACTATGGGGGAGATGTCGAGCATGATGGCGCTGCTATCGTGTGTGGTTTCCATACCCTACCACGCAACTCCTCCACAACCACAAGTAAGCTAAGTTGACAGGGTAGACGGGAAGCGGGAATCTGAGATCCCTTTTTTTCCCTTCCTTACTGAAGCCGGCTTAAGGTGGAGCTTGGCCTCTCGCTGTTCGAGAGAGGTTTATATTCCCGAGTCTTCGCCCCCGGTATCTGATGTTCGTTCTTCCTGTTCGTCGTCTGCTTTCCATTTCGTAGCTTTGCGTCGTTACCTTATTCCCGCAGTCTTCCACTGCTTCTGCTATTTCTCTCTCATCTATTTACCTACCTACCTCTCTACTACCTCTATACTACTCTGAACTCCATCTACTCACACCGTCATCCTCACCACCATGATGGTCCTCCCGTCCTCCCCAGACCCCTCCACCACCTCCCTCCCCTCCTTTCACGACCTCCACCTCCCACCATACCTAACACCCACCCTCCTAATCCTACTCCTCTACCTCCTTTACCGCACAATCCTCCACCCAATCTTCCTCTCCCCGCTCTCCAAGATCCCAAACGCCCACCCGCTCGCCCCGATAACTCCACTATGGATCTTGTACCAGCGCCTCCGGCAACAAGAAAGCCACGTCGTGCACGCTGCACACGTCCGTCTGGGACCGGTTGTTCGGATAGGTCCGTCCGAGATCTCGGCTACGGCCGTGGATGATGGACTGAAAGCGCTGTATGCGAAGGAGTTGGAGAAGTCGAGTTTTTACTCTGTCTTCGAGAACTTTGGGTGGGTTTCCCCGTCGCTTCCTCCCATCTCGCAAAACCCCTGATCAATCAATCTCTTTCTGCCCCAGCAAATCACATATCTCTTCGCGCGATAAACTTACATAACGACTAACACCTCCTCCACCCAGCCTCCCAAACGCCTTCTCCACCCCGCACTTCGCCGAAGCCTCAAAACAGCGCCAACGCGTCGCGGGCATCTACTCCAAAGCAGCCCTCCAAGCCTGCCGCAAAATCCAGGCCATCGACTCTGAGATCCTCTACAAGCGCCTGCTCCGCGTCCTCTCCTCCTCGGCCTCTCAAAACGCAAAAGTAGACGTCACGCGTCTGATCCAGGCGACGGTCATGGATCTCACCACGGCCTACATGTTCGGTTGTCGCGTCGGGACGAACCACCTTGAAGATGCCGAGGGGCAGAAGAGTTGGTTGCGGGCGTTTTATGGGAGTCGGCCGTATCTTAATTCGACGCCGGTGTTGGCTGAGATGCCTGGGTTGGGGAAATGGTTGAAGAGTTGGGGCTTCAGTCTGATATCCAGCCAGCGCGAGCGCTATTTGAAGGAGATTGACGCGTGGTGTCTGAAGATGATCGACGGGGCGGAAAGAGTGTTAGGCGCGGTGGATGTAGGTGGGAAGCTGCGGTCGACGGAAACACCCGTCGTGTATAAGCATATCAAGGAGGCTGTCAAGGAAGAGTGTATGGAGCCCGAGGTCGCGAAACACATGGACACGGCCAGCGCGCAATATTTCGCACCTGAGCACAAGGAGGAGACGACGGTCGACTACGACGGCTCGCACGTCCCGGCCACGACGCAGAAGTTGCAAGTCGCCAGCGAGCTGCTGGACGAGCTCATCGGCACGCAGCACAATACCTCCACGACGCTCATCTACCTCATGTGGCAGCTATCGCGGAACCCGCAACTGCAGTCGCAGCTGCGCAACGAGCTCATATCCGGCGTCACAGAACCGTTGATCAGCTACCCCGAAGCCCCCGGCTCCCTCCCCTGCACGAAGCAACTGGACAAACTCCCCTTCCTCAACGCCGTTATCAAAGAAACCCTCCGTCTGCACCCCCCGCAACCCGGCGCCCAGCGGCGCGTCACTCCCCTCGCCTCAAAAGAGCAGACCGGAGTCTCAGCACCGACGCAGCTCGCGGGCTTCGCAGTCCCCGGCGGCACGCAGGTGAACGCGTATCCCTGGGCCATCCACCGCAACGCGGACGTGTTCCCGAGTCCTGAGGAGTGGCTGCCGCAGCGCTGGATGCCCGACTGGTCGCAGTCGGCGTGTGATGTGTGGGCGACGCGGGGAAGGATGGAGAGTTGGTTCTGGGCGTTTGGGAATGGGTCGAGGATGTGTGTGGGACATGAGTATGCTTGGCAGAGTAAGTCTTGTATCTCCTAGCTTGTTGTCTGTCCTACCTGTCTTGCTGTCTACTTCACCGGTCCCCTTTTTGGGGGGAGGGTTTGTTTGCTGCGAATCCGCGCAATCTGATGAGCTGAACTCGAGTACACTGAACTGAGCTGGGGGCTAACTCAACATCTCCCAGCTCTCAAAATCGTCGTCGCGGCCATATACACGAATTTCCGAACAACGATCGCGACGGAAGGCGTTATGGAGCAGAAAGACGGATTTATGACCGGGCCGATGAACTCGGATCTGCTGTTGCAGTTTGAAGCTTATGATCCTGATGACTAGACGAGAAAAAGAGGTGTGACGGAATGGAAAAGTCTTGAGATTGGAGTATGGTGGATTGGATTGGATTGGGGAAATGCGATAGCGCCGGTCAATCATGGAATGGCCGAATCTTTCTTTTGGAAGCATTGTTTAGGCTGGATATGACAGGTGTAGGTACCCGCAAGCGACATTACTAGCATCGGCCATTTCCCTGTGCTTTGGGAGTAAGTGATTATGTGTCAGTCTGTACTATAACGAATGAGTAGGCACCTAGCTTACATACTACCCTACCTACCTCTTACCCCTTGCACGACTCTGCGGAGAACGCCGTCGGAAGTCCCGTTGTTGGGTAACGATATTTCGTTCTCGTCCTAGGATGCGCTGCCCAGTTCAGGCCCTCATCCCGTCGACATTCCTTAATAGGACTACCGGAGAGGGCCTGGGGTGTACGATGTACCTTGGAGTGGAACCTAAGGCAAGCGGCCTGGGCGTGGGTGGGAGGGGAGTCGCTGGTGATGTACGGAATGTCGACGGTCGAATCGTCGGACTGTCATCTCGCAGGGAATGACCCAAATTCGATGGAACTTGATATCGGATTATCGGGTTCTGTTTTTCTGTTGTCGTCGTGCGAAAGATCATGACCGCAGTAGTACAGTGCAGTCTTTGACGTTGGAAGAGCCACAAAACAACAACACACGAAACTCGATGCGAACGTTACGTTACTCCAACGACAAGTGCTCAGGGAAACCTGAAACGTCAATATAATGGCCCGCGTCGATGTTTGGCAGGAATCAGCCTTAATCCCAGCACCAGAGGCGAGTCAGCACCGCCAGCGAAATGGCGGGCCTAACTCTAGCGTGCTGACGGTGGCCGGAAAGGCTGAAGCTCTGTGTGGTGGGAACGTCGGGAGGGTTGCGCAACCGCGAAAAAGGCTGCTGTCAGCTCAGTCTCTTTCGAGGGAACCTCTTTTCGCCATCATCTTTCTCTTTCGTCATCTCTCGTCGTTTTGCAGTATTGTCGTTGTTCGTCTTTTCCCTCCTGCTCTGTATCCGACCCTCGTTCAATAGGGGTGGTGGTGGCGCAAGCAACTTTTCTGCATCTGCAGTCATCGTAGAGGTTGAACGTCGTCTTTCCATATCGAGATCGAGTCTGATTTCGATTTCGATTTCGCACCCTCGTTTGAGTGCATGAGCGACATTCTCACAGCCATGTCGTCTCGCGCAAGATCCTCCGGGTCATTCGCATGGACGTCCGCAGTTCCATACCTTCTCCTGCTCTCATCTCTTGCCCAAGCATCGCCACAGCGGACTCCAGCTCCCACGGGAGGAAACACTTCTTCCCCAGCACCGACCGGGACAGGTGCTACATGTGGGACAAAGTGCACGATACCGATTCCAGAGGCGGGCATACTGGGGTGGTTACCAATCAACTTCACCACGACCATCACCGCGGCGACCGTCGTGGCCATCGTCAACACCGATGCGAATACGACGAGATATACCACCATATACAACGACCTACCGTCCGGTTTCACACTTCCTCCCACCAACTCAGCGGGCACGCAGACTACGACTGTTAGCAAAGACTATGGCGATGGCACGACATTCACGACCGTGCTGGCATACCCGACCGAATTTCAAGATTACCCAACCGCCTACAACTGGGCTGGAACCCTCCAAACCACAAACTCCGACGGCCAACCCACATGTTCCAAAGGCGGATTGCAAAAATTCCCCTCCCACCCCCTCTTCAGTCCGCAGCCCTCGCCGACCTTCCCACACCATTCCAACCTCCCTCCCAACGTCACAGACTCGGTAGGCGTATACTACAGTCCCGGCGCAGCAGGGGGTAGTTGGCCGCAGGAATTCTATCAGAGCGCTTTTCCTGGTGAGAAGGCGTTTTTTGACTGCAATCCACAAGCCGTGGGACCTATTATTGCTGTTAATGGTGCCATGTTTTTGACGGATACTTCGACGTCGATTGAGAAGGGTACGCCGACTGCCCAGTCCCAAGTGCAGCCTACGAAGACGCCTTCCCCTTCGCCCTCGCCCTCGTCCAGTGGCGGTGGAGGAGACTCTGGAAATGGAGGAGATGGGAATAACGGCGATGGGGGTAGTGGAAACAACGGAAATGGAGGAAGCGGTGACGATGGGAATAACGAAAACGGAGGGAGCGGTGACAGTGGAGACAACGGAGATGGAGGTAGTGGAGGAAGTGGAGACAATGGCAACGGTGGGAGTGGAGGAAGTGGAGACAATGGCAACGGTGGGAATGGAGGAAGCTCAGGGTCTGACGGCGACGACTCGGGCAACTCTGGTGGAAATGATTCAGGAAATGGAGGATCCGATTCTGGAGGGAACGATAATGGAGGCTCCGGAGGATCTGGAGGCAATGACTCTGGGAACGATGGGAACTCTGGAGGCTCAGGAGATAACAACGGAGGCTCAGACTCAGGAGACAACAACGGAGGCTCAGACTCAGGGGACAATAACGGAGGATCTGGCTCCGGCTCAGGAGACAACAATGGAGGCTCAGGCTCCGACTCAGGAGGCAACTCGGGCGGCTCCAACGGCGGAAGCGACAGCGACTCAGTCTCTCAACCTCCTCTCATCGTCGGCGGCACAACCTACGCTCCCAACTCAAACTCCGACTACGTCGTCGGCGGTACAACCGCAGACCTTACCACCAACACCGCCGGCTCCAGCGTCCTGGTCGTCGGAGGCGCAACCTACACTCCCTCTATCCTACCGCCTAGTCCAACGTCAGCACCGGCGCCGCCTGTCATCATCGATGGGACTACGTACCAGGCGGGCTCTGCGTCTGCGTATCTTGTCGGCACGGATATTCTTACGCCTGGTGGCAGTATTACTGTTGGGAGTGGGAGTGAGACCACTGTTGTTGTTCTGTCGACCAACAGTGCTGGAGTCAGTGTCGTCGTGTATGGAGGCAGTACGTCTACGCTCTCGGAGCCTCCAGAAACGACTGGAATTGGTGGACTGATCATCAGCGGCTTGGGCGGTGCAGGGAGTTCGACCTCGACTTCTGGTTCTCGCTCTAGCTCTGAAGGGCCTTCGTCGACCTCGTCAGCAACTGCGGCGACGGCGACGAATAATCCTGCCGCGAAGGTGGTGTGGGATTGCTGGCTGGGGATTGTCCCTGTTGGTGTCATTTTGGCTATTTTTGGACTATGAACGTGGTAATGATGGGAACGATTCTCTGGTGCATAGCGTGGCGTTCTTTTTTGGGAGCTTGTTCAAGCATTGAAGCAAGGAAGCGAAAAAGAAAGATGTATGAGATGGGCGATAGACCATTTGATGAGATGAACATTTGGCGCCTAGTTAGTGTAGGAGCACACGCGTAATAATGAAGCATTTTGATCAAAGGAGGTGTTGTGTGTACGTGCCGACTGAGACTCGGTGTAAGAAGCACTCAAAGAATGCCATACAACAGTATACGAATTGAAAACAACCAGAGGGGTCAAATATGCGTCGTATTGGTGTTTCAGTCACACTTCCTCAGTCCGCTTGATTTTGAGTTGTGAGTTGTTGCAGCTGAGTGAGGTGAGGTGATGAGGAATCCATAATCTAGCACGCTCACCATTGGCCACTTCCAAAGCAGGACCTCGAGTCATCGCGCCATCACGTGCCTTCGCGTTAGCCATCTATAACTCTCCCCATTTCTCCCATCTCTTGTTCTATTCTATAGTCCACTCAACTTCCTCTCAACTTACCCAATCCTCACAAACTCCAACCCCAATCTACAATCCCGAACCCAAATCCACTCAACTTCTCCACCCGATTCCAAACCTCACCGCCACCACCAAATTCCCCCCCCTCGGGACATTCCAACCCTCCACCCCCCAAAATGTCCCTCCCCAAATCCTCCACCCCCCTAACCCCCCACCAAACGCGCGTCTACACCCTGCTCCTTCAAATCCCCCCAGGGCGAATAACATCCTACGCGGCGCTGTCGCGCGCGCTGGCATCCTCGCCGCGGGCCGTCGGCGGCGCGTTGAGAAGGAATCCGTTTGCGCCCGAGGTGCCTTGTCATCGGTGTATTGCTGCTAGTGGGGTGAGTTACCTTGTTTTCATTCCTCGAGGTTTTATTTTGAGTTTTTCTTTTCTCCGCGCACCATGGTCCCGGTTTTGGATTCTTTGGATTATTTTCTTGTGAATGTTGTTTGGTAGGTATGGTGCTAGTCGGAGATGGGTGGTGAGAATGGGAAGGGGGATAACAGTGGCAGTGGCAGTGACGAGTAGAGGACATATTCAAGGCTGACATTGTTCGTGTTATTCTAGTATATCGGCGGCTTCATGGGCGACTGGCAAAAAGCGCCCAGCGGACAAAACTGCACGAAGAAACTCGCGCTGCTGGAGGCCGAGGGAGTATTCTTCAACGACAAGGGCATGTTAGTTGATCAGGCGCGGTGGTGGGACGATTTTAAAGTATGAGTTGATCTGGACGACGTGGATGGTATGAGGGAGGGATGGTCGTCTTCAAAGTAGGGGTGGAGGTTCAGGGGCTGTTGGTGTTGGACGTGGAAGGAAATCGCTTCACTCCAGGACTCAAGGCCGGGAAATGGAAGAATCGGTACGGACTGCGACATGGAGTTGATTAATCTAATTAATCTTATATTTACCTAACCTAAATAGGAGAAGAGTGTGGATGATATCGAGTAGAAAAACGCTGCCAACAGTAAAAAGCTTAGTAGCCATATTCATCAAAATCATGCATTCCTTTCCATCCGTCATGAGCATAAAATTCCCCAAGTTCAGTAAACCGCCTGCCTGTTGGCTCGGCGCTCTCCTCGCGCTCAGCTGCAAACCAGAAACGCCAATGTCCAACCTCTCAAGCTCAGCTCTTGAGCAAGAGAGGACGGACACCATGAGGAGCTTCGACGACGCTCGCATGAATGGTAGAAAATGGAGAATGGGACAAAGGGAAGATGGCGTGTGCCTCGTGCATCGAAACTGAACAAACGCGAGCAAGCTCATGACAGCGAAGTTCGCTCGAGCAGAAAGAAAAAGCAGAAGGGGGAAAGGACCACGGGAGTGAGAGTGCGACTGCGACCCAACGTCCAACGACCTCCTAAAACAATAAGGCCAACCCCGCTCCCTCAACTCCATGCCCATCAGCAGCCCTCTGCTTCAACTTCAACCTCAACCGACTCTGCGGGGACGCCTGAACCGCCTGAACCGCCTGCGCAGCCGCCGGCGTCAGCACCGCAACCCTCCCCTTCCCCTGCCTGCTGCGTCCCTTCGACTTGATCAACGCAAGCGCCGACGACGCAATCGCCGACGACGCAATCGCCGCGCCGCCCGTGCTCTCCTGGCTCGACGCCGTGCGCGACAGCGCCTCGCCCGAGTGCGTGCTGGCGCTGTCGTTTGTCTCGGCCGAGCAGAGACTCCAGGTTGTGGCGCCGGGGAGGCTGTCGACGGTAATGCCGCGGTGCATTTCCGGGCGCATAGTTAGGGTGAGGGAGGGGTCTCGCGTTGTGGTGGTGATGGTGCTGTCGACGGCTTCGTCGACGCGGACGGTGGTTGGGGTGGACGCGATGCGGACGGCGGGGGTGGGCTTTAAGGTGGTTGCGGGCTTGTGGAAACCGTGGGCGTCGTACTTCGGCGGCAAGAGCTCGAAGTCCAGGAGGGTTTTGCGCTTGTGGTCGATGCGCATGCGGACGCCGTTGATGAGGATAACATCGCTGGAGCGGGGAGAAGAGGCCAGGAGGACGGGTGCGCAGCGACGGCGATAGCGAAGTTGTGCTGAGGGGGTGAGCTGCGGTGTGAGGGCGAACTTGGGGTTATTCGGGATGGGGATATTGTCGGCAATCTGTGAGGCGGGTGCAAACTCGGAGAGAGACGACAAATTCGTGAACGATGAGGGTTGAGGGGAGAGCAGACTTGGCTGCTCGGTCGTGGTGCGCGAGACAGGCGCAGAGTCCTCTGCGAACGATGTCGTCGGCCGGCTATTCTCAGAGGCCTCAGGATTCAAGACCAAGAAGTCTGCACGGTCCAAATCCTCGGCGTCTGGGTCAGATCCTGACGGGGTGTTCTCGTCCTCATCCCGGGTGCCTGTCGTTTCTAAATTTGTGGTTGACGTAGCAGCGTTTCCCGTCTCCTCCGAGGTGTCTGCATTTCCCCAGAGGTGTGGGTACATGCGCTGGATGATTCTTTCCTGCTCCCTCAACAGCCTTCTTCCGGACGCGCCCTCCGTAAGCGACTCCAGGTTGCTTAGATTATTACGAGCAGTATTGTTCTGTCCCCTCCTGTTCCTTCTGGGAAGACTCCGGTACCGTGGCTCGCTCCGGTCCTCAAGCGGATGGCTAATATCAATCGCTGCGCAGAGCTTCTCAACCCAGTCCAACATCTCTTCCTGACTTCTCGCGCACAGCAAAATCTGCTCTCCTTCGGCCCTCAGTCTGATGACATATTCCCTAACGGTCTTGAAGACATGCGGGTCGGTCTCGTAGACTCGCTGTCTCGCCGACATGGGGATGAGCTTCGCAAGCGCCGACTTGGGTATCAATTCTAACTCTTTCACGTCAGTCGCCAGCCCCACTTCGGCATGTTGGAGCGAGTACGTCTTGAGGACGCGCCCAGCAGTTGGTCGACGAGCCCTCCGCAGGATGCACTTCCTCGTCTTCAGACGGTGCAGGTGGAGCTTGGTTCCAGAGAGCACAGCGTAGACGTCGTGCCATCGCGATTCGGGGCAGGTGACGAAGGGAGAGGAGAACTCGAACTTGACGCCCACGATCCCCTCCTGATGGACCGAGCAAGAATACTCGGGAAGAACGTCGCGTGCACAACTCGAGGTCACTGCCCTGCTCTGCAGACCTTTGCTGGTGCTTGTAGCGCGGTCGTAGCTCGGGGGAGAACCAGTGGCTGTGGGTTGGGCGTGGAAATGGAAGGTATTGTGGTAGCCGTAGGTTTGGGAGTTCCTGTTAGTATTGCCCGCTCGCGGGGGTGGTGGTGCCAATGTCAGCGCTTCGGCGTCAATCGACGGTGCGAAGAGTAGAGAGGCTCGCTGTTGGGTATTCAGCTGGCGAGCCCACGCTTGCTGTAGCGCCAGCGACGCGAGAGAGGATCCTGAAGGCATCGCAAAGGTAGAGACAGCAGAGAAGATGCTGGAGATTCCAGGAGAAGCTGCAGGAGAAGAGAGGAGGCAAAGGACTCTAGATGCTCTGCCGCCAAGCTCGACGGAAAAAGTAATGCGGCGACTTAGAAGTAGTAGTGGCAATGGTCCCTCCGCATGGTCAAGTGGACACGATCAGGCGCGAATGGAAATGTCTTGGAGGCTTGGGGAGAGTTGAAGATGCTCAGGGCAGAAGAGACGTGGGAAGGAGGAGGGTTTGTGGTTCTGAGAGAAATTCAGGTTCGCAGCTGCGTGCGATGGGGGGTCAGACGGGCGTTTGTCTCGTGTGACGGCGAGGTACGACTGCGGCGGTACTGCTGTACGGGCAACCTTCCTTTCGCGTGCAAGATGGCCGTGCGATGTGGCGAGCGGCAGATGGGTTGGCAGTAGTGGGCGGTGGCAGGACAGAGGGAGGGAGGGAGTGGACTCAGTGGAGGTGAGAGAGCGTCTTTGGTAGGAGGTATGAATGGGGCTTCACGCAGGCGAAGGAGGCAGGTGGAGTATATGAGGGATGATGGATGCTGGATCGGGTCAGGAGGTACAGGCGACTCAGTTTAGGTAGTGAAGCTCAGGGAAAGGGGAGGTGAGAGGCGGAGGGAAGTCCCCCTTCAAAAAGTCTCGTGAGGGCATGTCTTGTTGGCTCAGTCACCGTCGACCGACGGGCGACCAGCATTCAGCAACACCATCGACGGGCCCAGGTTTGCGCTGCACATCCCGGGGGACGGTGCATTCACTGATCATTGCCGGTCGGGGTGGGCGAACAAGCCTGGAGCTGTTGTGGCAGAGCACTGCCAGACCCGTCAAAATCGTGGATGCGGCTACAGGCTTAGGCCCATGTCTGTCACCCAAGTTGGCGAACGAGCGCGGCCAGAAGCCCACCATCTGCACTGTCCCTCCGCCTATCCCACTCCTCTCCACCTGGCGGGGCTCGAATGGGGCTCTCACCCGGCTGCGACAAGCGACGCCGCTCGGCCAGCGTGCTTGGAATTGGTGGAGGGGGAGGCGAAGAGGGGGAGGGGGCTGCGGGCATGCTCATGTGTTGCGCGGTCTCACAAGTCACTTGTCTACTCACCAGTCCGCGAAGGGATCGAGACATTCTACGGACGCTCCCGCGACAAAGGGGGTCTGATTTTCGGTATGGATTGCTCGCGCACTATCAGCTTACCTACGCCCTTCTCATCGAGGACCGTCGCGCTCCGCTCACAGACTCCGGCCTGCCTCCCAACATCCTTGACCCAACTCCCGGCGAGTATCCTCTTGGTGTCCAGGTATACATCCTGCTTGGAAGCGCTGATTCGGCGTGTTGACGTATCCAGGAGCGCTGCTGACGGTCCGTCGTGACCGTGTCCAAACCGTCACCCCTGCGATGGGATAAGGCTGAGGTGACAGGTTCCCTCTACCAGTCCCACGGATGTTTTGTTTCTCTCTTAATATAGAATTAATACTTCTACCCGCCATGTGTTGGGCTACTGTCCACGTTTGCGCCACGAATCTTTTTTTTGGTTGCTCTGTTGCGTGTTCGCCGCGTCTCAAGGTGTGTTGTTGTGTAGTAGGTACGTATCTTCGATTTCGTTGCGATCGGCCGTTGCTATCAGCGGGCTATCTCTCACCGTTGTGCTGCCTGCATGAAACCTTGGAAGACTCTCCACTTGGTGTGCTCGTCCTGGCAGCAGTCATTGCACGTGAATATGACGCTGCTGATACGTCGGTCGTTGTGGTCGTCTTGTTTACATTGTTCATCACATCATTCCAGTGGTGCGGTGTGCAGCCACGATCGCATCGCCAGGATGCTGCTCGTCTCTTGTCTGGGCGTTGCCACACCACGTTTGGGCGGTATATTCTCGCAGTCGGGAATTTCAGCGACCAACCGCGCTACGTTTGCTCGACCTATCCTGATGTGACCTGGACAGGCAATCTCCGCGGTTGGTGCACGTTGGGCGAGGTTGAACGGGGGTTGCCGCTCCGCTCCCTGTCCTGCTGGGCCCTGTCCTTTTACCAACCTCGCTGCAAGAACAGCCTCTTGCTCCATGTCTGCATTGCATCTGCCGTACTACTGATTCTTCATTTCTGTGTCCATGGCCTTTATGTCATCAACCAATGCAGAAACCTCCTCCGCGCCCAACATAGCAGCACTTGCCTCCAAATCTTTGACTACCTCTTCCAGGCCGCGCACAAGGGCCTCCATCTCACTCCGTTGTCTACTGACGTTGTCTATGATTTTGGCATTGCTGGCTTGCGTCGCAGATAGTTCGCCTTGGAGGTGTTCTTGCTGTGCGTTGAGAAAGGGGTGCAAGTGTGCATGATGCAGTTCTGAAGGGGGGAGGGTGTGCGGACTGGGATTGTTCTGTCAGTATCCCTCACAGATAGCCGATTTCTTTCCACGTGGGCATGATAACCAAGTCTCAACCGAGACAGTGTCCGGGTATCAAAACAGAATGTTGATGCTGATGCTGGTGGAGGACTCACGGAACTGGAAGCTCCGCGCCACTCTCCTTCGCAGTGTCTCTCCTTTTGCCTGCCTCGGCGACCAGACGGTCCAACTCATTGAGTCCAGCCACGACGCTTCGATCTTCTATCAAAGACTCGAACTGGCTCTTGCACACGCCCTCCAAACGGCCAGTAAAGTCTCGCCAGAAAGCGTCCATTGTCTCAGGTCTGTATTTGGCGGGCGTGGGGAAACAAGACGCGAAATTGTCGTAGGAGATTCTCTTCAGCGTCGCAGCGAGTGCTCCATTGAAAGCGTTGCTCAGCGCTGTCGCGCGAGGCCCCGGTGCGAGAGCAATTGGAGGCGCGTCAGGTGGAGACGGCGAGCGCGAAGTCGTTGTAGCGGCGGGCATGATGGCTGCGTGTATGGAAATTTGGTGGGAGTCTTCGTTGACTGTTCGCAATAGATGTTTAATGGCTTGTCGTTGCCGAACTGTATCGGAGTATTGATGGGATGGGTTTTGGTCGTTCAGGTTGTCGCAGGCGTGGAGTGGAAAACAAAAACAGCATCCTTCAGGTCCGAGCTAGCACGCGCTGCACGTGATCGCGCGTTTGACAAGGCTTTTGGCGGGAGTCTCTCGCCCTCAACCATATGTTCACTCATCAAACTGCTGCTGCGTCAAATCCTACCTAGGTAAGAAGAGACCCCTACTTGTGGGCTATTTGTGCGCTCATCTGAGCTGCAACTTGCTCGCGGTAGAATGCACGCTCAGACAATCCTAATTCTTACATGGCCTAAATGAGGTACTTCAAAATGTTCAGCCTTGTGTCTGTCTTTGAGCAAGGCTGTGCTCATTTCTCATTTGTACCATTGTCATCAAATCTTCTTTCGTCAACTTTTCATAGCCGATAACGCCAACTACGTCTACATGTTCTATATGCTCCGAGTCATTCCAACAATTGTTCCTGTGTTAGCGAGAGTCGCTGTTTTTCATGCCTGTTCCACCTCGAAAACGAAAGCCAGGTTCTTCTCAGCCTGATACTACGCTCAACGCTGGCGTAAATCGGAAGAGGGAGAAGACCCCCTTCAATGGTACTGGCCGTCTCTATGAGTACAGGCCGCTGAGAGGTCCGAAGTTCATTCGACTGTTGTGCATCACAGGTCGTCCGACGAAGGCAAATCCCGAAGGACAGCCTTCAAGCCTCGACGACTGGGAGTTCTCAATCGAAACCAGACTTCGACCAGGATTCGAGCAGTTCGAAGCTGTATCATATGTATGGGGAGATTCAGCACAATCGAGAGTGCTACGCCTGCGTGGTGGTCAGCAGCTCCCCATCACAGCTTCGATTTCCCAAGCGCTGCCGTATATTGCAGAGAAGTCAACGACAGGCCGGCTGTGGATCGACCAACTCTGCATCAACCAGGCAGACTTGGACGAACGTGGATCTCAAGTGCCGACTATGGGCGAAGTGTATACCCAAGCGGCTCGGACCATCGCGTGGACTGGACCAGCAGACAAGGCGTCCATGCTGATGGCAAAAGTTCACGACATCGAGAGGATTTCTCGGCTTCTTCCCACCAAAGGAACAGCAGATGTCCCCTGGGACGACCCTCAAGCTCGGTCGGTCATCTTGAAAACAGCAAAGGAGAGCTTCGACCTGGATGCCATCGATTTCGCTGCGTCAGATTTCTGTCGCCGACCCTGGTTTTCTCGAGGATGGATATTCCAAGAGGCAGTCCTGAATCGAAATCTCGTCATTCTTGCGGGGGACTCTGAGCTGGATCTGGGGATCATTTTAACTACTATGCAAACCTTTTTCGAAAGCCCGGACTCCACCTACTTCCTATTCGATGGATTCAAAGCTATCAATATGTGGAACGAGCGACTTGCGAGGAACTTCAAAGTTCTGGCCTCAAGCACCCCGAAAAGGCCAATGGACTTCTCAACCCTGCTCACTCGCTGTCGCATACTCCAGTTCACTAATTGTCGGGACAGGGTGTATGGCTTCCTTGGTCTCCTGGACGAACTTCAGGTCTCGATGAAAGTCGACTACAAGCAGTCCCCACAACAATTGAGCCTTTCTGCGACGATCGAGATCATAAAAGGGACAGCAAAACTGAATGTCCTTGATGCAGTCCATCCCATGAGGTTCGAGAGCATCGCTGGTCTGCCATCTTGGTCGCCATTTTGGTGTGGCGACCTCGAGGTTCATGACAACTCGGTCTCCAGGGGCATGGAATTCAAAGATTTCAACGCGTCTGGAGGCAGACTCCACTATTGTAGGGATGTGAACTCCTTGTCGCCCGGTTACCGCATCACAGGACGGCAGATTGCTCACATCGAGCACAATCTTCACCATGAGACAGGAATCACACTGCCATATACCAGGAGCAATGCGCTTGATTATCTAGGCCTCAATCCATACTGCAAGCAACTTGAAACTATCTGGCCCGCTTCCCGCTCATCAAAATCAAGTTCACAATTGAAAACAAGACTTCTGCAAGCCATCTTCCTCCAAGGCATCGGAGCCGATCAGCACCATTTCAAACTCCCCCTCAGCGAACGCGATTTGGGCCAGCTAGTGGAACTCTACGAGCAGTACCTGAAAGGCAACTCCACCAAGGTCTACGAGGAGGTCTTCAACACGACGTATCTCTTTTCGTACGGAAGACATCTCGCCACAACGGGCGTTTCTTCGTTAGCGTCAGTGCCTGATAGAGCCAAACTTGGCGACATCGTTGTTATCGCACATGGCTGCAATTATCCAGTGATCCTGCGACCTGCAGAAGAAGACCAATACATCTTCGTGGGGGTCTGCTTTCTGGAGAACACGATGTTTGGGGAGGCTTGCACGTGAGAGGAAGATGAGGCGGAGGACTTTCTTCTTTGTTGAGTTGGATGAGGAATCGAATTTTGAAGGTACGCTTGTTAATAAATAATAATAATTCGATTCATAGTGCTGTCCGGTTCCCTTTCGGGTCTATGAACACTGCAAATCCGTTCTAGTAGT